>JAPDNY010000002.1:160022727-160363327 GCA_029375565.1 Gekko gecko | reverse complement strand
TTTTAGACCATGCGAAAGAGAAAATGTCTCCTGTTTTGGAACAATGGGATTCTGTCCTGGAGATTTCATACAAGGCAGCACAAATGCCCTCCTGTCAGCCATGTTTGCTGCCAAGTCCATGACATCCTTAATCTAGATAGCAATTATCTAATGAACCATTGCCATACTTAGCTACTGTTTTGGAGCACACAGAGTGCAGTAGTCACACATTACCAAATATTACACTATAACAAGCCAATCAAGTTACAAGTGATTGCTATATTGCAAAGATAGCATGGTATCTAATGATAACTGGATGCTGCCAAAAATTTCACTCTCTTAAACAGATAATAACTCCTGTCTTCACAAG
The DNA here is from genome assembly GCA_029375565.1 of Gekko gecko. Taxonomy (NCBI): domain Eukaryota; kingdom Metazoa; phylum Chordata; class Lepidosauria; order Squamata; family Gekkonidae; genus Gekko; species Gekko gecko. Next base: position 160,362,978 of record JAPDNY010000002.1, on the reverse strand, counting down.
GATGGAAGAGAGGGATGACAAGATGTGAAGATTTAGAAATGGCACCACTACATATACACATTTTCCTTCTCCTTCTGCTAGCTAACCAGAGGACTACAGATTCTTCCATATCTCTTTCTTCCTTCTTGACATATGCCCAGATTGTGATGAAATCTCATTGCGATCACTGCATTGCCATATAGATAGCTACATGCTATGCTTCCTAAACGCTGCTATAACTATAGCAATCCATGTTTTCTTCTAGAGGATGTCACAAAAGCATCATTTTCACAGCCATTTCAGCCCCAGAAATGACAAAAGTCTGTGATTATGTTTGTTGTCATGTGTGTGTGTGTGACATGCACTTTAGCTCATCACTGATTATCCATTTTATGAGGCAGAGTTTTATCCCAAGCTGCTTACTGTTGTAAAGATGACATCAACATAAAATACAACCTCTTATTTTAACACCCAAAGCAGGGAAATGAAGCAACAACAGGTGCAGCAATTAAGACAGAAATAGAAAGTCATGGATGTAATCAGCAATGTAATGAGGAACCTTTCTATATTCCCCAAAGCTGACTTACAGGAATGAGATCTGCTGGGTGTCCTGAGTTTCCTTAGAACACCATTTAATCATTTGTTTGCAAATGAAAAGTTGGAAGAAGTCGCGGGAATTCTAATAGAATGTCAATAAACATGAGTGAATATTGTGGGGAACAATCAGTACAGTTGTCTTATTATCCTAGTTCAAATCCCATTTTTACTGTTTCACAATAACAGTGTTCATGTTTCCTTACCAAGTCCACCATTGACTATGAGTGACATCTAGAAACTCATAGTACAGAAACCAAAAGTAATGCTCTGTGATATATGACATGCAATTGCCTCAGGATTTTACTGACACACACAAAAAGACACATCCACTGAACATGAAACCATCTAAAAATAACTGAAGGCTTCATCCCCTGTGTCATTATTGGTATATCTGTGATTATGTCATAGACTGTTCGTGAACATTCTAAGAACCAGTGATAAAACACTGATAAAAGTATAGCTGCTTTCAGGGAAGCAGATGGCTAGTTTGGCAGGAAGAACTGTAACAGTTTTATATATCTAGTTTAAGTAGGATGCAAGGAGAAGGAAAACAAGCACATTTCTGGCTCTAGAGGAGGTTAAATATTGGGTTTATTCAGTCTCTTAAAATAACAGTGAAACCTAATACATTTAAATGCATAAAGAAGCAAACAAGTTGCTACCAGCTAATCCCAATTTAAAGGACATGACTGCATCTATTGCCAGCTTAATCTTTTGGTCTGGCATGTCTTTCAGTAAAAGACTTTCCTCTCTCTCTCTCTCTCTCTCTCTCTCTCTCTCTCTCTCTCTCTCTCTCTCTCTCTCTCTCTCTCTCTCATTTCTCAGAATGAATGAGGCCACTTTTTCTTTATCATTATGTCCTGATGCTGTAGTGTTCCAATTCCTTTCACCTCCTCCGTATCTTCTTACTTATTTCTTAGAGTAAATATTTACACCCATACTTTCTATGTAAAGCACGCACAAAGTAGATGGATCTGCACATGCAGCAAAATGAGGTGGGAGAATGAACTGTACTACACCAGGATGGAGGTGGTAATAGAATTCTTTATCATAAAACTCCTTGCAAACAGACAATTCACCAGTCAGGGGGAAAGTTTCTTTCCCATCTGTTTGCTGCATAGGTTTCTCTTTGCAACGGTGCATAATAAGATTTTTTCCCCACTTGAATTCTGAAGTGGTATAGTCCACTTCCACCTTGGTATTCTACTCCATGCATCGATCAGGCCTATGACTTCTCCATTTTACTCTTCTTCTCACCGTTCAGCTTCAGGAGTCATCATTCGCTGCCATTTCCCAACATTCCATGTCCTTCCCTTCTGACTCTTCTACTATAGGAGTGACCAACAAAGCCTCCAGGTTCAGCAGTTATGGAGAAACGTCTCCCAGAGCCCAAGTGTAGCCGCCATATGCTACAGATTCAGATGGATAGCCATGTTGGTCTAAAGCAATAGAACAAAGCTTGAGTCATGCACAAAAAGCTTATACCCAAAGTATGCTACCTAGTAATTTGTCAGGAGTTTGGGGAGGGTAAGGAAAAGAGGTCAGGGCTGCTAATACAGAAGGGAATAAGCAAAAAAAATTGCAAGCTAGGGCCAAATGGCTGTGTGCTACAAGAGTAATGGGAGACTGAGAGCTTCAAAAGCAGGGAGACAAGGTCCCCCAAAATGAGCTTGGATGTGAAAAGTGATAAGAGGAGCAGAAATAAATGCAAGGTTAGCTAAGTCAAGCGCTGGCTGTGGCTCATTTGAATATAAATTAACCTGCTCTGTGCATGCCAGTGTTGACTGTCAGAGAGGTTCCCTTTAATTGCATAGGGCGTGTTCTTGACACTGGGAGGAGAAGAGCTCACCTTGCCCTGTGGCATTAGCTACAAACCACCACAACTGGATACTACAGCAGGATCTACAGCACTTTGTTCTGTTACACACACATTATTTGGGCCCCACCCCTACATTACAAATTTCATCTGATATCCCCATGGGATTCTACCAAGAAAAAAACAGGAGTTTCCAGATGTCGGGGGAACCCCTTGGTGTGGCAGAAGAGGACACAGTAAAGCATCAACAATCTGATATTAAGTAAGCTTCAGTCACGGGGAATGAAGCAGAAATATGGAGCGATCTGTATTTTCAGGATATGCTTGAATGTGAATGAGTTGTTAGGTACAAGATCCATGTTACTGAAAGCACTAGAGGTTAATAATTTAATTATAGAACTAGCAGTGGCTAATATGTTATACTAGGGAGCAAAGCCTGTTGTAGGGTGGGTGGGTGGGTGGTAGATAGATAGATAGACAGGGGTTTGGAGACAGAGACAGAGGAAGGAAGGAAGGAAGGAAGGAAGGAAGGAAGGAAGGAAGGAAGGAAGGAAGGAAGGAAGGATTGAAGGAAGAAGGGTGAGGGGGGAGACAGAGACAGAGACAGACAGTCAGAAAGACAGACAGACAGGCAGAGATGGAGGGAGGGAGGATGGGGGGAAGAAGTCAAAGCATTGGGGAGGAAGGGAGAAAGAGGGAAAGAGGGAAAGAATGAAGGGAGATAGGGAGAAAGGGAGTGAGGAAGGGGGGGTAAATGGGGAAAACGTGCCTGCAGTGGGCGGCTCAGCACCACCGCCACCTGCCCTCGCAAGTCTGTGAAGTGGGGGGTGGAATGGTGAAAATGGGCCAGCGGGGTTGGCTCAGCACCACTGCCGCCCCTTGCCTGTTCCCCAAAAAAGCTTGTGAAGGTGGGGGTGGAGCAGCAAAAATGGGCCAGTGGAGATTGGCTCAGTGCTGCAGCCACTGCCCCTCGCCTGCTCCCCCTGAAAGCTTGTGAAGTTGGGGGGGTGGAGTGGCAAAAATGGGTCGGCAGGGGTTGGTTCTGTGCCACCACCCCTTGCCTGCTCCCCCTGAAAGCTTGCTGGCCCCATAGTGCTTCGAGGGGTCTTTGAAGCCAGGGGGCCAAAGACGGCCCACCGGCATTCAGCGCAGCCACAGTGGCAGAGAGGCCAGATGCCGCTTGCCCCTTCCGGAGGCCTCGCAGTGGGGCACGGCAGTGGCGGCAGGTGGGTGGGCAAGGGAGGAACTGAGTAGGCCTCCCAGTGTGCGGCAGCAGCTGAGCAGTGAAAGGTGGGGTGGAGGCGGCTGGAGTTCTCTGGCAGGCTGTGGCAGCCGAAGGCTCAGGTGGAGGCCTTCCCTCCTCCCCGGCAAAGTGTCTGTACTACCCATCGTCCAGGCACACGTTGTCTGGGCTGTGATGGGGTGAGGATGGCAGCTCCATCAGGCTGTGATCCCCAGCCAGTGGAGCGTCTGTCCCATCCAGGTGCTTGCTCCAAGGAGAGTGAGGCATCGTCCCTCCCCACCCAGCCAATGGCACGCCAGTAGCCCAGAGGGAGCCAGCCAAGCCATCCAGCATCTTCTGCCTGGCAGCTCTTTGAACATTGAACATTATGGGACCAAAACTCAATTATATATAAGGAGAGATTTATACTGGGGAGACCTGGGTTGAAGTCTCCATAAAGTTTACAGGTACTTTGAGCTAGTCACAATTTCTTAGCTACCCAACCTCACAGAGTTGTGAGGAGATAAGGAGTTGTGAGCACTACATGAAGTCTTCAGAGGAAGGGCAGTATGGAAAGTCCTATAAAGATCTCAGAATGGCTTGAGATGTGTTGGGTGTCTTGTTGGTGTCTCATTACAGCTTGTTGGAGGATTAGTTATTCTCTCCATTATCAGTTATCTTTGAAAAACATCTTTCTGCTGCTAGTGTTGTGGTGCTGTAGATCAGCTCTTTGCTGGGCAGTTTTTCTTATTCTTGCTTCTTTGCCCAAAGTGTAAAAGATATGGAAATTGACTTCTCAACATGGATGTGCACTTTTAAAAGAAAAGCAGAATGATTATTAGGTCAGTATAGATGGCTAAACTGATTCCAGTCATTCCTACTGACCGTGGTTACATGGATTATCTTTCAAAACATGAAAAATGGCCAAGATCTTAGTGGAGCAGATCTAACTGAAGAATGGCATAACCTACTAGAGAACAGACATACCAAGGTTAGAATCACATATCTGTGTGTGCATCCATGCAAATATGTGTTTCTGTGTGCACTTCAAAAGTGATACACTGTAGGAATAGTCTCCATCACATTGTGAAGCAAGACTAGTGACTGACTTTCCCCCCTTTCACTGTTGTTACCATAACCTGGGGTAAAATCCAACACCTCTCTTTCCATGGTTGCCTGAGGCCAACTCCACAGGGGTGTATCTCTGTAGCATGCCAAGAACTTGTAAGGACTAGTGCAAACTCTCACTTTATTTCTACAAGGCACAAACTCAGGGTACTGCAGAAAACAGATCTAGGTGCACTAAGGGAAATAAACAAAAGGGCAGTGACTAACTAGATACTTACAATCCATGGTATACCTGGTCTTTGTTAATTGCAGGATGTCCCTGTCCCTGGTACATCTGCAGTCCTCTTTAGCATTATTCCCCTCTATCATCATTCATAGCAAAAATCCAGAAGATTTAGCTCTCTTCACACACTTTAGAATACAACAACAAAACACAACTTCAGAAAGGAACAGCTCCTCTTTTTAGACCCCACCCCACATGTGCTCCAGGACCTTGAACCAGTCTGGGTGCCAGGTCTGAAGGTTCAAGCCTGCCAGACCTGGACCTTCCAATGAAGACGTGTTACCATATCAAGGGCCTAGCATGTTTCTCAGTTGGGAGAAGATGCTCTTTATCCAGCAAAGGGCACCCTCCTCCTCTCTTCCCAGCCACCAAGATGTTTGCATTCCTTTCCAATCACCATAACTATCACAGCATCTCTTGCCTCCCTGCCTCTCACTCATCACAACAAGATTCTAAATTTATCTGTTACAAGGCCCTAGGATTGCCAACTCTGGGTTGGGAAATTCCTGAAGATTTGGAGGTGGAGCCTGGGGCTTGAGGAGGAGAGGAGTGGGGCATAATGCCATAGAGTCCACCCTCCAAAGCATCCATTTTCTCCAAGGGAACTGACCTTTGTAGTCTGAAGATCAGTTATAATTCTGGGAGATCTCCATGCCCCACCTAGAGGTTGGCAACCCAAGGTGGAACTTATCAAGCTCCATGTAGGGTTTTGCATCATCAGTACCAACTGGTCATTAACCTGGCCTCACTAAGCTGACCATTTAACATTGATATAAAATGGATGAGGCCCAGCAATGGTCAGACTGCACATGGCAGTCTTCCTTGTTCATGCGTAAAATGGGGTGTTCACTGGAAGGCCAGATACTGAAGCTGAAGCTCAAATACTTTGGCCACCAAATGAGAAGGGAGCCTCACTGGAGAAGACCCTGATGCTGGGAAAGATTGAAGGGCAAAGAAGAAGGGGACGGCAAAGGATGAGATGGTTAGACAGTGTTATTGAGGCAACGAACATGAAATTAAGCAGACTCCAGAGCACGACAGAAGATAGGAGGGCCTGGCATGATGTGGTCCATGGGGTTATGAAGAGTTGGACTCGACTGTGCAACTGAACAACAACACAATTCAGTTCAAAACACAAAAGAAACATATAAGCAGAGTCTCCCTCCCATTGGATTCTCCCCTCTCCACAGTCTGTCCCCAGAGATGCCTTTCCACCTACCTTGCTCGGCTCCAGTATCAGCTGCAGAAGGAATGCTGTGGGTTCAAAGCTCTTCTTCCCCCTCACCCTTTTATACTTTAACACCTCCATTCCCCACTCTACATTTGATTGATGTAGTCCTGCATTTTAAAGACATAAGTCTGCGCTGTTGTCATGTATAGTCTGATATGTAGAAAGCAAATGAGGATCTTAAATATACTCACTGGTGTTGTTTTTAGCCATTTTTAATACATATATGTCATGCTACTTCCTCCTCCAAAAACTGATGATTGAGGGCAAGAGTGAGTTTCAGATGCCCTTGTACTACTTTCGATGAACTCTCAGGGCCTGGCAGCAGGGCTGCCTCAGCAGGGGCCTCCACCCTTGGCTCAGACTCCTCTTGGCTACCAGCCAGGTCCATAGCTTTGCTGCTCCCAGACTTGTATTTGTTTAGATTCCAACAAGGACTTATTTTTAGATGCTGAATGTGTTTACAACACTGAAGGCAGAAAGAGGTGGTGAGCAGAAAGAACCAAAGCCTTGTTGTTCTTACATCATTGTGATCCCATTGACTTTGAATGGTTATTCCTGATTTGTATGAAACCGTCACAGTTGCAATTTAGCATTAAGAGCACAGTGCAAAACAGAAAGGCATGATTGTAAATTACATTCAGATGGCTCTGTACACAAGGCTGTACGCAAGCCTGTCCGCGGGGAGGGTGGATTATAAATCTAAATAAATAAATAAATAAATCTTACACATACATATTTGTGTTATGTTCTGAGTTTATTCCTTGTTGTGTGAATTATAGATTGCCCTCCGGTATCCTAGTTCTGTCATTATGATTGGCTGTCTAATAAAGACCTTCTATTGGTCCTGAAGCTACCCAGCAGTAACCTATCAGTAAGCTCCGCTTCAATCAGACCTCCTGTTTATTGTTACACTGTATATAGTTCAGTTGTGGAATGGTATAAGTTCAGGTACCGCTCTTACCAGAGCAGTCCTGAGCTGAGCAATATCTGAATAAAGCTTTCTTCATCTGACAGTTGTCTCCTGCCTCAATACCTAAAAGTTTGTATACAAGTTAAACCTCAACTGGACTCAGGACAACGCAAAACATTAAAAACATTCACTGCCTGGACACATCATGATTTATTATGCATTTATAAATTACGGGAAGTAAATTAGGGGTCAGAATGTAGTGATGTAGATAGAAATTGAAGTTGTGCCAGTTACACAATTATATTGCTAGGTTATTCTATGCCAGAGGTCCTCAATGTGGTGCCTGTGTTTTTAGAAGGTAGGTGGAGCCATGTGGCACTCTTGTTCAGCAGGGCTTCTGATTGGCCACTGAAAATCCAAAAGACTATGCAGATTAAAATAATGTTGTTTTGGTGCCAGCTGCCACCACAGTGCTTTATTCACTCTTGATCCTCTTTTCCAGTTTTTGGAAAAATTATCCTGAGTCCACTATTACCCTGAGACCACAATTACACAGAGTCCACTATTTTCTCCAGGGGAACTGAACTCTACCATTTGAAGAGCAGTTGTAATTCTGAGTGATCTCCAGCCCTCCCTTGGGGATTATCAACAATGGTTCCCCAGGAGGAAATGGCTGGTTTGGAGGGTGGAGTCTATGGCATTGTACCTGCCTGACATCCCACCCCTCCTCAAACCCCACCTTCTACAGGCTCCACCCCTCAAATCTCCAGGAATTTCCCAACCTGGAGTTGGCAACCCTATCTCCTTCCCAGCCAACCATCATCATATTGTTATCTGCCCTTCTGACTTCAGCTTTCCATCTCCCACCCCACCTGCAGGCTCTACGTAGGAAAAGTACAGTCTTTATCTGCAGTGGGGACTGAAGCAGGAGGGAAGTGACCTCAGCAGGGTATAAAGAAGGTTTCTAGTTGGGTAGAATACAGGGCCGGCTTGCTCACTAGGCGAACTAGGCATTCTCCTAGAGCGCCGGCCCTTAGGGGTGGCAAATTGCTGCCCCCTGCCCCCCCACCAAAAGCCACCCCCCGCAGCCTCTTTCTCCCTCCAGCAGCACCGCAGTGGCAAGGGCACCCAGGAGCCGAGGAGGAGGAAGGGGCAGGAAGCTAAGCCAGTTGGGGAAGGAAGAGCTTCCGGCTGGGAACAGCCCTGTGCTGCATCATGCAGCATGCTTATGTCCAGACCAGAAGTTCTTCCTTTGGGGAGGGCGCGAAGAACCTCTTTCTCCTTCTCCCGGAGTCTGCCACTACCGGGGAGGTGGCAAGTGCACACCCAAGGAGAGGAGGGGAAGCCAGGAGCAGGTGAGCAGGAAGGACGGAGGAGGAGGGGATGGATGCCAGCTGGGCCGGGGAGCGAGAAAGAAGGTAAGTTAACTTATGCAGGCAGCTGCTTTCAGGGGGCGAGTGGGCGGTGGGGGGTGAGCAGGCAGTGGGGGGAGGGAGCGAGAGGCGGTGAGGTGAGCGGGCAGGTTGGGGGGGAGGGGGAGCGAGTGGCAGCGGGGCCAGCAGGTGGGTCAGTGGGGGGGGAGTGAGTGGCGGTGGGGCCAGTGGGTGGGCCAGTGGGGGGAGGGGAGCAAGCGGTGGCGGGGCCAGCAGGTGGGTCAGTGGGGGGGAGGGGGCGAACAGTGGCGGGGCGAGCAGGTGGGTTGGTGGAGGGGAGGGGACAAACAGCAGCGGTGCCAGGGCAGCATGGGACAGGGGCCCCACGCAGTGCTGCTGAAAGGCCTGCTGGCCTGCACCTGCTGCCAGCAATCTGGAACGAGTGCCAGTGACAAGACGGGGGAGAGAGGTCTTGCTGTCCGGAGCAAGTTGGTTTTAAAGGGGCAGCTTGCCAGGGGGGCGCTGTGGAAGCTGGGGCAGCCCGGCCCCACTGTTAGCCCTGCAAGTCTGTGCCTCTGGCAGGCACTGAGGCGGCTGTGGGCTGGGGTGTCCTGGTACAGGGCCCCCGCAGCACTGCTGGTGAGACTAGGGCCTTCAGGAGTTGTGGGGGGAGGGAATGGGTGGGCAGCCTCTTTCTCCCTGCCTCTGAGGGGAAACCAGCAGCCAGGACAGAGGAGGGTACTGGACGTCAGCAGGACTGGACATCAAAATAAGATGGGGCCGGCCCTGGACGTCAGCTGGGGGAGCAGGAGTTTCTGGCCAGGGAAAACCCTGCATCGCATTCATCGTTCATCTCTCTGAACGGGTTATCAGGTGACCACCACTGCTGCAAGCATGCCCAGAAGGAAGGTGAGTTGTGCTTTGGGGGGGGATGAGGGATTGTTGATCTCTTGACCAAATTTCCCTCTAAGCTGTGGAGGCTTGTGAGCAAGAATTCTACTTTGTGAGCTACTGGCAATAAAGTTGTGAGCAAGTGCTTTGTCTACTGCATCAATTAGTTTGCTCTGGAGTCATCCTTCCTGAGCTGAGACAAAATGTATGAGCTGGAGGCTAAAAAACTGTGAACTAGCTTAGAGGGAACACAGCTCTTGACTTATATAAGGTGTGTAAACAGAGACTGCTTAATTGCACAGGTCATGTCAATTGGTATTACCTTAGTGCTTTAAAGAAATTAATCACTTTCAGCAGAGCAAATCACCTCTCATACTTTAATATTCAGCAATGAGTAAAAATATAGCCAGGAACTGTGGACTCAAGTCAGCACTCGCAGAGCTCTCTATATGACCCTAGCCAAAAAAATTGTGGATGTATGGGGGCAGAAGCTCAGTTCCTTATGTACGTTTTGTCAGTGTAGTCAAACCATCCGATACTGAGATGTCTGAGCCTGAGGTTATGATAAGAGAACATTTCTTGGGATTTGTTCCACTGAGGGAGACTACAGGTGCCTTCATGACAGAAACTCTTCTTGAACTGCTTGAGGAAATGGGATTACCACTTGAGAATCTACGTGGTCAAGGTTATGGTAATGGGAGTAACATGAAAGGTAAACAACATGGAGTACAAAAGAGGGTCCTGGACATAAATCCACGTGCCTTTTTCGTGCCCTGCAGCACACACTCTTTAAACCTAGTAGTCAATGATGCTGCCAAGTGTTGCCTGGAAGCAGCAAGTTTCTTTCTGTTGGTCCAGTAGATCTATAATTATTTCTCTGCATCAAATAATCATTGGCAAATTCTAACTACCCATGTACCAGCCATCACTGTTAAGCCAATGAGTCAAACTAGGTGGGAGAGTCGTATTGATGCTTTGAAACCACTGAGAAATCATCTTGGTAGTATATATGATGCTTTAATGGATATCTTTAATGACCCAGACCTACAAAATGGTGATTCTCGAGCTGAAGCTAAGTGTCTTGGTGATGCAATTAGTAAGTTCAAGTTTGTGGTATCACTTGTTACATGGTACAACATCCTTTTTGAAATTAATGCCACAAGCAAGGTACTACAAAATAAGGAAACTGATTTAAATTTAGCTACAAGCCAGTTAGAAACAACCACGAAGTACCTTGTGGACTGTAGGTGTGATGAGGTTTTTGAACAAGTTTTGGTAGCTGCTACTGAGATTGCAAAGGAACTAGAAATACTACCAAATTTTGAGACAGAACAAAGACAAAGGAGAAAGAAAAGGCAGTTTGCGTATGAGGGTCCAGAAGAGGCACCAGAAGATCCAAAGCAAAAATTCAAAGTGGATTTCTATTTTGCTGTCTTAGATATGGCCATACAATCAGTTGAAGAGAGATTCCAACAACTACAACACTATGGGTGATTTCCCACTAAAGCTTGCCGCGGGGTTGTGCCGCCGTTTGCCCCGAGATTTTTAGTCAATTTCACACCCGAAGCCGCGGGGCTGCATTTTGACCCGCGGCTTCGCCCGATTTCCCCCGCAGTTTCGTAATCCTCAAAAAATCGGGCGAAGCCGTGGGTCAAAATGCAGCCCCGCGGCTTCGGGTGTGAAATTGACTAAAAATCTCGGGGCAAATGGCGGCGCAACCCCGCGGCAGCTTTAGTGGGAAATCACCCAACAATTCACTCTTTGGCTTCCTGTATGTAGTCTTAAAAAAAGATCCCCAGAAGATGTGAAGAAGGCCTGCGAGAATTTGGAACAAGCATTGACACACAATGGAAACGAAGATATTGATGCTGAAGCTCTGTGTAGTGAACTTGAATCAGTAGCTCAAAGACTTCCAAAGTCTATGCCACCACAAGTACTTCTCTTCATACTTCAACAAAACCTCCAGGATAGTGTGCCTAATGTTTCTGTCACTCTAAGGATCCTTCTCACGCTTCCAGTGTCAGTGGCAAGTGGTGAACAGTTTCTCAAAACTCAAACTTATAAAAACACACACATGCTCAACAATGCAGCAAAAGAGACTACTTGGTTTGGCAACTATCTCAATTGAACATGCTGAAGCATCATCGCTTGACCTGAAGGAATTGGTGACAACATTTGCCAAAGAAAAGGCACGCAAAATGAGATTCTGATGTGCCTGAAATGGAAACACTAAATTTCAACATCACAATTAAAAGGATTTTTCAAAATGCTTTGTGATTTGTGTTTTCCTGTCTTTTTCTCACAATTAAAAAAAAGAAATTAGCATTTTCAAAATTCATGTTTTTTTCATTCTTCCTAAAATGTATTTATTTTTGAAAATTGGTGGGCGCCGGGGGGGGGACCAAAAGGGATCCTCGACTAGGGTTCAAAATAAGCTGGGATTTGGAACAAGCATTGACACACAATGGAAAAAACCCTGGTAGAATAGAGGACTGAAGGTGCCACCACTATAAACAACTAGAGAGTAATTGAACCAACAACTTGAGACAGAGAGCAATTGCCATTCTATCTAGCTGGATAGAAAAGAGGACTGGTTGCTACTATTAGAAATAAATTAACTGGCTTGCTCCTAATTCAAATACTTGAAATGGAAGACTGCAGGAGACTACAATTATTTTCCATTATAGAGATGCCCTCCTGAACAGTTCCATTCTACTTTATAAAAATGCCCTTTACTGTATATGTACTTCTTTTTTGCACAAAACTTTTCTTAGCAGGTTGCCATCAGACTCCCCTTGTTATATTGCTAAATCTTGTACAGTATACTGGACAAGCTGACCCACTGGCTTTCTTCCAAATGTATATGTTCACACAGTGAAACCAAACATTTTGAGTGGGGAATAATGCCACTCTCTTTCACCTGTTCTGCATGAAGTTATATCAAATGGGGTGCTTCTGGACACCACATTGCCTTGGACAAACAGGTGTCAAAAGTTGTTTGGGGTGCCTCTTTCCAACTAAGGCTGCTTCAAAAGCTGTAGCTGTCCACAGTCACACATACCCTGATAACAGCCAGATAAAGTTACTGTAATGTGCTCTATTTGAGGCTGACCTTGAACACCCTTTGGAAATTTCAGTTGGTCCTTGCTAGGATGCACCAGCATAACCATACAAAACTAGTGCTACTTCAATTGTGCTGGCTCCCAGTTTGTTTCTGGGCTCAGTTCAAGGTGCTGCTTTTGACCTTTAATATGATAAACTGCTCTGGTCTAGAGTATCTGTAGGACTGTTTCCAACTATAGCAACCTGATGGCTGGTATCCATCAAAAATATATTTCTGCCACCGCTTCCTATTAGTAGAATGCCTTTCCCATGGAGGTGAGATCAGCACCAATTTTTCAGGTCTTCCAATCTAAACCAAGGATGCTGTGAACATCTCCACAAGTGAGTTTCCAAGACTAACTTACCATATTCAGTGGATGTGCTTATTGTGATCTGATCCCAGGATTAGTTCATTGGTGTGGCAAACTACAGAAATGGAGCCTTCAAATGGCAAGAAAATCCTCAGTGTGAAAGCAGTCATCTGGAGAACACAACTCCCATTCTTCTTTGGTAAGCCATGCATGCATTTCACAGGTGTGAAATGCATGCATACTGTTGTGCTAAACATGTTGTGCTAGACATGGAGTCACCCAACAAACTCTGATGAATGGTTTGGTGATTTCTCAATCCGATCATCAATCAATCGGGGTGGGGGGACATTTGTAAGTGGAAATTGCAACATGAGCTAAAGCAGAAGGCATTCAGGCATCCCTAGTCTAAGTTGAAGATCTATTTTCTAGAATGTCTTCCAGTTGGACTGAGAATGGGACAACATGTTAACTTCTTTATTCTCCTGTGTACTTTTTAAGATGGTTGTATGTTGGTTTTATAATGGAATTATGTTTTAACCTATTGTTAACTGCCCAGTGGAAAAGAAGTCTAAAAGCGCACACACAAAATGTATCATCCTGATTTGCTAGGTTACTTGGAGGAACTTCAGTATTAACTGAATTGCACAAAGATAGAATCAACACCAGTTCAACATGAATGTGATCATAATATCTGGGGAAATGTCTGCTCCAATTAAGGAAGTGTATTGGTTGCCACAGGCTTTAACTGTATACAGACCATTTCACAGTGGGGTTTTTCCACTTGATACCTCCCATATGGTGATCACATGGGAACACAGAGGAATCATACAAGGTGGAAGGAAACTTAGATTTCTTTTGCTCATGCATCATTAAAATTCATATCAACAGGATCTTGGAGTCATCCCACTGTTCCTGTTAACTCCCTGTGCTGTGCTATTCTTCCAGCTCATTTCTGATCTACAGGATTCTCTAGATATCAACTGTACTGTAGAAATAATATTCCCTACCTCCAATGATGAGATACAGTGAAAATTAAACTTTGTGTGACGTATGCAATGAGCCAAGCAAAACAACCCAGAAAGTGTATTTACACTTCCCTTCTTCCAGTGGACAGTGAAATGGCAGATGACTAACACCACATTTTGGGCCAGCGTTATCAATGACAAAGAGGAAATAGCTGAAGTTTACAAACATGTTTAGTTAGATTCTAGCGCTTTGCCAGTGAAGGAGCTAACTAAAGACTCACCTGCTTGTTCCTATTACACACTGTTCTAGTTCAGCCCACATCTCTCAGGTTTTGCTACCACAGGAACAATGTGGCAGGAGGCTACAGCACTTTTTCCAAGGGAACTTATTAAACTTTGTTTGATGTTGGGCTTTATGGACTCTTGGGCTGCTTCCCACATCACACTTTAAAGGCACAGCAGCAGCATTCCCCCCAAGTCAACATCATGTGGTTTTGCTGGATGACAAACATGTACCACTAACTCAGTGAAAAACATGTGCACTCAGTACACTCATGAACTGAATCAGCACAGAACATAGATTCTTACATCAGTGGTGTACCATAATGGTTAAGAGAATGAGCCGTGTGATCTGGAAGGTCACCAAATCTTATCTCAGCCGCCAATTCAGTAGTTTGTATAGGACCATCTGTGCAAGAAAGCAGTTTTCCTTCACACCTCTCCATTTCTACACCTGCTTCTAGCCCCTGGAAAGATCGTCCCTAAGGCTGCTGTAGAAAGGTCATTGGTCCCTCCCTTCAGTGGAGCTGAACTTGCAGAAGAGGGAGGAGTGATTTTATTACCCTGTCGTTCCTCACTCCAGCCCCTTCCTGTGACTATTTGTCTGTGTGTTTTGCAGCCCTGGGAATGATCTGTCCAGGGTCTGGAAGGGGCCTCAGAGTGAAGATGTACATGGGGAAAAGATGTTAATAGCTAATATATACGCACCTAATCAGAACCAAAGAAACTTCTTCCAGCAACTACAAGCAACTTTAAGAGTAGTTGAAGTGAACAATCTTTGTATTATAGGGGACTATAATTCGATCCTTGACTCAAATTTAGATAGACAGAAAAGCAGAAAAGGACAAAAAAAGCTAATGTATTACTGAATACATTTTGGCAAATAGCGAAAGAGTACAACTTAATTGACACATGGAGAGTTAGAAACCCATCAACACACAATTATACTTACTACTCGGCTCGTCACAACACATGGTCAAGAATCGATATGATTTGGATATCCAGTGGCATGGTGAGAGATCTGTTAGAATGTGAAATATTGCCAAATACTTTTGGGGACCACAATCCAATCTTTATTACCTTAAAAGCAGGATATAAGAATAATAGGTATCGTATGAACTTGAGTTTGCTTAGAGATTCAAAATTTGTACAAAAATGTAAGGAAGAAATTGTAGAATTTTTTCGGCATAATAAACCACAAACCCCACTGGAAATAGTATGGGATGCCTTTAAGGCATATATGAGGGGTTGTTTTATAAATCAAAGCATATGGAAAAACAGGCAAGCCAAGATGAAGTATGAGCAATTAGTTAAATCAATTAGTAATCAAGAAACTATTTTGAAAAAAGGAGTGGATGTTAGGACAACGCAAATTAAATTAAAGTTGTTACATCATAAGATGAACCTATTGTTGAATTACGAGATAGAAAGAAGAATTGAATATACCTGAATAGATGGCTGGCGTATAAGGTAAGAAAAGAAAGGGAAAGACGTGCGATAGTTAAATTGAGGAACGAGAATAATGAGGAAAAATTTAGTGGACAAGAACTGAAAGATATAGTTGAAAAATTCTATAAAAACCTGTACCAAAAAGATGTACAAAATGAGGATTCAATAATTAAATATTTAGAAAACAATAAGAAA
Source organism: Gekko gecko (assembly GCA_029375565.1). Lineage (NCBI taxonomy): Eukaryota > Metazoa > Chordata > Lepidosauria > Squamata > Gekkonidae > Gekko > Gekko gecko. Next base: position 160,347,307 of record JAPDNY010000002.1, on the reverse strand, counting down.
TTGTTTAATAAACATCATAGGAAAATCCTTAATGAACCAATTACAATGTGTGAGGTTTCAGAAACAATTAAAAATCAGAAAAGAAAGAAAGCACCAGGCCCAGATGGTATCCCCACAGAATTCTATCAGATTTTTGAAGAACAAATATCCCCTACATTTAAAGTAATACAGCGAATTGGCCAATTTGGAAAGAGTCCTGATTCCTGGAATCATGCACTAATTACATTAATTTCTAAGCCTAAATCCGACCAAACGGATATTAAAAATTATAGACCAATATCGTTGCTAAATGCTGACTACAAAATATTTGCCGGTATCTTGGCAGGTAGACTTAGGAAAGTATTATCACAAGACATTCATTATGATTAATCGGGATTCCTACCTAGGAGACAGATGAAGAATAATATGAGAATAATTATACATGTATTAGAGTACTATGAAGAACACCCAGAGAAAGAACTCATGTTAATGTTCTTAGACGCAGAAAAGGTGTTTGATAACTTATCGTGGAACTTCGTTCTGCAAAAGTTAAGTTAGATGGACAGTGGATTATACTTTCTTTCGATGATTAAAGCTATTTACAGACAGCAATACGCAAAAGTAATAGTTAATGGGGATACGACAAACTGTATAGAAATTCAAAAAGGAGTGAGGCAAGGGTGCCCGATTTCGCCACTATTGTTCATTTTTGCATTAGAATCCTTAAATGATGCAATAAGGGGAAACGAACAAATACACGGGTTAAGGATTAAAGGGCAGGAATATAAGAGGAGTGTTAAACAAAGTATGGGAAAATATAAAAGAGAGATGGTATAAGAAAACACCGAGATGGGTTTCCCCATTGAAAGCGTTCATTGCCCCAGCTCTGTTAACAATGAGTAAAAAGGAGAGTTATAAAACTTTGTTAAGTGGAAACAACAAGATAAAAACAGAAGAAAAACTGATGCATGAAAACAAATTAACCTGGTGGGCGCAGATTATGTTAAGGGATAGATTTAAAAAAGATATGTTAAGGGGGTTTGAGGATCAGAACAACGAACTAGACAAGATTTGGTTGTCTTCAAATGATAAATTAATTCAAAAGCTGTACAGGTTTTTGATGGATGACTATGTACAAGACCCTTCTCCCCTTCCTTCTAGGACACAACCAGCACTGAAGATATCTGCACTTGCAATTTGCCTTTTGCATACCATGTAGAGATCCATCATGTTTGTCATGTATGTTTTGTCCCTAACTGAAGCAATTCCTGATGGACTTACCAAACTCTATTGGACTTTGCAGCTTCATTCGAGCCACACCAGACAAGCTTTCTGGAAGAGTTGAGCAATTAGCCTTATATGGTGTCCAACATACTTGCAATGGTATGGTGTTTTACATAGTAAAATGTCCACAGAAGCACAAAATGTGGGCAAGAATTGGCTGCTACATATCCAGTATTTTGAGGAACCAAATCAAATAATTTAGGGAATTTGACAACTATCTATGTAGACCTGAGAAGATGCAGAAAAGCACAACACTACAGACAAAGAGTACAACCTGACAAAGCACTTCTATCCCATCGATTTCAAAAGGAGAGTTTAGCACATGGATGAGGATCTCCCATAGAAACAGATGAGATTTGTGCATACCTGTGGCTGGATCATGCTTAAAAAAAAATTGTTTGCATTTAGAAAGATGGAAATGCTACCTTAAAAAGTTTAAGCCATTTGAAGCCCTATTGCTTGGGTGGGTGAATTGTGCCCTCAAACTTTACAAACCATGTTTTTAAGGAAGCATCAAAAGAAGCAACAGATTTCATTTTCAAGAATTTATTTCTCTTTAAGATATTATTAGATGTTAATCTAGTCGAAGAAAGGTGGAGGTGTGCAACAAAACTGTACCACCTCCATAAGTGTTTCTAATCATGTGGAATAGTAATGTCCTTTCTAGCACCATTAAGAGGATGAGCAAGGTACCATCTGAAGCATGTTTGCTTTGAAGAGGTAAAAGGGATTTCAGTGAACTGTATATAATAATGAAAAGTGTATAAAGAGAAATTTGTCCTTGAACTTCACAAAAACATTTAGGATGCTATTCCTGTGGCTTTAATGAATGAATTTAACATGTGTTTAACTCTCTCTCACTGAAATCATTGTCAGAGAGTGCAATCTGAAGCAGAGTTACACCCTTATAAGGCCCTTGAATTCAGTGGGCTTGGGGGGGGGCATATGTGCTCAGGACTGCACCTTAAAAGTGCAAGGTTATGGATTTTTAATATCAGTAGCAGGGAGGGTTCACTGTAGAAGAGAAAAACCAGGAAATATGGTAAAATAATTGTGCATATGTGTTAAGAGACAGTGTTGTCTGACTGGAGGAAATATTTGAACAGAGCTGGTTTGATTGAGTATGAAAAGGTAAAACCCACACTCATTGTAAAAGGGTGTGTGCCTTCAGTGAATGAGATTTGTAAATGTACAGTTTTTGGTGAAATTTTAGAATGACTTTCAAGCTCAGTGTATGAATATGGACCAATTTGTACCTGCCTCTTTGCACTGGATTTTTCTGCTTAGAACCAGAGTCAATTGCCAAGACAGTCAACTGGTTAAGAGGGCAAGAATAAGGGATGAAGAATCAGCTGAATAGCCTTCTTTCATTTGCTTACAGTTTTGTTTTCTTTGCAGTTATCAGAGGATTTCTTAAGAGCTTTACTTATCAAGATGGGACAGTTTGCAGCTTTGTAGCAGGGTAAGAAGCCAAGGACCAACAAGCACAGCACTGACTTTTATTAAAATCTCTACCATTTGTCAGTCTCAGCGCAGCCCTCCTTTCCTTTGTGATGGAAAACACGGTAATGGATTGTGTGGGAAAGATGGACAAAGTGCACCAAGAGAGGAAACAGGAGGAGTCTATATTGAGGCACTTGAGCTATTTTTAGCCGAAAGGCTGTGTCCCATTGTTGAAAGGCTGAAAAGCATCCTATTTCCTCTCCCACTTTTTTTCTTTAACTCACTGAAGGCCAATTCACACATTACAAAGTTTTCACAGCCACCATAAAAATGAAGACTTGCATCTGAACCACAGTGTGTGGGAGAGGGGACTTAAGCATTTCCACCATGCAGTTCTTCTGAGCTGAAATGGTCTCAGGGAATTACTATCTGCCCCACTAGGAAGATGGGGAAAATGAGTGAATTAGAGTTTCTTGGTTTCTCTCCTGCTGTGGTTAGAGAATGTAGGCTGAAGTTGTAAGGATTATTGAGTTTGACTTGGAGAGGATGCTAGTGTGCATGCTCTACTTTTGCGGTGTGGATTCCCCCCTCTTTGACCTTCCCTCATATCTGAGGCAACACAGGGATGCTTTTACATTAGGCAGACTGAATGTCCTGCCTGCCAACTGCAGAGTTCAGGGGGTACTTTGCCAAACCCCGCTACTGCCACTGTGCATCTGGAGTAATAGAGACCATAGATCACTTCATCTTATTCTGTGATTGATTTATTTCATATCTGTATTGATTTTGTTCAAGACCTTTGGTCAGAGGAGAATTATAATAAAGGCATTATTCTGTTTTTTGGTTCATCTGAACCAAACTACTAGGAACCTAATTCACAGGCAGGCATGGGTCCAGTTTGCTTTGGTACCATGACATGCAGGGAGGAGGGACAAGCCGCCCTCTTAAATGTTTTCTCCTCCTGAAATAGGCCCAGAGAGACAGTATTTGCCCCACAAGGGAATCTTATTTGTAGGATCAGCAGGGCCATTTCCAGATAGCTACAGCATCCTACAAAGGAAATATGCTGGGTGAACTTGGTACAGACTCTCAGCCTAATCCACCTCACTGGCTTGTCATTCCTCCTCTAAAATAGTTCACATTGCTTTCTTATTGAGAAAGACTGGATCATGAAGGCATGAATACAGTGAAAAGGGGAGGGAGCCCAGTTGCACCCAGGAGAGTCCTGGCATAAGGAGCCCAACAAAACACACACACACTGTAGCAAGGCACAGTAAACCTTGAACAAAACTTTATTGGACTTAAAGGTGCTTGGTATTTCTCCCATGCAATTGAGGCAGCCCAGCAAAGCAAGCTCTCCCTCATGCCCTCCCTTCATCGAGGAGCCTCAGCCAGTGGAAGGGAAGAAAGGCTTCCCTTTGTCTCCTGTAGGACTGAGGCAGCCCGGCCAGTTCCCTCCCTCCCCCTAGGAGGACGAGGGGGAGGAGCCTCAGCCACTGCTTTACCAGACTCTCTCTCCTGTGCTATTGAGAAAGTCTGGTAAAGCAAGCTGTGATGTGGCAGCAGCAGAAGAACTGGATAATGAAGCAGAAAACAGCCAGGTCTTTGTCGGCTGGATTGGAGCCCTCCGAGGGCCTGATCCAGCCATGGGCCACATGATTGACATCCCTGCCCTATTTAGTCTTCATTTTTGGTTGCTATTTCCTTTTTCTTTCGGTTAGTTTTTAAAAGCTATAGTTTTTCTGCAGGGAGGCCCTTGGATATGTGAAGCCCCTACCTTGTCTGTGAACAGGTAGTTTTGCTGCTTTTGTTATTGTAGGAGAAGTAGGCACTTTCAATTAACTATTGTGACATGTTGGGCTCATGTGAAGAATCATGGAGGAGGGGATAACATTCTGGAAATCCCATGCCCATATGAGAGTGCTATAAGTTTCCAAGAGTTTAAATAGACTAATTTCTCTCTCACCCCTTTCCTTGAGACCTAACAGCACTCAACTCCGGTTGCTGACTGCATTAGCATCCTAAATGCTCAATCTCTAGGAAATTTGACGTGTTTCATCTTTTAAAAATCTACCAGACAACTAGTTGACTAGGTGATGTATTTCTTAAAGGTCCTCTCTTCTGCACTGCACTTTAATTAGAATTTAATTAGAATGTCACGCTTCCCAGTGCCCTCCAGTTGCTGTGCCTGTCACCACATCTCTACAAAGGGAACTTTGTGGTGGAGTTGGGTGAGACGGGGAGAAGACCCATGTCAGCTACTTCCTTACATCCCTTGGGTCAGCTTGGGGGGATGGTGGAAGTCCAGAGGGTGGGACTTCAGCAGCCTCAGCACAAAGGGGTACTTGGAGGGGTTACCTCACCCCTCTTGCCCCACCTGGTCCAGCCTGTTGCACTCACTCTTTCTTTATTCACAGCTACTGGCCTCCTCATCAGCCCTTCCCACTCCTCTTTTATCCTCCTCCCAAACTGCCCTCACCTTCAGCCCTGCCTCCCTTCAAAAGGGAAGACGTGGGCCCGGCCTTGTTTGGCCCTGACCCTTCCTTAGAGGCCTCATGACTTGCTGCAGGAATAGCCCCTTCAACCCTTGATGTCTTCCTTGCTGGCTTGCCACTTGGCCCCACCTCCCTGACTCCCACGCCTACCACCACCCATGCTCCACTGAGCCTCCACGACTCATGCCATGGCTGGGCTTGGGCATGCCCACAGCCACCACCTGCTTGTCATTGGGGAGCTCCACCCATCCTGCCCTGGTCAGGTCCCCCGTCTCCTGCCAGTGCCATGCTCTCCAGCCATCTCATCGCCATCCCACCAGTGGCTGCCATGCCCTTTGTCATGCTGTCCTGGCCTCTGGTAGGCAATGGGCTTGGTGGGGAGGGGTGTGGCCACACTTGGTTGGGTTGCCTTGCCAGTTGGGTTGCCTTGCCTTGCCATGAGGCCCATTGGAGGCCGGGACACACACACTCCCTAGGCCTACAGGCCTTCATTCAGTCATAACAAGTAGTCCACCACTTGGTGATCCCAGCCAGCTTGGTGCTGCACAGTGAACAGGAAGGGGAGAAGGGACGTGTACCACCGTAAGATGTGGGGATTATGGACTTTCATTCTCTCCAGCCACAGCAGCAGGGCATGGTCTACTATCAGTCGGAATGGGTTATTTGCCATGTAGTACTGTAAGGACCCCACCACCCACTTGACTGCTAAGGCTTCTTTCTCCATCATTGAGTATTTCTGCTCCGCTGGCTGTAGTTTATGGCTGATGAACAGCACGCTTCGGTCTTCACCCTGAATGGTCTGAGAGAGTATGGCACCAAGTTCTTTTTCAGATGCATCCGTCTGTAGGACAAAGGGGTAGGTGAAGTCAGGGTTCTGCAGCACAGGCTCCATCGACAGGCTCCGGGTTAAAGTTTTGAAGGCTCGTAGTCAAGCGTCATCCCATCAGATGGTGATGGGTTCTGTCTTTTTCAAACTATCTGATAAGGGGTTAGTCAGGGTTGCATAATGTGGGGTAAACTTACTGTAATAGCCAATCACCCCCAGGAACCGTCTCATCTGGCATTTTGTGGCTGGTCATGGATGGTGCTCAACCATAACCACTTTCTCAGAGAGGAGTTACAGCTGCCCTTTCCCAACCAGGAATCTGAGGTAACGGAGTTCCTGGGACCCGATCTTACTCTTAAAGGGATTGACATGTAACCCTGCCAACCTTTAAGGCTTCCAGGACTTTCTGGAGATGTTGGAGGTGTGTGGCCAAGTCTGGGCTGCAAATAAAAACATCGATATAAGCCTTCGCATTGGGCTAGGGTTCAATTATCTCTTTTGGTACTTCTTTTGTATTATCTGTTATTTTCAGCACTTATTGCACATGTATTTATAATATTTTGAGGCTGTTATTCTCAGCACTCTTTCTTTTCTTCTTTGTCCTATGGACTTTGGTCTCACACCACTATTTAATGTCATTGACTATGGTTACCCACTTGATTTTGTTCATTAGTTCACAGTATTTGTGGAGACATTAAGGACACTCCTAAACAAAAACCACATAGATTTCCACAGTCAACAACTTAAAAAGTAGTGTGGCAAAAAAGACTGAAATGAGGAGGAGGAGGAAATGCCACAGAGAAGAAGAAACAAAACTTCAAGCTGTACCAAACATGTACTAGTGGAAACAAAAGCACTGAAATAATGTAAATGTTTGAGGGTTCCTTTAAAAAAATAATCTATTCAGCTGCATTGAATGTACTTCTTTTGAAGAAAATATGAAACACTGGGTATATTTGGCACAGCTTGAAGTTTAATTAAAATTTTTCTAGGAAGATAATATGTTATCACTAAAAAGTAGACATCCTGAACATTATTTTTTTCTGACAAACACCTCTCTTCCTTTCCACAACAAACCCTTCCCAAGTAATTTACCAGAACAAGGAAATGACTGATGGCCATTTTCGGAGCTTTGAATACCCACACTGCTGTTCCTGATTAGCACCAGAAAAATTAATTATTTCCTATATGTCGTTTCCTTCTCTAATCCAAAAAGATTTAAACTGCTATTAAATGTAAACATCTTCAAGAAACACCACTAGCAAATCAGCAAGCTTCAAGATGGTTTCTAAGGAACTTCAAAGTTAACTATTAACCTTTTTAGGTTCTGACCTACAAAAGAATGTAGTTGTTTTATACTGTTTCACTCATAGAATTTGCAACCTTTTCCACTGGTAAAGCTCCCCCTGAATCAACCAGCGCAGCCTTCTCAGCATGTAGATGAGCTGAAACGTTACTGATACACCTACCTAATTTTCCTTAGAGGAGGACACTCTATCTTTCTTGTGCTTCTGTGTTAATGATATACGACTGACTGTGAAAATGATTTGAGATGACAAAACAAAGATAATTTTTCAAAACAAGCCAGTCTCTCCCTCACATCAAAGTTACTATGGAAAAGCAAGATTTTTTTTCTTTCTAGGATCTACAAGGAGCAGCATAGGCAGCCAGAATGTAGAATGAAGCACACCTATTTAGTCTAGCAGGGCTGCCAAGAGCCACCATAGACAAAAATTCCATCTGCCCTCCCCTCACCCTGATTCAAAACAAATGTCATAACAAAACAAATCACTTGGCTTTCAGTTAGTGGGACCAGTGTAATAATTGTCATCTGGGAATAATTCTTAAGTGAGACATCAGTCTCTCTTCAAACAGTACTAAACTGCAAAAAGGCTTTAAAAATATTTCTGCTAACATGAAACAAACAAAACCCCCAAAAGCAGACTCACAGGATGCTTAATAGGGGAAGGAAAATTAGGGAGATGTGAGAAGCTGGGTTCATTGTCCAGAGAGAGGAGGCAGGTGAGCCAAGTCTCCAGATGGTGCGATCTTCTGCACCTACACTAACTGTAGAAATTGATCCTAGTCCCCAAATGCTGAAGTCCAACTAGCTTCTCTCTCCCAATTCTATCCCATCCTCTCCTCTCCTGCTGCTGCATCCTCTTTAAGGAGTACTGAGAAAGGAGTACTAAGAAAGCAGGAGAGCAGGAGCAGATCAGGCAACGGAAATTACCCTGGAAATTATTTCCAGAGTGGCCCAATCCATAGTCCTGATCAGGCTGAGGGTACAGTAGATCAAAGGGTGCAGTACTGACTAAATCTTTTGGGAGCATTTTACTGAGAAGTAAGTCCCATTTTATTCAATATATTCAATATTCTGTTTCCCTTGCATATGAGTTTTTAAAAAATTTATATCATATTAATTAATTACAAGGAAATTACAATTAATTGCAAGGTAAGAGCATAACAAGAGCCCTGCTGGATCAAACCAGTGGTCCAACTAGTCCAGCATCCTGTCTCACACTGTAGCCAACTAGTTCCTCTGGATGGCCAACAACAGTGCATAGAGGCCAAGGCCTTCCCCTGATGTTGACTCCTGGCTCTGGGATCCAGAGGCTTGGTGCCTCTGAATGTGGAGGTTCCCCTTCATGGCTAGTAGCCATTGATAGATTTATCCTTCATGAATCTATGTAATCCTCTTTTAAAGTTATTTATTCCTGAGGCAATCTAGAGTTGCCAGGTCTCCTCATCACTCCAGTGGGGGGATTTGGGGGAATCTGGGGGTAGGCAGGGATGCCCCAAGCCCCACCCCTAGAGTAACCACCTGCCCAGCCACCCTTCTACCTCCCCTCCTGCCCGATTTAAAGGGCTTCAGCTGACCAGCAGGGAACACATGCCCCTCCAATCAGCTGGTGAGCCCTTTAAATCTAGCAAGAGGGAGGGAGAGGGGAGGTCATGGGCACACACTCAGCTTGCAAAAGACCCCTTAAAGAGGGATTTGGGGGTGTTCTGGGGGTAGGCGGGGATCCATGCACCACAGCCCCCACCCACTCACAAAAAGACCTTTTAAAGAGTCTTTTTGTGAGCCAAGCATGCCGCCCATGACCACCTCTCTCCCTCCCTCCTGCCAGATTTAAATAGCCCTCCAACTGGTCAGCGGGCCATGTGGTCCCCGCTGATCAGCTGAAGCCCTTTAAATCAGGCAGGAGGGGAGGGAGAGGGGTGGCCCGATGAGTGGTCACTCTTGGGGTTGAGGCTTGGTGTGAGGCCTCCCTTGCCGGCCAGCTGGCCAGGGGCAAATTGAAACCCCCAGAAGCAGGGGAACCCTCACCTGGACCTGGGGACTGACAACCCTATGGTAGTCACTACATGCTCGGGCAGTGAATCCCACTTTCTAATCACTCTCTTTTTAAAGCAGAATTCCCTTTTGTCTGTCCTAAACCTTTCATAGCTCCATAATATAAATATTAATGGGAATGACAACTCCTTTTCTTCCTTAGTAACAAATGTTTTTTCCATGAATGTAGCAATATCTGCAGACTGAGAATTCACTTCTGCACCTGATGAAACAGATTCTAACCATGGAAGTTGAAACTACATACTATTTTTTATGTTGGCATAGGATTCCTTTTTGGTTTTGCCACAATAGACTAACATGGCTATCCTCTGGAATTTCTCTTTTCTAGTTACTCAGTTGGTACAAATATCTCACTAAGACTTAGCCTAAAAATTTGTTTTCAGGACAGGCTGAGTTCTGGAAAAAAAATACTTCTGGGCATGCACAGAATGCCTTTCCTTCAGCATTAAAAAACTGCAGTCTCCTTTCTTTCCACACACTTTAATAATTCAGTAGCATACATAAGGAGGCAGAGGAAGCAACAGGATAATATTGTTAAACCCTTCAGTAAAAATGAGGATAGGCTAACTACATACCTGTACCTTTCATAACAATAAAGTAGGAAGCTTGTTGGTTCACACCAGCGATGTCGTTAATCCAATGTCCCTTGCTAGCTAGCCAGTCAGATACCCTTTCAGCCATGGACAGCTTTCTTTAAAAAATTGCTGCTAAAAAAAGGCAGGAAACAACACCTACTAGGAAGACCATTTATTTGCTCTACTCTGCCTTGCCTGTACCTCTGCATGCCTAGTGGCTGCAGTGCAGGACTGCACTAAAAGAGAAATAAATTGAAATGCATTCAGTGACAGCAAGATGATTTTAGTTTCATTGGGCCTCAAGCTGACTTGGGCCACAGGAGTTTTGTACCCCCATTTCCCCCATGTCACAGGCCCTGTAATCTAGTAATGGACTGTTAACAGCATGGATTGCTATCTGTGGGGGGTGGACATGCAGAACTGCCCTCACAGAGGAGAGAGTGATTGTAGATCACCACCACCCCTGCATCTCTCCATTAACTCAGAGGTTAAGACACTGAGCTGCAGCCTGGAAGTTCTGTAGTTTGGCAATTCAAGACCCTAGTGCCGCAGGATGGAGTGAGCTCCCATCTCTGGCCCCAGCTCCTGCCAACCTAGCAGTTCGAAAGCAAGAAATTGCAAGTAGATAAATAGGTACCATGTCAGTGGGAAGGTAACAGCATTCCATGCACCTTGGCATTTAGTCATGCCAGCCACGTGACCACAGAAATGTCTTCGGGCAGCACTGGCTCTTTGGCTTGGAAATGGAGATGAGCACCACCCCCTAGAGTCAGATTTGACTGGCTTTCAAGCAAGCAAAGCCTCTAAAAGAAACAAATACGAGACCACTGGACACACTCACACACAGTTTATTGGCTGCTCATTTCAGGGGAAGGGATATACTGGTGTCATGATACACATTTCTTTTACCAAATATTACTGGATAGCTACGTGAGGATAAGGTTGCCAACCAGGTGGGGTCTAGAGATCTCCTAGAATTACAATGGGTCTCCAGATTACAGAGATTTATTTATTTATTTATTTATTTGTTAGGCTTGTATCCCGCCCTCCCGCCAAGGCGGCTCAGGGCAGCTTACAACAGTAAACTAATATACAATACAGCCACAATACAATCCCCTCAGTTACCCTGGAGAAAACAGTTGCTTTGAAGGGTGGATCTGTGGCATTATAACCCTCTGAGATCCCTCCCCTCTCCAACCTCTGCTGTCCCCAGGCTTCACCCCATATCTCCATGGATTTCCCAACCTGGAGTTGGAAACTCTATGTGAGGAGGTTGCAGGTCAACAGCAGCCATACATTTCTCACAGTTTATTTAGGTGGTTCTTAATGCCCAAAGCTTGTTGTGGTGCTTCAGAGAAAAATGTAAAAAGACAGCTAAATCTGATATCAACAACTTAAGCAATCCACCAATCTAAGATCAGAACAGACATTGGGATGGAAAAGGCATGCCAGGCATACAGGAAATGGTTAAAGAGTACACGCTACATGAACCAAGCTGAAACTAAGTAGTTGTGGGTCTGGTCAATGGGAACGCTTCTAAGTTTCCAAATTCTATAAAGGAAGAAAGATGGCATATAAATGGAATTTCTAAAGAAGAGAGGACAATAGGTAGCAAAGGAGGTTTTGTAAAATGCTTTACCAATCTAGTTTATGGTAGTATGTATTTATGTCAAAGACTGAACTCAAGCCAGAATTAAGTTTTTCTGAATAACCTAAACAACAGTGGCCTGATGATCCTTATTGAAGATTGTAGTGACTTAACTTGGACCCATCCAACCAATCAGGTGTTTGACACTCCACCTTTCCATTTTTGTAGTCACAAACAATCAGCAAAATCAGACTCATCAGATCCCTTTGGATTACCACACATTGTTGGCATATTGTCTTGACAAGTTGTACAAACCTGTTTTAGATGCATCATTTTCACTCATTTTCATGTGTCATAATCTTAGATAAGCTTTGCTTTAAGGAGAAAAAAATTCCCATGTAATAGCACCTGGTGTAGATGTAGGAAACAGATTCAAGTAGAACTCTATGTGAGGATCTGAAGGAGTGTCATTACACAGTGTGAGGATTCTATGTTGGGATGGGCATGAACTGCATTTTTGCAGTTCAGTTCCTGGTTCGTAGCTAAACCATGAACTATACCATGAACCATACCATGAACCAGTATACTGGTTCGTGAACTGAACTGGTTCATATCACTTATCACATATCATGAGTTTTTAAATGAGGATCTCAGATTCTTGGTGCTAGCTGTAGTTAAAGAACGTATGTACAACTAGCAGGATGTACTTAAATCTTTATTTAAGCATCCTGGATCTTTCGTTTACAGACTTTGCAGCCAAAAGGTCTGAATCAGGAATTTGATCTTTCATGTTTTTTGTGAAAGTTACGGCTATTTGGGTGGTAGCAGTGCAGTAGGTTTGAGAACCTGAATGTTGTTACTTAGTGACACCTGTTGTGGGTGCTGGATGGAGAGTTTAAATGACATGCTTACAAAGTAAGTTTTGAGAAGACAGACTTGAATTAGGAGCAATATGCCACAGAAGTAATTTTAGAAGTCTTCCATCTATGTAGAATTTATGTAGTGAGTAAATGACTTGTAAGAGATTATTTGTATCTCCATTTAAAGTTTAAGCCCCTGCTTTTCGCTCCCCACAAAAAGCCATGGAGTAGAGAAAGCAGGGAGTTAAATGGCTCAGAACTATTTAAACCTCTACTTTCTGCTTTTCACAAACTGCCACAAACTACATCAAAATTAATGGAGGTGGTTCTTCAATTTCTTCATGTGGTTCTTCAGTTTGCGAACATCACTTCACAAACCACAAACTGGCCAGAATTCATGACAAACTTTAGTTCACGAGCGGGTTCATGCCCATCCCTAATTTTGTACTACCCTGTACAAATGAAGAATAGTCACAGTGACTGGCAATGGAGCAGCAGTACTGTAGAAGAATACACAGTATCCTTCCACAGGCGCTCTCCTATTTGATGCACCAAGCAGAAACATCATCTTTGATTCTAGTTCAATGTGTGGGCCAGGTTTTCACATGGGAGAGAAAACTGTCAGGGTTCTTCCTAGAATGTCTGAAGTAGCACAAAACTCTTGCAATTAATGTCTTTGCTTGACAACTATAGCAAGGAAGTAAGGTTCAATGTAGGTTTTTTAACTAATGAAATTCACAGACTTGAGACTGTGATGGAGATACATTTCTAGACTTTCAATGGTCTTCTTATATTCCTAGATTGGGATTTTTATTGTGCATTTAACATTTGTTCAATATTACCCACTTTAGGATCATAAAACAATATGCTTTAACATTTTGTGTTATTGCATAGTAATCACAAAGTTCAGTAGATCCAAAAGGCCATCCACTCTAGGCCAAGGGCACATTCCAGGACTTTCTGATCATGAGACCCATGCCTAACCCAGACCAGAATATACTACTGACAGGAAGTTACTAACATCACTTGAATATCTAGATGGCTCAAGGGAGTGAGACAAAACACGTTATATGAAAGGCAAAAATTACCAAGATTACTAGCTAATGTAACTAGAGATGGACATGAAAGTTTGTGATGAATTTTGACTGGTTCATGGTGGTTCACAAGCTGAAATTTGTGGCAAGTCAACTGGCACAAACTTTCCATGAACTTTCATGCTATTCATGGCAGTTCGTGGTGGTTCATGAGTAGATACATTTCCAGATAGACTGTCTCTGCTCAATCAAAAGGTTTACCAAAATTCAAAGCAACATAACTTGGTGGGCATTGAGGGGAGGATCCAGGGGAGATCCCCTGTGACTTTGATGTTTCTGGAATTCACAGGATCTGTTCTATACACTCCTGAACCTCCTCAATCTTCACCTGTCATTTCCCCAGAAAGCACTTTCCTGGGGGCAATGTCTTTGTGGGGGCCTGTAACTTGGATCATGTAAATCCAATCTTCACCAAACCTGGAGGGCAGGTAGCAGAGAGTCAGCTGGAGATCTCCTGCAAGTTTGGTGTCTCTAGCACACTGGGTGGGCATTCTATTACATCACATACCTCACTAACTGAACTGGTTCATTTGGCAGTTAAAAGTTTGCGACAGTCCATGGTTCATGAACCAGGCATGTCATGACCCATGAACCAAACTAAATTTTCCCTGTTTGTGCCCATTTCTAAATCTGGTTAGAAAGGAAATTTCCATCCTGCTTTAAGATACAACAATCAGGAAACCCATAAATGTGCCAGATTCCATCCAAGAATACTATTGGGTACAGTCCCCCAATCCTATAACTTTCTGGATCATGTTCTTGCTCTCCTTGATATTCAAAAAGAAGGAAAGACATCAGACTCAAGTGCAAGTGGAAGAACCTTTCGTGACACTCATTCATTTCAACTGAGGACTCATGATAGAAATCATGGAATCTCAACTGTACTCAGAGATCTCTGCAGTTGCCACTTAGTTTACAAGCACAATTCAAAGTGCTGGTTTACAGTCTTAAATGATCTATATTTCAAAGGCCACCTATCCGATATGAATCTGCTCATCAGCAGGGCTGGCTCGCCCACTAGGTGAGCTAGGCGCTCGCCTAGGGCTCCGGCCCTGCAGGGGTGCCAAAATGCCCCCCCCCCGGTGAAAAGCTCCCCTTCCTGCCCAGCGCCGGCAGCTCTGGCTTTCCTGAAAAGCTGGTGCTGCCGCTCGAGAGGAAGGGGCGGGTGTTCTAACCCTGCCCCTTCCCCAGGTCTCCTGGGCACCTCGCAGCTGCGAGGTGCCCAGAAAAGCCAGCGTTGCCACTGGGAGGTGCCCAGGAAAACAGTGCTGGGCCATCTCCAGGCCCCACTGGGAGGTTGGCATCCCCGGTGGGGTGGGCGCCCCATGCTGTCCTGCTTAGGGCGCCCAGACACCTGGGGCCAGCCCTGCTCATCAGTCTTGTTTGGAGACCTTCTTCCATATGTCCTCCCCTGTCTGAGGTACATTGCATGTCCACAGAAGATGGGGCTTTCACAGATGTTTCCAACTGCTTCCCCAGTGCCATGTTTGTGGAATTTTTGGTGCAAGCCAACATATAGCACAGGGTATAGAGTTGCCAACTCTGAGCTGGGAAATTTCTAGAGGTTTAGAGGTGGAGCCTAGGGAAGGCAGGGTTTTAGAATGGGAGGGACCCCAGTGGAATATAATGTCATAGAGTATATCCTGGACATAAGAGCCAAAGCCATTGTTGGTTGATTGCTTTAGCTGGGTCCTTGATGGGTGAGTGATTAGTCTCTAGGCAACCATGAATAGATTCTCTGTAGCTTACATGCAGCTATGCAGGTGGGGGGGAGAGGTCTCCTGTGTGTGCTGGTGAGGTCTCCTAATGGCATCTTCATGCTATGGCATGGCATGGCTTTAGGTGCTTTGTGCATACCGTGGAACTGATTCAATCACCATCAGATGAGCGGGCTTGCAACCTTTGATGGCCACTGGAGTAGCAGTGAAGAAAGGAATGTGTCCTTCTCTCCAGGTGCAGTTTCAACGGGCTTCATAGTGGGTCACCATGCTTTACAGTTCCTTAATCATGCTTTGCACAGTCCATACTTTATTGTAGTTCATAAAAGGCATGAAAAAGCCTTGCAGGGCAACATTTCCCTCCCTTGGGACCCTGGATACGTCAGGCGGAAGGGTCACAAAACCAGGAGCACTTGCTGTTCGCTAGAGACCGGATCTTCTGTCTTCTGGGTGTTGCAACGCCCAGGTGCCACTAACTATGCTAACAAGGGAACGGACTTTAAAAAACTATCCTACGAAAAATGCCAAATTACTGTTGGAACATCTCACACCACCAGGACAGACAAGCATGGCTCGAAAATTGCATCATAGTACATTATTTCGTATTAAAAATATAACCTCAATATATAGGAGGCTAAATAAGGCTTAAAAATCTTAACCACTAATAAAATAATCCATAAAAAGCATTATTTTTCAATAAAACTGCAACCGCTAATAGAATACAGCTAAATCAATTCATAAAAGCCTAGGTGCTAATAAAAATATTCACTCTACACTTGGGTTATTAGGCATCAAAACACTCATGAATTCATACAATCAAACACAAGTGCTAATACAAATGTGCATAAAACTTTTCCTTACATTTGTCTTTGTCCTCCCTTCTGCAGTGCCGAGTAATGTCCATTTGAGGGTGCTGGCACGCACTATTGTATTGCGGAAGGCGGGAGGGAGGCACACTATACATTGTATCTACTCTCAGCTGGCTGTGGCAACGTGGAAATCTTTTTTGGATCTTCAGGGACTACGGAAAGTCCTGATCTTCGTCACATAACACCTTCGGAAACTTGTCCTTTCTCGGCACAGACACAAGTTAGTTCGACCGAGAAGGAGGACGATGGTTTGCATACTGGGGAGGCGATTCCCCCTCTAGTTCCCAAGACATCGTGGGTACACTTTTATTCAGAGTTACAACACAATCATTTGGGTTATTAGGCATCAAAACACTGTTTCTAATGGTTAGAATTCCGGGTTGGCCTTTGCTGACACTTGGGATGGAGCACATACATCATGCAAAAAAAACCCTGTTCTTAAAACCGAAATTTGGATGCAGCACGTTCCTAGTCTGGAAGGGCCAAACCAACTTCCCTACGGGGAAGGGACATCCCTCTGAACCACAGGGATTGCATGCGGAGTTCATTTACGAAAGCTCTTACCCTGTTGCTATATACACATTGGGTTCAGAGGTACTGACAGTGGGGGCCTCCACCCATTTTAGCCAGAGTCATTTGGCTCCATGGGGATGCTGACCAGGTGTACCCATTTTAACCAAAGGCTCCCTTTTGGGGGCCTTCACACATCCCAGTTATAAGAGTAGAACTTGCTTTCCCCCCGGAGAAAGGACCTTGGTGGTTCCTTCTCATCCCTGATTGACAGCAGGGTTGTTCCTTATATGGCTTGGGTGCACGAAGACAGACCAACTTTTCTCACGGTCGGGGGTCGTCACGTATGCAAATTTAGATCATAAAAGCATGATGGGTACCTTGTTGTTTTTTAACTACAACCACTGTTTGGAGCTAAAGTAAATAACATTTCAACATTTCTGTCTCTTACACACCAGAGGGTACCATAGACAAGTTTGGGGAGGCAAGCGGTTGGTCACTGTACCCTTAGAGATGCTTGGAATACTAAGGGCTATGGGAGCTGGGGCTTTTCAGATTCAAGCACTGAGCTTCACAGCTCGGCGGAACCAGGGGGAAGAATGCCTGGGCAGCCTCCACTGCTTGTGTATGGAGGATTGCATGTCCAGAGTGGTCTGTCTATACCTCTGAACCTGATGCTTACATAGCCCAGTGCCTAGATATCCCAAGGAGGGTTCCCGGGTGGCACCTGGCAATGAAATGTCTGGTGAGTTCAGCCAGGTTTGAATGTGCACATCGTGGGGCATTTCTAGAAACCTCTCCGTGCATGGCACACAGATTCCCCCATAGGGTGACTCCGCCTCTGCAAATCCTCCTGGTTCAGCCATGCCACCTACCTCAGGCTCCCCAGCCCTCCCATACTTGTCAAAGAATAGATTTCAATAAGCACAATGAGCATATAGCAATAATGGAGCAATGCTAAGTAACATGACCATGAGAGCAGAAGGACTCAGTGGGTGTCAGAGCCAACATACATTGGGAACCATTGGGAAAATTCATTCCTTTCTGGCTTAGGGCGGGTTGTGCTGGCCGAAGGGAGGGGGCTTTATTTGCATAATGGGGAATGGTCACCTCCTTCTCTCGCAAAAGTTCATGGGTACACCACAAAATAGAAATAAAATTCATTTTTAATCCACCTTCTAACTTAATACATTTTGAAATAAAAGCAAGGTGCATTCTATGTTTCATGGGGGTATGATGGGGCGAGGTTTGGGGCACAGAAAAATTACCACAGTAACTTAAAAGGATGTCTGTGTGCAGCACACTCCTGGACTAGGAAAGACAAAAATCATGCCTTCCTCAGATAGCAGTTCAATCTCAGAACCTCCCAGATTGGGATGGGTACATCCTACCTGGCTGCACAGGTGCTGAGTTCAGGAACCTGAGGTAGGGGACTCTCCCCTTTTTTTATCGGGGGTCATCTGGCTCTGCAGGGACTCTGACCAAGAGTACCTGTTTTAACCAGGGGCTCCCCACGGGGGCCCCCCCACTTTTTACAGTAAAAAGAATAGAGGCACAGAAACCCATAAAAAACCACAAAAGTGCATCAGAAAGATCATTCATGGGTTCTTCCTGGACTGGAGAACATGCACAGACCTTGTCTATGAGGCATGTCTGGGACTGGAGTGTGCCCTTTTTTCTGGGTCCGCTGGCGGCACGCATGCAAATGCATGTAATCTCTGCGCATGATGGGTAAAACCCCAGATTTTACAAAAAAATGAGTAAAAATACATAAAAACACCATTCCAACTAATGTCTGTTGGTCCTATTACACAAACCAGAACCCCAGTACTCATTTGAGGTGTGTTTGCACAAAAATAAAACACTAATCATGAGCATAAAAGTGGTTGCCATGCATTGGATGGGCGGCTGGAGCTCCTGGCAGGCAGTACCATACCGGGCTTATTTGCTTGGTCAGATTGGGAGGTAGAGTAGATGGGTACCCTGGCTAGAGTCAGCTGGGCCTGCACACCTGTCTCTCCTTATTGTTCTGAACTCAGTGCCTTAGCTGCCAGCATCTCTCAGAAGGAGGTATTCAGTCTTCTGGAGAATGTTTTGCCGGAGCCTGATCTGGTAGAAAAGCTTATTGAGATCATGGGATGACAGGAGGAAAAAGTATTAGGTGACCCAGCAGTTAAATCTGTAAGGTCAGAGTAGCATTCTCTTGAATGGAGTCTGCTAGCCAACATTGTTCTATCCTGTCCCATGAGGCACTGAACTCGATCAATAGTTCCCTGCTAATTTTTGAATAAGGCCTAATGTGGCTCGCCCAATCCTTGGTCAAAAGAATAGATTTGACACATACATTTACTCTCAAGGGGGGTAGGAGGACAGAAGACAGAGGGGTTTGCCTTCTCTTAAGAGGTCAGAAGAGGAAGAAGGGGGGGTTGGGGTATGGAGGCCATACATCCAGTATGGCTATGCGCTGAATGCTGGGCCACTCTGGCAATGGTTTCTACTTTCTTAATTTGGGCCTTGACCCACACTCCCAGGCAAATCTATGCTATAATTAAAAGAAGCTGGGCCCCTATAAGGACCACAATGGGGTGCAGGGCCATGTTAAGTATGCCAGTCGCTGTGGGGGACCAGATGAAAAAGATTTCCCAGCAGACGTGATTCCCTGCGCTTTTAATATCAACGGCCAGATCCACTATCTTGGCCCCATTGTGTAAAATTGTGAGTGAGGCCTGGTCTCCGGCCTCCTTTACTTGCATAAGTTTCCTATGAAGGTCAGGGTGTGTGAGCAAACTGTGAAGTGTTTCTAGGCCCATCCCCAATGGCACTGGGGAGAGGGAGTCAAAAAGCTCTGGAGACAGAGACATCTCTTGTTGGGTCCACACTGGATGGCAAACTCAAAGTCACAACCACTAATGGTGGTTATGTTGCAAAAGCACCTATTGACCTTTGGAAGCATAAGTTGGACTTGGTGCATGTTAATGTACACATAATTACAGGCTGTTCTGAAACAGACACAGGCTCTTCCTAGGTACACAACAGTGGAGTATAACTCTTCAACAACATCAAACTGGCACTGGCTCTCTATGTTCTTCATAGGAGCCAAGCAAGGGTGATGTTGCTCTAAGGCCTTGTCTTCACAAATGAAGCCCAGTCTTTCTCTGTGTATGCAACCTTCTACATTAATGGTTTGCCAGCTGGATGAGTTTGCTTGGGCCCACCTATTGCTGTCTCCAACATACAATACAGTGTTGGGGCCTGTTTGCAGGCCTAGGGGAACTACTGGGTAAACATAAAAGGTTTCTTTGGCAATTACTGTGACTATAACTAAATTCAAGGCTTGTGTGGCCTGGTCATAGGATGCATTAGCTAGAGACCACCAGTGCTCTAAGTCTGCTTCACTCTTGGTCACATTCTTCTTAATAAGTTCCCTGACCTCTAAGGGAATGACTCCATCCGTGGCCTGTTTAATCATACCCATAGCAGTTACAATATTTATTGTTTGGGCCTGTGTGCAGGCCAGAGCCAATGAGATGTTTCTCTGTGGGGATTGGATGCCTCCAATCAGTGTACTGAAGTCCTTTACCATAACCTGTTCCCATGTTACTAGGAGTGGGTTAGTGGAATGCTGGATATTTGAGAGTGTATTGAAGGATTGTATGATGGGAACACTCATCTGAGACATGTCTGAGGAGACTCTTGAGGCCTTGTTGGCTATAATCTCTATATTTGGTGCATCTAGAACTGCCATCCCTGCACCTACAGGGGTGACCCAGTCTGAAAGGCCTCTCTTAGGGCATCGGTGGAAGTCTTCTTTTTTCCAGACTACAAGCCAGTTGTCCCAGCCATGCTGGGTGGGTTGTAGGAAGGGGGTACAGGCTTCATGGTTGAAGGAGGTTCCTAGACCTTTCAAACTCACACTTACTTTCTTTACAGACATTTGGGGCTGCATCAAAACTGTTTCCTTCTGAATGAATTTCAGGTTGTGGGATCCTACCACTGGGTAGGCCAGCTTGGTCAGGGTATCTACATTTTGAATTAAGGGATCAAAACTCAGGTGAGTTTGATTTACTGATCCCATGGTGAGGGAAAAGTTCCCTTCCTGATTAGCAATAACTAGGATGCCTATGGAGTTAAAATTAAACTCTTCAGAGTTGTTTGTGCAAGGGGATCCAGTCAGACCAACCATCCAGTCAGGTGGGCCTTGTTGTGTTACTTTAGACGAGTCCATATTTCAGCTTAAAGGAGTCCAAGTTATGTTTGGAAAACTCTAATTTTGACCAGAAGGGTCTGTCAAAGTAATTGGGAACTCTGCTTCTTTGTCTAAAAGGCGGTGAGTCCCTATAGAAACAATAATTTTTAAGGGGTCTCCTACATTCCAAGCAGCTGCAGAAACTCTGGCTAGTTCACAGGTGGATGTATCTTCTAGAGTAGGTTGTGGGAGGTTGGGATGCTTGATCTTACATAGCAGATAGACCATTTCCTCTATTAGTTCTGCCCAGATGGACAAAACTGTACTTTCTGACCAGTAGCTTCATTGGTGCAATTAATCAGGAGAGAGGGTGGACATATCTCTATGTTCTGGTGAGTCCTGAATTGGTAGGCCTTGGGAGGGAGCATGATTCTCCTTTCAAACCCTGTCATGACACAAGTTAAATACCTCTTGGGCATGTGCGCTCCCACACACCTCCACCTGTGTAGGGTTGCATTAGAGATGGTTGGCTGAGTGGCTTGACTCTGCCCTACCAGTACTATCAATAACCCCAGAAAATAAAACATATTTACCTGTCCCAGATGTGGGTGGCTTCTGCTGCAGCCTCCTGTAAGGTAAAGGATTAGGGGGTAATTTGCAGGGTGGCCTAATTATACATACTGCAGTCGACCCACATACAAAAAAGCATTACAGCATGTTTTTCCCTCTTGTCTAGGGGTTGATAAAAAAATTTACCTGGGTCCTTTCCCTTCCAAAATTCCATCGGTGCGCACAAACAGTGGCAAAGAGTGTTGATTTTAAAACTTTTTCTTTTCAGGTGGCTGCCTCTTTAATTACAATCCACCCCAGGCTTTGTTATTGGGAACTCCCCATAGTGGACTTGAATCACGAGCTCCTGCGTCTCTGCCTCAGGCACTCTACCAGCTGTGCCACAGTTCTGGCTTAGGGGGAACAGAGCTCCTGACGTATTTGGCTTGCCTCTTTTACTTTGCCTATTGGGCAAAAACGACCATAGGGACCCACGGGAGCATGCCAGCACAAAAAAATTAGATAAAATAAAACATTTAATAATCTTCAAGGCCACAAGCAATGACTCGGGAAGCCTTTTTAGCTCAAAACCACCATTCTGAACCATTCAAAAGTTAAAATGAACCAAAATCCCTTCCCAGGACTTGAACTGGGAAGGTCTGTATGACTAGGTGAACATGCTGCTCACTGTGCTACAAGGCTTGTTACTGGGAACAGGGCTCCTGGTAATTAAGTAGTGCCGGCTTCGTCTTTCACTATGGGCTGAAACCTAAAAATTCAAAAGTTTAAATGGAGCTGAAGTGGCTCTGAAGTTTTCCTAGCCTCGTTTTGGGTCCGGGACTCAGCAGAGGGAGTGTGCAGGGTCTTTTGCATAGGCAAACAATTAGCCCCGAAGGCTTCTTGGTTGTCTGGGACAATTTTTAAAGTTGATTAACTTTTTATTGGGGGGCAAATTTTAATCTCAGGCTAAGGGGGATCTGTTTATGTAAGCACACCCTACTAAAGATTGGCCTTAGCAGGGAAGGGTGATTTGGCCCTTGTGACCATGAAGGGTGCTTGCAAGTATGCCCCTTCTTGGCTTTTTGCTTTGCCAGCCAACTAATGAATGTCTGCTTTTGTTCCCATTTCCTCTAGGGCAACAGATCGCACAGTCAGCCTGGTAGCCATCATCATCGTAGAGGAAGAATTGTTCCCAATTTTTGGAGGGGGTCGTTAGAATTGAAACTTACACACTCTCACTTCCCCCTATAACCCTAGGAATGGCTTAAGCTGTTTCTAGGTGGATGGATTCTGCCTAGTGACTTGTTCCTAGGTACAAAAAGTCTCTCCAGTTACTGTTGCCAGGTAGAAAAGGTGGCCTGAGCGATCCTTGCCATCAGGCAAACTAGCGGCCCTAGGCAACCATAGTAAAGCATAGGGAAATCTTAGGAAAAATGTGGGAAAACGTAAAAAAACACTAGAAAATTTGGGAAAATTCAGAAAAATACCCAAAAAATATAGAAAAATGCTGGGAGCTCAGAAAAAAAATTCAAAAAATTTAAAATTGTTAAAAATTCATAAAAAATCTGTTTGGCTCGGGAAACAGTTCTAATTCCTTCTAATCATTTAGCGGCTTTCAGTAAAGTGTTCTAAACTGTTGGTGCTAAATTCCCTTTTCTCTCATTGTTCTGCCCTTGTCTCTACCATGGACTCTCCTCCCTCCTTTG
The DNA here is from genome assembly GCA_029375565.1 of Gekko gecko. NCBI lineage: Eukaryota > Metazoa > Chordata > Lepidosauria > Squamata > Gekkonidae > Gekko > Gekko gecko. The sequence continues at coordinate 160,324,267 of JAPDNY010000002.1, read as the reverse complement.
TTTCCTTTGATTGCACAGTCAAAAGGAAACACTTTTAGAGGGCCATGAAGGTCTCTGTGAGGGAGAACATGGCAGGGAATTTAAGTGGGTCTGCAAGAGAGATCTGTCTGATAGGAGCTGTGCTTTCTGGGGCTGGCTGGTGGTTGCCAGCAGGGTCAGGAGGACCCGGGGGTGGGGACCAGATCGCCCTTCCAAAGTTTGAGTTGGGAGGAGTGGAAAAACTTATTCCAGACCCCCCCATGCTTCCGGGGGATTGCCACTTTATATACTGCAGGGCTGATGCATGCTACAATGGGAACTGGCCTTTCCCATTTAGCTGCTAGCGCATGCCCTTTCCTTGAGAACTTCCTATACAGGAATTTCTGCCCTGGGTCCCAGACTTGTGGGTTTCAGACCCAACCCAGCTTTTTGTCCACTGCCAACTGCGGGCTACTTGAACATGGATGTGCAGAATCTCACCAAGGAGGTCTCGGACCCATAGGTCATTTACGACTTTGGGTTCAAAACCTGAAGGGATGTCTGTTTCTAGCCAGAATGCTTTGGGGAGCCACATTTTCCTGCCGGTCATTACCATGTGTGGGGAGTAGCCATGCGTGGCCATAAGGATTATGGTTAGCTTTTTGTCCCAGTCCTTGCCTGTGGACTTAATCATTTTTCTGAGGGCTTCCTTTAAAGTGTGGTTAGTCCTTTCAATGGCGCCTGATGACTGGGGGTGCCCGGCTATGTGGAACCATTGTTGGATTCCAAGGGCACAACCGAGTTCCTGGGTGACCTCCCCAAGGAAGTGACTTCCTAAATCCCTGCCGACAACCTTGGAAATACCCCATAGAGCCCACATATTATTAAAAAGGATCTTTGCTGTAGTAGTGGCTGAATTATTTTTGCATGGGAACGCTTCAACCCACTTTGAAAATGGGTCAATGATGGTGAGGCAGTATTTGTTTTCATGAGCTGTTTTGGGGAGGGGGCCGATAAAATCAATTTGTATGCAAGCCCAGGGTCCTTCAATACGCTAATGCTTTTGGTCCAGATGGGTCAGCATTCACCATGGCACAAGAGAGGCAGTTGTTTACCCACTGTGCCACTGTGTGGCACATGCCTGGCCACCATCCGACCTCCTTCACCCTCTCCAGAGTCAGGTCTTTCCCACGGTGACCTTGCTCATGCACAAATTGAATTAGATCTGCCCAGACTTCTACTGGGACTACTCAGTGTCTGCCTCTGGTGAAATCTATAGCCCAAACTACTCCCTCTTGCTCCTCTATGTGGTATTTGCTGGATGGGTCGCACCCCTTATGGAGGAGATTAGTCACGTCTGCATCATTTTTCTGTAGCTCCCCCAGGTCTACAAACACTGGGGGAATTGTGGATCAGTTGTGAGCTGCTGCACTGTGGGTTGTCCTTCACTATTTTGCCCACCTTGCTTGCTCCAGTGCGGGATCCAGACTGTGGCAGCTTGGCCATCCAGTCCGAATCTGTAAAGATGGCAGTCTAGGGGTTCGAACTGTAGGACTGTGCAGAGCGCTTCCACTTCAGCCGCTTGATTGGAGTGGGGCCTTACAGCTTCCTGCAGAATGGTGCCATCGTTAACTTGGATAGCCCCAAAGCCACTTTTGGGGGACCGTCAACATGGAAGGAGGAGCCGTTGCAGAACCAGCAGACAAACCCGTTCTGCCTGGCTTCTTCGAATGACATTCCCCATGTTGCGGGCCAAGGTGTGTGGTCTATTATGGGCAGCAGGCACTCATGCTGATTCCCAGTTACTATGAGGCCATAGGGGACTGGGGGGTTGTTTTCGACTCCCTTGTTGACTAGAGCCAATGTCCACTGAGCAATGTGAGTGTTTGAGACCTGGCCATCCTGAATCTTCCCAGATAGAATGTATTTGAGAGGAGTGTGCGTCATCTCTATGACTTTTGCACCTTCAATTATGAACTCCCAGTGGGTCAGGCTCCAGACTAGGGCTAGGCAGACCTTCTCACAGGGAGTGAACTTCATTTCTACTGGGGATAGATTCTGGGAAGTGTAGGCAATGATGTGTGGGGTGCCCGTTTGGTGCTGCAATAGGGCGGCTCCTACACTTTTCTCTGATGTGGCCAGCTGAATGTAAGTATGGTTGGTTGGGGTCTGGGTGTGCGAGGGCTGGGGCAGAGGCAAGGCTCCGTTTAAGGGCTGCAAATGCCTCCTGCTGCTCAGGGCCCCATTGCCAGGGGGTATTTTTCTTGAGTAGGGCATAGAGAGGTCACACTTTGTCCGCAAAGGCCTCAATGAAATCTCTAGAGAAATTGAATGTACCAAAAAGGGCTCTCAGTGAAGGTACGTCGGTGGGGGCAGGAAGCTTTGCAATCACTTCCATTCTTTGAGTGTCTAGGGTCCTTCTATTGGGTCCCAGGGCAAGGCCAAGATATTTCACCTGGGTTTGTACTAACTGGGCTTTTTCCCTGCTGGTCTTAAAGCCAGTTTCTTGGAGGAGGTTTAGAACTTCCTGGGTGATCTCTGTCATGGTCTCTGTGTCAGGGGCATGGATCAAAATGTTGTCCATGTACAAGAGCATGTGGTCTCGGGAGGTGGGCAGGAGGCAGTCCCACATTTGAACTATGTGGGCATGACAGATGCTCGGGCTGGAATGGAATCCCTGGGGGGTTCTTTTAAAAGTGTATTGCTGGCCTCGAAAAGTGAAGGCAAATTTATACCAGCACAATTCGTGAAGTGGAATGCATTGGCCAGATCAATCACGCTGTAAAATTGGGATCCTGCAGCAATGACTGCCAGGATTTCATTGTACTTGGCGACCACAGGGGCCACCAGAGGAGTCACTGCATTGAGTGCGCGGAAATCCACGGTCATTCTCCATGTCACTCCATCTGCTTTTAGGACTGGCCATAATGGGGCATTACAGATGGACTGCATGGGGAGTATGACGTCCCAATCCAGGAGTCCTGTGATGGTGTTAGCTATGCCTGCCTCAGCCTCAGCTGGGTATTTGTATTGTTTCTGTGGCGGGGGGGTCTCTGCCCTCTATGAGCACGCAAGCATTACACACTGTGCCGCATTCTGCTTTGTCTTTGATCCATACTTCCAGGAATTCTCTTAGCCATGGGTTGTCCGTTAGGGGTAGCAGAGGAAGGGGAGCCTTTAGGGCCATGCACCTATGGATAGCATTGACTATACTGGGTCCATCTGGAATGTGCCAGAGCAGACTGTTGGCCAGGTCAATGGTTATTACATTGTGGTGGAAAAAGGGGCCCCCCAGAATGCCATCATTGACTCCCGGGTTGTCGCAGGCAGTTACACGAGTAGAAAGACCTCCTACAGAGATAGGCATGTCTTTCCAGATGTGTGTATCACGGTTGTCTCCTCTGAAACCCGTGAGTTGAATTCACTTGTCAGTCTGGGTTCCTTTGGAGACCAACTGGGGGTGGAGCACAGTTAGCACGGCTCTGGTGTCTACAAGGAGAGTGGCAGATTGACTGTTCCCTGGAGTCCCGACCCCTGCCTTTACAGTCGGTCTCCCCAAGGGTCTGGCTTAAGTCATGCTAGGATGCCTTTGGGGAGTCGGTGGGATTCCGGGCAGCCCTCACTAGTAGCCTTGGCTACTGCCTCAACTAAATCTAAGGGAGCATGTACTGAGGCAGTGGGGTAGTGCTCAGGCCTCTTGCATTCAGCGAGGGCTTAGAACAGTACCAAGTCTGGCTGCTTATGGAATCGCTTCATTTCGAAGCCTCTCTCTTTCAGTCGCATCCACACATACCATCGGAGGGGCTCTTGGCCCTCTGGTGAAGTGTGGTGGGTTTCCCTGGTTGTGGTGAGGGGGACCTTGCGGTGACAGTTGAGGGTAAATCGAGGCAGGTTTTTGCCCTGAAGACGGGGATGCTGGGTAGGCAGTAGGGGGTGGGTTATAGGGTCCCTGCTGGTATGCAGGATATCCCTGTGGTGGCACTGGGGGTCCTCCTGAATAGTAGTTATCCCTATATGGGGTTGGAGGTGTGCCTAGGCTGGAGAAGGACCACCTCTGTAGTCCTTTCCATTTCATCCCCTATGGTAGCCTCCTCCTCTCTGCCCCTTCCCTGTGTGCCCTCTCTTCCAGTTGCCCCTGTATTGCCCTGAAGCGCAGTACTGGGAGTGGGGGCCATGGTTGGCATACGTTACCACCTGGATGGGCTCATCGTCTTCCCTCTCCTTGGCTTTCTTATTGCCTTTAGAGGTTTTAAGAACGCTGGTGCTATGGAATAGGGTGACCATGCACCTGATTTTTTTGCTCTAGATTGTCCCAGCTCCCACGGGTAGGGTCAGTGATGTTAAGGGCTAACTAAGTCTGCCCATGGAAGCCCTGTACTAGCACCTCCCTAAATTCATCTACATTGTAGCCTGGGAGGTTGGTCTGGGGGTCTATACCAACCTTGTTGGCAAGGATGCTCAATAGCTGCTTTCAGGCCATGTAAGTCTTGGAGTCCTCACTTGGTCCCTGCTTCTCAAGCACAAACATGGAGGCTATGTTCCGGTGGGGATGGAGGTATGCAAGCACTTCTCGTATCCACTGGTATTTGTAGGCTGTGTTTAGGGAACCGGCAGTTATGGCCGAATTGAGGGCTATCAGGTCAGCTCCCTTTGCACAGCATCTGGCTAGGAGTGTGAGGTCTTCCCCACTGAGGCTTGTGTAGGCCGTGATCATGTCCGTCATCCATTGGACAGCATTTTCTTTAGTAAAGGGCCCCACTTGCTCCACGTTGGCTTTTACCTCATCGGGCTTCCAGAGGCATGCCTCTGTGACAGTCTGGGTAACTATTTTCTTTGTGCTGATGGGGTTTATGGGGCTTGGGGTGTCCTCTGTTGCCTCATCCTCTAATGACTCCACTATCCCTCTGGGATGAATGGCAGAAATTACCACTTTCTGTAAGGCCAGCTGCTCCTGCAATGACTCTATCTCCCTACTGCAACTGTTGTGGTTCGTGAGCTTGTGTTTGGCTTGGGTCTGGTCCGCTAAGTACTTAGTGGCCTTCTGGGTGGAAACGAGCTCTTCCTGGACCTTGGCCAGGGCTGCTTCAGCCTTTTGTGCTCTTTTAATGGCAGAGGTGGTGGTTTGCCTTGCTTCCTGCACTGCATCTGTCAGTCCTTGCTTTTCTAGCACGAGGTTGAGCCTCTCCGTTTTTAATCGGATGGTTTCATCCTCGTAATCACTATGGAGTTCACTGAGCTCCTCCTCATATTGCCTGTGCTTATTGGCGAGGGCTTCCTCGTACAGGCTCTCTTGATTCTCTAATTCTAGGGTGAGTTGGTCCACCTTTTTCTGGACCTCAGTGGTCTCTTCCATCAGGGTGAGACCTTTTGCCTCACACTCCGCATGCTTGAGTGCAAGGGCCTTCTCGTGTTGGGCCTTTAACTTCTCTATCTCTTGGCCATGTTTGGCCTCATTAGTGGCCTCCTGAGCATCAAGAGGCTCCTGCTGGCGCTTGAGGAGGGCTCACGCATCCCGGAGCGCTGTATACAGTGCTCAACTTCCAAAGCGGTCCTTCGTTGCCGCGTTAGGTTTCTTCTGATCACAGAAGTCATTAAAGGTGTCCTGCACTATTTTAAGGGGATCAGGACCCCTGAAGGATTCCTGTTCCCAAGGAGAGTCTCCCTTCTTGACCAGCCACTTCTCTAGGCGGGGCATATTATTCTTTGTGTGGAACATGGTGGCTAGCTTCCTATTTACCTTGGGATACTTTTTAACTCTAGGGTGCTTATCTGGGCTTTGTGCCTAGACCTGCACATGGACAGGGAATTTCTTTACTCCCTGTTCCTGGACTGACCTCAAAGTCCTTGAAGGGCACCTAGCCTATTCGGTTTTGGGAATGAGAGTGATCAGCTGCTCGATTCCCTGAAGGGGTAACCAACAGAACCCATTTTCTGGGGTTTTGGCTCTCGGCTCTGACCAGGGAACCACACAACCGGCTTATGTTTTGAGCTTCCTCTGCTCTGGCGGGGAGCACCTTTCGAACCTGCACTTAATTATGCTCTGGCTGTTAGGCAAAGCAAAATGGCTTCCTGAGACAGGAAGAAATGCGGGGCCACATCTCTTTACTGAGTAAGGCTCCCTCAGGTGTTATAGTTTGTTGCCTAGGCAGAAAAAAAATGGCGTGGGGGTTGTGGTTGTAGAACTAATGCCCTACACTATTGTTCTTGGATCCCACCCACAAGATAGACTGTAAGATGGCTCGAGATAGCCTTAGGACTTCATGCGGGAGGCCCCAATGCATTCAGCACACCGACCGGTCACTGGCTTTCACCTAGCAGCCAGGGCTGGGGTGACTGACCTCCACATCGCTGAAGGAGAGAAAGGGGAAGCCTCCCACAATAGAGTGCTCGCTAGAGCCAATCACACAGACAGCAACCTTTCACACAAGCCTGCACCAATACTCTGGAAGGGTTTTTCCTCCATGTCTGCCCGTCTGAAAGACACGTGTCAACGTGCCTGCATTCTCCACCACTTTGTTAGCCTGATTGCTCTTTACTGTTACCAAAAATGGGGAATTTATGAGCAGTTATTAATGTGCAATTGGCTAAGGGAGCGATCACCTGTCTATACAGAGGTCCCACCCTTTCAGAAGTACCAGTAACAAACACAGAGACTTTAGTAGGTTGAAGTTAAAGCCTTTTACTGGAAAGCTTCTTCACATACAAACAATACACAGGCACACACACAATTACTCAAGTCTAAGAAAATAAAGAGAGATATTCAGCACAGTTGCATGAGCAGGAATTCATTGGTGGGATATATTTACCTGTCCTCGTAGAGTGAGCCATTCCAATGGAAGAATGGAGGGGAAGAAATGAGAATTGGGACAAGTGGCCTGAACCAGCAAGCAACACGTGGGTTCTCTAGTGCAGATCTAGAGTTTAAAGATGGAAGTAGGGTTAGGGATAGCAAGCTGGACATAAGAGTGTCAAAGCTTAGATAGGGGTCATGGAGAGGAGAGAGAGAACATGTGGTCAGGTTGCCCCTTTTATGAGGGGTGTGGGGGCTGGCTTCATTCCCTAGTCACACCTCCTAGGTAGTCCATCCCTGAAAACATACAATTGGCTGGGGGAAATAGGGGAGGGGAGCTAAGTGGTGGTCAATATTAAGAGCTAGAAACTTAACTTGTGTCTGGCACTTGGATGTAAGAGGGATGAGTCATCGAGCCAAAGCTATTGTTCGTTGATTGCTTAAGCTGGGTCCCTGATGGGCGAGTGATTAGTTTCTAGGCAACCATGAATAGATTCTCTGTAGCTTACATGCAGCTATGCAGGTGGGGGGGAGGTCTCCTGTGTGTGCTGGAGGTCTTATAATGGTGTTTTTGGAGACCTTTGTCTTCATGCTATGGCATGGCATGGCTTTAGGTGCTTTGTGCATACTGTGGAACTGATTCAGTCACCATCAGATGAGCAGGCTGGCAACCTTTGATGGCCACTGGAGTAGCAGTGAAGAAAGAAATGTGTCCTCTCTGGGTGCAGTCTCAAAGGGCTTCATAGTCCCTTAATCATGCTTTGCACAGTTCATACTATATTGCAGTTCATAAAAAGGCATAAAAAGCCTTGCAGGGCAACAAAGCATGGGGTGGGTGGGGTTTGGGGAGGGGAGAGGCCTCAGTGGAGTATACCACCATAGAGTCCACCTTCCAATGGCAGCCATTTTTCCAGATTAACTGATATCTGTAACCTGGAGATCAGTTGTAATTCCGGGAGATCTCCAGCTATTACCTGGAGATTGGCAACCCTACAATGCAGACGGCACCTGTTTTCTCCTCTTTGGTTTTAGTTTCTGATTTTTAAAATAATTTCACAGTTCTGTAGAATATACTTGTTTTTATTTTAAAAATGTGTTTGCTCCTACCACTGTTTTCAGTTGCCTTTTATTGATGGTGTTTCTTTTGTAAACCACCACAAGACTGAACTGGGAGAATAGGATAAAAATAGATAAAAATAAATATATATCAGATATGTACCCAACTGCTCCCATAAGGGTTCAAGATAGATGATTCCTGAACTTTACCCTTTTAGCAGTTAAAAGGGTTATTTTAATTTCCAGTCCAGATGAAGCACATGATTGGTTCAGATATACAATCTCATCTCATGTCTTTTGGCTGAGTTAGAGGAAAAAAATATTGTCTCTTACTGAATGGAAGATTCTATTACGTGTTTCCCCCCCTTTTGAAATATATGACTAAATCAAAAACAATTTGAAGGCAGATTACTCTCAGCAAGGAAATTTACAACCAAGGAGTGCCTGTGGGCACATAATGCCTTGGAAATAAACACTTATTTATTATTACAGAAACTCTGAGAATATGAGATCATCATGTAAGGCTTTGTGGCAGTGTCAGAAGGCTCTGGTTTCATCTCAGCTTTGCAAAACTGGCACTACATAAAAGTGGAGATAGATGAACAGCAAACTTCACTACAGGTTTTTCTCACCCACTCACATGAGAGAATATAGCTGCTTATTAAAAGACAATGCAGTATGGCAGCCAAGAGAAATCAGAATATCAAGCCATAGAGGAGGAAAAACAAACCTATACTTGATGGGTGATAAGAAGTGAATCAAGCTCTGTTCTCATCTGTATACAGGCTTATGATTATGTCACCAAAAGTTCAAGTGGATTCTTGAACTTAGTTCAGATGTTGGAAAGAAATGACAAAAAAGGAGATGTGACTGAATCCTACTCTCCCAGCTTCTGTTTTAGCAATGTTTTTGGGTTCACAGATCTCATCAGGACACAGTCCATGAGACCAAAAACAATGTTATCTGAAGTTCACCTTTCTCAGCACAGAGGATATTCCCATTCTGAAGCACAAATTGCCAGCTCACTCACACTTCCTGCTTCTCTATGGTTCATACAATGCCCACCAGTCTTCATCAAGAATCTTCCTGGCCTCATAGGAGCAGGGCCCTTTTACTCTCACCACTCGCACCGGGATCGGGGGTGGGGGGGCTTCTTGGCCTGTTTGGCTCAGATTTTAAAGCTTGGTTCAACTGTTCTTTGGTCATTCTGCATTCTGTATATTATCTGCTTCCAGTCTCTTCTACCTAATCATTATTCTACTTGACGCAATTATTGCTCACTTTTTTCCAAACAGGGGCCCATTTAGAGCAGGGGCCCATTTAGAGCAGAAAAAAAAATTACAAGGAGCTTAGATCCAGTGAGCAAATGGCAGAAGTCCTTTTCGGACACATATTCATAGAAAGTTTCTGCCATAGTCCTCACTGAAGAACACTAGGGAAAAGGGAACTCATTACTCACATGTACACAATGTACAAAGCATCCATTGAAAACCAGAGGCACAAATCTCTATCTATAAAGTCAGGTCAAGATTAGTAGCCTTCCAGAACTTTGTCCCCTCTAGGGTTTTCTTTGCTCAACTAGAACAGCCACCATGATTCAGCCAAAACCAATATTTTGGAGGGCAGTCAAAAACAATACAACCTTTCCCTTTCGATTTGGCCTTCTTTAGCTGCCAATTCTATCATTGTTTCATGCTCAAGCTTCCTTATCTGCCTCTTGAGTCTGAAAGTTCTCAATAGCCTGTTTTGCTAAGAAAACTCTACCCCCTTCTCTAATAACCTAAGCACTGGATAAGCAGCTTTGTGGAACAGTATTTAGAAGAGCAAGGAATGACGGACAGTTGAACACTGGTCCAAATGTTGATGCTATGAGCATATCTATAGCCTCAATACTTCCAATGACAATGTTATTGCATTTTCTTTTCAGACATGGGCATTAATGGATATTTTGTGTATTGCCCCAACTACAACTTTGTGAATTCATCCATTCCTTTGTCTATGGTTTGGAGGAGACCAGCTGAAGCTACTAATGGTTTCTGCTGTATTGCCACTTAATGAGAACTGTTTGGTTGGTTCTTTTTCTTCTGATAATGGGGGGCCTTCTTAGTTCAAGAAAATTCAAGAATTAGCTGAGAGTCATCATAGCAAATTTAGGAGTCTGTCTTCAATGTAATGCATCTGTTGGATGCAAGCTACATTTCCCTCTCAAAAAATACAATCTTTTGTTGTTACAAAATTACAATGCCTTTTCTTCTAGTAAAACTGTTTGGAAACATCAAGTGCCCAAACTAATAATTCCACAAGTACCCACTAGAAAACTTTGTTAGAACCAAAGCAGGATCTCTCCTGGCTTCTGCCATAACTCTGGTTTCTCACTGGTCTGATGAAAGTGTCCCAAACTTTAATACAGGCTCAGTGTGTAGAAATGGGCAACTGATGTTTTTCATAGCATGGAGGTCAACGACATCCATTTCTAAACCATCCCATTGTCTCTACTAAAGGGGCAGGGCAGTTTTTCAAGGCCACTTCGCATACGGAGTTGCCAGCCATTGACATCATGCCAATGCAGTGTCATCACTTCTGGGTTTCCATGATGACTCTCCCTGCCATTTCACCTTGCTGCCCTGTCAAGAGGTGGAAGTGGGAAGTCCCTTGCCATAGCTAGTGACCTGGCAAACCTAGCTGACAAGTAAACCTAGCTGACAAGTAAACCTGGTAAACCTAGCTGACATAACCAACAATCTGAATGGAAAATAAAACTAAACAAGTTGTGGCAAGCCCGTAGCCAGAATTTTTTTGCTCAGGGGGCAAAAAAATCTTCTCAGGTGGCAACTATTATGTGTCTGTATGTCAGCCATGCTTACACTTCTAAATAATAAAGACAAGTGTTTTAGGTTTATTACAAAGTTATCTAGCTTTGTAACACAAATGAACCAGCACCTCTAAATCATTGTTAACCATTCTGTAATGGTTAGAGAACTTTGGTTGCCATTCTACTTTTTCAGCCTATTGAACAATTAGAGCAGAAGTTGACATGATTGGGCTTGAAATTTTTCTATGAATGCATCCATACTGATTATTTGTGAATGTGTTATAATCTAGCAACACTAGACTTTTTCCAGAGATGGAATGCTGACAGCCTCTGTAGTTGTAAAACAACAAGATTTTTGGGGTATAAGCTTTGGAGAGTCAAAGCTCTCAACCCAATAAGCAAGCCAGCAGTAAGCCATTATTAAACACCATTATACCTAAAGCCAGTACCATACTAGGTACCATCATGTCATATTAGGACCAGAGAGGCCCAGGTTCAAATTTCCACTGCCATGAAAGTCACTGAGTGATCTTGGGCCACTCTTTCAAACTAACCTGTTTCACAGAGTTGGTGTTGTGAGAATAAATGGAGGAGGGAAGACTTGTATATGATGCCCTGAGCTCTTTGGAGAAACAGTCAAAGCCACATTATGACTTTTGTGGCTCCTAAGCACTTTTGCCTTCATGGACCCCTCCCACCATAATAATATAAATATTAAAATTTATTTTTGATATAATTTTAAGTACTTCAACATTTTATTTTTTATTTTTAGGCAAAATTTAACAAATGTTTGTGGGCCCTAAACGTTTCCTTTTTTCTGATGTGAGAAAAAATTAAAACATTTTCTTTTTCTTCAACCCTAAAAGTTCACACCTCCCATTTTAAAAGAAATTAAAACTTTTTCATGGCTCCTTAAAAGTATCATGAGCCTTAAGCACTGCACCTATTGTGCCTAAGGGATAACTTGGCCCTGGAAAGAGTGGTATAAAAAAAAAGATGGATATTTGTGTCTCTGAAAGGAGTATCCTCTCACATGCTTTGCCTGCATGTTCAGGAAAGTATTGTTTCTCATTCTTCTATGGCTCACGAGTTTTTGTTAGCTAGTGCTGATATTTCTCTATTCTAGTGTCAGTATGTGCAGGGAGGCAGAAAGTGAACAGATTTCCATTTTATTTATTTATTATTTACTTCCTTTATAAAATTTCTTTCTCCCCAATGGGGACTCAAAGTGGCTTCCATTATTATCCTCTCCTATATTTTATCCTCACAACAATCTTGTGAGGTACGTTAGGTTAATAGTGTGTGACTGGCCCAGGCTATCCAGCAAGCTTCCATGGCACAGTGGGGCTCCCAGATCCTAGACTGACATTCTAATTATTACATCACACTGGCATTTAATAGCAACAGTATTATAGCTGCTAAAGTGAATCACCTTATCTACCCAATTTCATGTATACTTTAGACCAACATAATTGGTATACCATGCCATTACCACTCTCATTAGGGACAATGAGATTTCCCAAACCAAGCCCACTTAGTAGTTTACCTTTCATTCAGGACCTCCCACATCAACCACACTTTTGCTCTTTTCTGAATTCCTCATTGTTTCTCATAGCAAACTTCCTGCAAGGTGTCTTTTCATTCACTCCCAATGAGTTAAAATAAATGCTGTGGCAAGACATGAAATTACTTGTCTACCACTTCCCACTTCTACTTGTTGTGTATGTGTGTGTGTGCTGTGCTAAGCAGACCTCATCTAAATGACAGTGTGATTTTTAAAAAAAAGCCCAGCAGAGAAAGTGAGTGGCGCAAGATAACCCAGTCAGCTTCCTTTCCAGAGTGAGGATCTGGCCCAGTCTGACACTTTAGCCACTATACTGTGCTACCTCCCAGCACAATAACAAAGGACAGGATTCTGATTAACTCTGAAGTTGGTCATGGCAAACAATGAGGAATATATGTCAGTTTGCCAGGCAGCTGCTGCCAACCCCCCCCCCTGTAGCATTTTGGAGGAGAAACTGGAAGTGATAACATGACATTGGGTTTGCAAAAAACTCTATTGTTTTACCTACTTTCAAACAAATCAATTTCTTCTGCTGGTGCTTATATCACTGGTTGGCAATGGAGCATGGGGGGAAATCTCCTGCTAACAGTGGGAAGGTTACATCCCTACATACATACCCACATCAGCATTGGTGTAGCAACCATCAGAATAGTGGGGCGATAGGATTCGCCATCTGAGCTGATTGCAAAATAGGTTTCCTAGGGATGCTGTGGGGGGCAGGGAATAGAGGGACAAAATTCCCAGAGGTCCTGATCATAATAGCAGGACTTTAAAAACAATGTAACCTGGCACAAAATGTACAAATAAAAAAGGACATTTCCAAAAGGTCATTTGTGTAGTTCAGATATTGTTAGCTGATGTGAAAAGTGGCCCAGAAACCCCCAATCTCTGAAGAGTAGGTTTTTCCTGAAGTTCCAAGGTTCAGCTAAGTTATGTTGTGCTCCCATGGGCATTTTCCCCTATTCCACTCTTACATCTTTGTACATTATGAAGTACACAGGTTGGCTCCAGTATCCCCACCCTGTGTTCTTTCACACATGAACTGCAGTTCTCCTCAATTCCGATGTTCATGATACAGATCTTGACTGTGTCACATATGGAGAAGAGGCTTCAGCCTTTCCCCAGTGCTATTTTCCCAACATGAAATGGTCTCGAGGAGGCACTGTTTGGCGTTTTGGGAAAACCCATGTGTATACTGTGGATTGGTCCAACAGGCCTAAAAGCAGTGACAATAAAATGCAGGGAAGGGGTGTGGAGACTTCCTGCTAGAGTTGCCAGACCAAGGTCCCGATCAGACGGCTCTTTAGCTCCGTGACATGCACGATTTCCTGGTGGATTTAAGTGGAATGACCAGACACAAACATCTGGGAAACGTCCCTGTTCCATAGACATCCCGTTTTGCTGTGCCTCGTAACTGGACTTAAAAGATAGCACTTTAAATCTGGAATTTTCCGGGCCCGTTGGGACAACAGCAGACTTTCACTGATCTGATCATGCCACCAGCATGCAATCCTCCTGTCAGGGTGGTCTGATGTCAGACCATCCCGAGCGGGCACAATTTTTAAAAAATCACTACCCAATATGTGCTTAAATGCATTTAAAAATGAGGCTGTGGAACCCCAATTCAGCACCATGAAGAATTTAATATTTATGAATGACCCATCACTTTAAGGACGATTGGTTAATGGGATGGGGTCTGGAGGGAAGATGAGTCTTCTAACGTGCAAAATAGTCCCTCCATTGAGCATCATCTCAATGGCAAGGGACATGGCCAGGACTCCTTTAGTCCATCCCTGCAAGCACCTTGGATCTACAAGGACGCGTAGTCATGCATGTGCAAAAAGGTTTTTTAAAAAACCCCACTGCGCACACCTCCTTCAGTGGACGCCATCTAGACAATTCACAGTGGAAGCAGTGCATGGTAAGGCGATTCTCACGGGGGATGTCTGATCATGCGAGGACAGATTAAAAAGATCTGGATCAAATTTGAGCTGGCATAATGGTGGAATTAGCTGCCTGTATGAATGCACCCCAATACTGACAAATGTGGAAGAGCCTGGGAGAGTGGAGATCTGGTGACATGGCATTATGCAATGCCACAACATCACTTCTGGCTGCATCACCAGAAGTGCCATCACTACCCTGGGTGACACTCTTGGATTTCCCTGGAACACTATGGTAAAATCATAGAGCATCATGTGACAAGGTGACAACACTTTCCGGTTCTTAGATGGAAGCAATGTTGGTGTAGTGGTTAAGTGTGCGGACTCTAATCTGGGAGAACCGGGTTTGATTCCCCACTCCTCCACTTGCACCTGCTGATGTGACCTTGGGTCAGTCACAAGCTCTGGCGCAGCTGTTCTCTCAAGGATAGTTTCTGTCAGAAGTTCTCTCAGCCCTACCTACCTCACATGGTGTCTGTTGTGGGGAGGGGAAGGGAAAGGAGTTTGTAAGCCACTCTGAGATGCCTTTGGGCAGTGAAGGGCGGGGTATAAATCCAAACTCTTCTTCTTCTTCTTGTTTTCTTCCCTTTTTGTCCCACTGCTACTCCACTGAGCACCAGTGGAGGATAGGGAGCAACAGTGGGGGATCTCTCACTCCTAGCGAACATCTGACAACCCTAGTCTCTGTGTACCCCTCTACTTCACTTGCTTGAGCTTTTACAGTGGAGGTGTGTGGAACCAGACAATGTAAAGTAGAAGAAAGTTTCACAGTTCTTGGGCTAGATGTTAACAAAAATTAAAAATAGGGGAAAGCTTTTGCAGAAGGACCTCATGTCATGCCTTTTTTATTTCTAAGATTTATTGCAAAAATCACACAACTCATCACTATAAAATGAAGCAACTACAACAAGAAATAATTACATAGGGAGTGATCAGGGCAAAAATGTTATGCCTTGTTGGCAGTTCATCACAGTCTTGAGATATAATGAAGAATCTCTTGCAAATTAATTCAGCCAGAACTGTGACTTATGCAAGAAACAAAACCCTAAGGTTAGTTACATACGAACATGCTGGGGTCAGAGAAGCACATTAAGAATTTCCATTCAGAAATACAACAAAAAAGTTATCTAACAGTGCAATTCTAAACAAGTCGACTCACAGTCCTACTGATGTCTAATTATATCAGGCTTACTCAAAGGAATGTAGTTTTAGGATTGTTGTGTGAGTCTGTACCTAGGAGTGTTGGATTACATATACTATAATATGGTGCCATTCTCATTGCTGCATCAAAGGCCAAGAGTGTGCAACGATGCCTGTCAGTTTTAAAACTAAAGTTGCATAACTTGGAGCTTCCCACAACTTCTCTTTCACAGCTCAACCAGTATGCAACTGAAACTTAATTAGAATCAGTGGGTTTTGTGCCAGTCTCCACAATGGCACCACACTTCTGTCACAGTTTCCTGGACAACAATATAGATCAGCCAAACCAGCAGGGGAAAAAAGAAGCAAGAGATTGTCAAGACATTAAGATTCTCTGGCATCACCTCTAAATGAGCAGATAGTGAGTCTAGTATATTTACTCAAGTCAGCAGGAACATTGGGAAAGAACTGTGTGTGGACTGACCATTAACTGCATCCAGGAGGAAGAGTGGCTGGGAGCCTGATGGTTGCTGCCTGCAGTTTTACCATTACCTGAGAAGTTAATTCTGTTTATTTTCCCTTATAGTAAATTAAATTACCTACCATATGTTCTTCTACATCCACTCCCATGCTTCCCAACCAGGATCCTTTAACATCTTACCCCAGAAGCTGCTCTTTTAATGGCTGTTGGGGAAGGGCCAGAAAGACCTACAGTGAAAACAAGGCTGCCTTCCTATCCTGCCAGACTTTGTTTGAACTCCATCCCCAGAACAGACTCTTCTACACCTACCATACTGCTGGTTTTTGCATATGTAGACTGGTTACATATTACTCTTGGGCTTAGAGTTGCCCACGCTGGGTTGGGAAATACCTGGAGATTTGAGGGGCTGGAGCCTGAAAAGGGCAGGGTTTGGTGAGGGGAGGGACTTCAGTGGGGTATAATGCCCACCTTCTAAAGTGGCCATTTTCTCCAGGTGAACCTGGAGGATGGCAACCCTACTCTTGGCACAGTCAAAGAATTCACTTAACAAAGCTTGATCACTGGCTGTAGATGTCAACAGCCATAATGTTTCCCAGAAGTGTATGCCCAGTAATCTCTAGGGTGATTCCTTGGGATTCATGTTGTGACAAGCTACCGTAAAGCTGTAAAGAAAAATGGTTCCTTGTTCTGGGTAACAAAGTAAAATCTTTGGTTCAGGCTGCAAAGAGGCCTAACAGAAACTTTCCCAGAGACAGAGATAGCAGAGAGAGTGCTGTGACCTTGCTAAATTGTTTTCAGCTGAGAGTAGTACCAAGCTACTAACTGCCCTTGGAGCTTCCAATTAGCACATTCCAAAGCAATTGAGCTATGGACACCTGTGTGGGGGTGGGCCAGACCTAGCTGCAGATAGTTTTGTTCCCCGCTCCCGCTCTTGACCATCCCAGGATGTCATGTGCCTAGTAACAGAGAGAGTTACATCACCTCTTGGGTTTCTGATTGGTTCAAAGGCCTAAAATTAATCAGAGACACTTTCCTATAAAGTAAGTTAACATTCACACTATATGGTGGAGTCTGGAGACTTTTTGATGTGGCTTTGTCAATAGTCCCAAAGTACCAGCAATGGCACCCCGTCTTGATTCCTACCTGGGTTGGGTGATTGTGTGAACATCTTGTTTGGCTGGAACTGACTGCCTCTGCTAAACCTGGAAAGGGTAACTAGAACTTTGTCAGTATACTATGCTATGCTGGAAAAGCTTAGGTTTTTATTATTTTATTCCTTCACTGTCTGAATCTTGTTTTTAGATATTTTGTACCTTAAATAAATAATTATATTTTTACTCTGTTGTGGTTTTTGCCTTCAATTCACCTCATCCAAAAGCCTTGACTCTTGACTGCCTACCAAGTTAACTGTTTTGCCCTGGAAACTCAGACTGCAGCCCACTCTGTAGGATTGACTTTTCCTGTTTAGTTCCCTGAGAAGCCAGGAGGCTTGGACTGTGCAGGCGCAAAGCAGTAAGACAGGGTGCTTTTTCAAGAGTGCTCTGGTGTCTTCATTTTAAAGGGGTCTTTAGAACTTCAAAGACCCCCCATGGCTCCGAGCGAAGGAGTGAGCAGTGCAAGGGGCTTGATTCTGGCTTCCATGAGAGTGGCTACTTGCTGGAAGACCAGAATCACCACCAGCATAAGAACGAAGTCTGGGCTCAACTCCTGAGCCAAGCCAAAGCTCCTGTGACAAGGGGGGGAAAGCAAAACTCAAGCCCATGAGTGCTCCGGTGAGTAACAAATGCTTGTAACTAAAGAGGCTAGATCTTGGAAAAAAAGATTAGCCCTGGCACAGTAGCTGGAGGGTGGGTAAGCTTTTGTGAAGCGGCCAATGGAAGAAAGTTTTCATCATCGGCAAGTGTGATTGCAAATGAAGCAGGGCATTTCAGCATGGAAACAAACCTCTGTATAGGCGGGAATGTTGGATGACTAACTGTTGTTAATGGTGGTGATCTCGGCTGAGAAAAGGGAAAGTCCTGAGTGTGTGAAAGAGAGATTCAGATACAGGAGAGTAGCGATTGTACCCCTGGTGCTGGAGAAAGAGGAGATCTGGGAGCAAGGGCGTAGACTTTCCAGTTTCCCAGGGGGCTGGGGCTGGGCCAGAGGCATTGCTGTGCTAGGTCCTTAAAAGAACTGAGGCCCAGTGACATCACAAGCCATTGTCACTATTTATGGAGGTGGAGATATGTGAGATTTATGAAGGGGCCCTCCAGAAATTTAGGGCGTCCTGGGAACCCTTGAGAACTCCCCTAGCCAGACCCCAATGACTCAGAAACAAAGCACAGCATGGGCAAAATCCTCTACATCCTCTCCTACTGGAGAGAGCAGACCATGGGGGACTGAGGAGACCCATGTTCAGATCTACATTTTGCATGACGCTTACTCGGTGATACTGGGACAGTTAGATTTGAGTCCAGTAGCTGATTAGAGACCAACAAGAGTTTCAGAGAATAAGCTTCCAAGAGTCAAAGCTCCCTGCATTGAGCTGGGTGATATTGCCATTGTTGTGAGGTCAATATAAGGGAAGGGAGACTGGAGGAAGGGTGGGATAAAGAGGTGATTGACAGACAACATGTGACTAGCAGAGTCCATTGGGATGGAAGAGGAGTTTACAGGGGAAAAATAGTACCAATTAATGTGACCAAGAAAACAGATCTTCTCAAACTAAAACATCATAAATTATAGCCTGAACATGAACCTATTTTGTAATGCATTAAGTGATGTAGCAGTGGTGACAAAACCTCTAGTGGAATTTAGTTGAACTTCCTGGACAGATAGATGTATTTTGGGTTGCCACTGGCCAAACTGGTCTGATTTTAGAGAGTTGGGACAAGCAGCAAGGCTTGAGGAAGGGGATGTAGATCCATAGTTACAGAAAAGGAGGAGGCTAGGACCTGAGAAAGCAAAGCAGTCCAAATGAAGCACGACATAGAAAGCTGTACATAGGCCCCAGTCATACGGGCCAGAAAATGCAGGGGGGAGTTGTGGCAGTTCGCCCCGGAGCAAAATAAGGCGCGGTAGCCCAATCGCAGGGGCCACCGGGTTGCCACGCTCCAATGCTGAGCGCCGATCACACAGCACTGCTACAGTGCGGCAAAAAGCAGCG
This sequence comes from Gekko gecko, assembly GCA_029375565.1. Classification (NCBI taxonomy): domain Eukaryota; kingdom Metazoa; phylum Chordata; class Lepidosauria; order Squamata; family Gekkonidae; genus Gekko; species Gekko gecko. The sequence goes on along the minus strand of JAPDNY010000002.1, from coordinate 160,305,375 downwards.
CAGCAGAGCAGCAAGCTGCGCTGCAGCAAAGGACACATGTGCCGTTGGAGGGGGGCAGGCCACTGTTGGTGTCTTGCATATGCGCATGCCTCATTCATCCCATGCGCATCCCATGGAAACTTACAACATCCGGAAACCCTAGGACATGGGCTGGTGTCGGAAGCCGCGGAATACTGGCACTCCCGCGATCAGACGTCGGCCTTTGCCCCAGGGTTTCCGGAAACTAGTACTTCGACCCTAGTAGTTTTTTACTCTGCGTTTTCCACGGGAAGCCGCGGGTTGGCCACGGGAGTGCTACACCTCCCAGATGTGCTGGTATGATCGCGCATGGAAAGTCCGCAGGGCTACTGTAGGGCAACTCAGTCACTGAGGGGAACTGAAGATTTGATGGGGGAAATCTGCTAGACAGTTAGGGAGATACAGGGGTTCATCATAACAGGTTAATACAAATCATAGTCATAGTGTCAGGATCTAGAGAACCCTGAAGAGATTTATAAGCTCACCTATATAAACCTTCTGATATGATTTTACAGCTTTGTAGTTGTGGCCTTCACATAGACTTTGGTTCATTGGAATGCTGGTTCATAAACCAAGCTGAGAATCAGAGGCTTTTGTCTTTAGCAGGCCTGGATTGGGAAATATTAAAAGGGGAGATGAGCCAGTTGTTTATCTCAGTTGTTTTTCAGTTGCTTTACAGCTGGTTTTGATTAAGAGACACAGGATGCCAAGAATTGGGGAACATTTAAAAAACAGTCTCTTATAAGAAGAAGGGGGAGGGAGAGATATGTATTGATTTTATATAAGAGGATCTTTAGCTGCAATACTTACACACAGTACCTGCTTCACACAGTACCTGCATAAAGCACAAGTATATATGCATTATAGAGGGAATTATAGGTAATCAGGGAGTCATATATAGGATAAAGAGATATAGCAATGAAAAGGAGATAGTGGGAGAGACTTAGTGAAAGACTCTTCAGAGCAACAGATGTTTGAAATTAACATTAGCAGAGTTGCTCAACACCACCAACATCTATCAATAAGATGACATGTTTACTAGGATAAGAGTTTTTAGCGTGGGCAAGATTCTATGCTGATACTTGGCCGGTCACCTTAACCTTAAAGGGAATCTTTTCCTCAGAATTCCCCAAAGTTTCCCAAAGTTGAGAAAAACAACTCCATGTATGGAAAGCCCCCAAAACCCCCAACTTTAGGTTATGTAACGCTCATGAATAATTAAGAAATTGTAAAGGTCAATATTTCTGATTGGCTAAGAAGGGGTGGATTAATGTAGGAGGAACAGTATAAAGGATGAGAATAGGAGACTGGGTGGTGGGTGGCTTCTATCTGAGAGAGAACCGAGAGGGGAGAAGTGCACCTTCCACCTTTATTCAAGAAGGCCAGAAGCCTTGCTAGCCTGTCATCTTTTCTCAGCTGCATCGAGGAGTGGTGAGATGAATAATCTGTTTGATGGGGAGGGAGAAGGGGATCAGAAGGCTGCCATAGTCCTAGTAAATGTATTAGATTGAAATAAAGATGAGGGGATAGAGCACGGTGTGATTTTCTTGACTGCTAACAATTGTAAGCTGCTGTTAACATCATGTTTAATAAACTTTTATAGTTGATTACTACAAGGCGTCTGGTTTCATGTCTACCAAGACATTTCTCTTGCAAGCGTAACCAAAAGATCAGCTCCCTCGTTGTTAAAGAGTTTGGCCGATTAAATAAGAGGCCAACAGAATGGTGGAGAATGCAGCTGTTAACGCTTTGTGAGATTTATGGCTTGGTGACAGGACGCCAGATGTTTTTTGTTACACTAAACTTTTGGTTTGTTTAGACAAGCTCAGGTTCTTAGACTGTTTTAAATAGCACTTTAACAATGGGAAATAAGGGCTCCAGTGAATTAACTGAGAAACGGTTAGCTAAGAGATTTAAGATAAAGAAATGTACACAGGGGCAGTCAGAAAATAAGCCAGATGACAGTGTCAATGCTCTCCGGCAGTGGGCAGAGGAAAAGGGATCTATTTCTTTAGTACATCCGGATATTTTTCAAGGCAAAGATCCTACAGAGGACGCTGCCACAGTATTTAACCAAATAAAGGAAATCACTAGAAATAAGGGACAGATAGAGAAAGCAGGCCGTTGGACATTATGGCTGCTGGCTAAGAAGCAGAGAACTATGCTACAGGAGTGTACATCTAAAATTGAGGATTTGCAGTCTGAGATTAATAAGTTACAGGAAAAGGAATGTTTAAGGAAAACACAGTATTTAGATAGTGTAGCGCAGAATTTACAGACTTCCTCTGCACTCTATCAGTTAACAGAGGAATGTGAAGAGTGGAAGGGGAAGGCGTGTCTTATTGAAAACCAAATGCGCGCTTTACGAAGCCAGCTGGCAGATGCCCAGGCAGCAGTCAAAGTAATAGCAGATTATACAAAGACAGAGAATGATAGTAAACAAGACCACTCTCAATGCCAGGATAAGATTCGGGTGCTCAAAGATGCACTCAGTGCAAAGAAGGGAGTGGCTGCAGCTGTCACAAAGGGATCACCTAGTGGGGTAGATGTCCTCCCCAGCTATGATTTTGATTTGGAAAATTGCCAAGAGGAGCCATGGGAGATTACAGAGCGAGTTTGCTCAAATTACACAAAAAATGTGCTGCAAAGCCTTGAAACGGGGGAGAGCAATGGGAAACCATTTTGCCCGGTTCTTCCGGTAGTAAGGAAGTCTGTGCAAACTGACAGGCAGGTTAGAGGACATGTCACAACAGATACCATTGAGGAAACAGTCCCAATGAAGTTTGCAGATATACAGGCTCTTGGTCAGAAGCTGGGACCGCTAAACTCAGATACAGCCTTAAGCTGGATGTTTGAGGTATCCAGACACACGGATCTTGCTGAAGATGATATAAAAAGATTAGCAAGACAGTGTACTAGTGCAGATACATGGGCTACAATTCAGCAATACCTGACTGATGTTCCAGCAAGCATAGGAGGATTTTGGGCAGGGTGTATGCGAGCTCTGATGCCTTATAGGAGTATTTCCAGAGCTTTTTATGAGGAAGAGCAGAAACCAGACGAATCCCCAGAGATATATGTGAGAAGGAAGGAATTGTTGGCAGTAACCGCGGATGTCGTAAATCTAATTCAAGGCGTGCCTAACTACGACAACTTGGAATTTAAGAGAGAGCTTCTGGATGGGCTCAATTTTCCTTGCAACAATAGAGTTGGAAGGGACCTCCAAGGGCACCTAGTCCAACCCTCTGCACAATGCAGGAAATTCACAAATACCTCCCCCTCCACACCCTCAGTGACCACTGTTCCATACAACAGATCCACCCCATAGATCTATACAGGGGCATTACAGTCTCAGCTGTTTCATTCCCAATCCCTTTCCTAATCATCCCTACCTTAAGAGTTTGACTTTTTTCCAATGCTGCAGCACACTGAGTTAGAACATCAGAGAAGCCATGTTGGGTCAGGCCAGTAGCCCATCCAGTCCAACACTCTGTGTCACACAGTGGCCAAAGCCAGGTGCCATTAGGAGGTCCACCAGCAGGACCAGAACTCCTAGTGTTGCCCTACCCCCAAGCACCAAGAATACAGAGCATCACCCTGGAGGAAATGACTACTTTGGAGAGCAGATTCCCTTGCATTAGACCTCCCCCCACCCAATCTCTGCACCTGACTGGGCTTGGAAATGTGGAGGAGGAAATGGGCTGGGGGGGAGACTATCATTATGGGATCCTTCTCTCCTAAGGAATGTCCATCCCCTCTTATAGCTCTCATTCTTGGAGTTTGCTCCAAGCAAAAACGCCTCAACCCAGAAGCATTCTGGAACTGGATTGACAGACTCCAGAATGGATTGACAGTCCCAGGGGGTAGCAAATTTTTCTGGGACTGAAATGACAGCCCCCAGAGTGCAATGATAGCCCCTGGGAGTAGAAGAAGTGTTTTGGGACTAGAGGTCGAATATGTGTTCTGGGACTGGAATGACAGACCCTTGGATGGAATGACAGCCCCTGGGAACGGAATCTGTGTGCCAGAATACTCCTGCTACTCCCAGGAGCTGTCATTCCAGAGATCGTAATGGAAAATCCGTTCCACATTTTCTTTGCAACTCTTCTTGTGCTGTAACGTATTTCAAAGGAGTCCACAGAAGTCAATTGGCATTCCTGGCTCCCATTATTTCCAATGGGCCTTCAAACCTATCTCATTGTTTCCAATGGGCAATCCTGTCCTTCCTTTTAGTACATCCCCCTTCAGACAGCCTGGCCATACAGGCAGATGGACAGCAGACTGCTGGGCATTTTGGGGCGCTTTCTAAATCCAGAGGTTTTTTGCAACCTCCAGGGCATTTTGCAAAATAGCTTTTGTGTCACAAAGAATCATGAAGTGTTAGATCCATGATACCATCTAGGGTGTTCTTCACAAACCTTTCAATCAGATGGTGGCTGCATGTTGTTTCAGGGAGAGAATCAGGGCGAAACAGGAGGATCTGTTTCAGGCTGGGAGGAAGAAGAGCCTTTGCAGTTTGCAGCCATCCAGGCAGGGGCAGAAAGGTAGCATTTCAGGGAGTGAGGCTGGCTCATAAGAAAATAAGAGAAGCCAATGTTGGATCAGGCCAATGGCCCATATAGCCTAACACTCTGTGTCATCCAGTGGCCAAAAATACCAGGTTCCCTCAGGAGGTCCAGCAGTGGGGCCAGGACACTAGAAGCCCACCCACTGCTGACCCCCCCTTCCCCTACCTAACCCCCCCCTCCTCAGGCTCTATCCCCAAATCTCCCAAAATTTCCCAAACTGGAGCTGGCAACCCTGAGAGAAAATCAGGACACAAACAAACCAAATAAACACATATACTCAAACCCACTTTGAACGCTAGAACTGCTAAACAAACACCAATCACTTTTTACTTAAAAAAACAAATACCCAACTCCCTGCAAGTAGAAAGTCTGCAGAACAAGGGGAAACTGGCCCAACACGGAAGCTCCCTTCACGCAGAAGGTGAGTGCAATAAGGGGGAGAGCATTGGAGGGCCTTACTGCCTTCCTTCCTAACAGACGTGAGGATGCATATTTGCAGGGATGATTTAGGTTTTACTGGGTGGACATTCAAGGGAGGCCTCTCCCCATTCCCCCTTCCGCTCCAACCGGCCTTTTAAAAGGTTGTTTTATTTTCCCAGCCCCCCCTCCCCTCTCCGTTTCCTCAAGGCTCCCTCTCCTCCTCCCACGTGGTATACCCCACAACCCCCCTCCGCAGCTGTTGCCGTTTACCTGCTGCCTCAGTCCCCTCGCTCCCCCTCCTCCCCTGGGCTCACGGAATCCTTCCTCCCCTTGCCAGGCGCGCCCAGCTCTGCAGCACGTGGAAACCGCGGGGCCATGCTCTCCCGGCTAGCCGCTCAGTCCCCGCCCCCAGCAAAGTGCCCGGATTACAAGGTCCAGCACCCTCTGCAATGGCGGCAACAGAGGAGACCAGGAGAAAGAGGGGGTGCTGAGCCGACCAGACAAGCACAGCCAGGGCGACTGCCCCCAAACTGGGGGGGAGGTTTTTTAAAAGTTAAAAAAACCCTTCTGCTTTAAAAGGGGGTGGGGGGTTGCAAGCATTGCAAGCCCCGGGGGAGGCTGAGACTCCCCTGGGAAATTTCGGGGGTAGCCTTCGCCCCCAAGCCCCCCTGAACTCTACGCCTATGTCTGGGAGAAGGAATGAGAGAGATCCCCTTTTTTCACTGTTCTCAAATTTTCCCTTAACCCTAATAGGGGGTAGGGTGGAAGAGAAGAACGTCAGAGGACTCCCCGTGCATCACGCTCAATTTTTGGCCCGGGAGGGGGACAGGGTGGAAGATCTGTTTAAGTGTTAGCGGAGGAGCCCTGGTGCAACATTCTCACATTTTTTACCCTCTCGGGGCAGGGTTGAAGAATCCTAGGGTTGAGTACCTGAACCTGCTTCAGAAGCTAGAGACAAATCACTTTAAATTTGTTGTGGCTGCCTAAGAAGGGAGAAGGAGTGAAAATGAAAGAGGAACTCTCAAGCATTGTCTGGGAAACCTGCCAATTAGTGACACACTGTTCTCAAGCTAATCATAATAAAAATTTCAGGAAAGGAGATAGAGAGTTTGTAACCCAAACATTATAGTGATTTTTCTGTTGTGTTGGAGGGGTTGTTTATGAGGCGGGGAGGTCTATCAGAAACTGGGAATTTTGCCAAACCATAGAAGGTTGTGTAAACTGCCAGAGGACTCGGGAATTTAGCCAACGTGTTGAATGTTATATAAATATTGTATGTAGGGTAGATATTTATTGGCTTTACCTACAGGGGTGTTGGTATTGGTATTGAATATTGAATTATAGAGAGAAATAAAAATTAAAAGCTCTAAGGAATGTCCAATCAACAAGGCTCGGGGCGAAAGGTGACTGGAGCGTCTCCAGGAGTAGGAGGCTCAACTTCTGCAAAACTAGGTATGACAATTCAAAAAGAAATGCAGAAAGAGATGCAGGCGCTGGTTCAAACCACCATCTTAAGTACAATTACAGAAGTGGTTGAGCCAATTAAGCTGGCAATGAGCGAGCTGAGGGATTCTGTGCCTAATGCGATAAATCTGATTAAAGCCGTGATTCAAGAAATCAGGGACTCCATTCCGCAAGCGCTAAAGCCAGTCCAATCTGCAATGAAGGGCATTACAGAACAATTTATACAGAACTTACAGGTGATACAAAAACAAGTAACAGAAAATACTACCAAAATTGCAGACCTGAGTACAGCAATGGGAAAGGCTGAGTTGAACTCAAAAGAAATGGAAAAGAAATTGAGAGATACTGAAGAGAAGCAAACTACTCTAGAACAAGATTTTACGAGACTTCAGGTGGAAAGGGCGACATTCATGTTGAGATTTCAAAATGTACCAGAAGAGAAAAATGAAGACCTGATACAGAAGATGGTGCAAGTACTGGCAACCCATTTGAATATAGAGGATGCAAAGATGATGGAACAGGAGATAGATACTGCCTTTAGGATGAATTCCAGGTATGCAAGAAGATTTCAAATTCCGAGGGAAATTCAAGTGCATTTCCATAAAAGAGTGGTGAGAGATAAGATTCTAAGGGAAGTTAATTTGACACCCCTTCGGATGGAAGAAGTGGAAATAAATGTCCTGAAGGAAATTCCTTGGCGGGTAAGAGAGAATAGAATAGAATACGTAGATTTAATGGCTCTTTTGAGGAGTAATGATGTTAACTATAGATGGCTTTTACCCCAAGGTGTGTTCTTTGTATTCTAAGAAAAAAAGATTTAGAATAACATCGGTCTTTAAAGCAAGGGACTTTTTGAATATATACGGAGAAGAATTATCTGAAGACCAGGAAGATAAGGATGATGAAGAAGAAGGAGAAACAGGAAGTGGAAAAGAGATGGCAGCACTGGAGGGAGCAACTGTAGCACCAATGCCAAAACCTCCCAGACAGAGAAAGTTCAGATTCAGATCCCCAACTGATACAAGACGAGAGATAAATAGGAACAACAAAAAAAAAGAACAGGATGGATAAGAAGGATAAAGGAAAATTAAAGATATTCTCAGTCAATGTTAATGGATTAAATGGACCACAAAAAAGGAGAAGAATATTTCATCAACTAAAGAAACAAAATGCAGATGTCATGTGTATACAAGAAACACACATAAGGAAAAAATATGAAAAATATTTGAACATAAAAAGCCTTGGAAAGCTGTTTGTAGCCTCAGAGGAGATAAAAAAGAAGAGAGGAGTCGCTATCTAAATTAAAGAATTTTTACAATCGGAATTACTTTATGCTTCCCAGGATGGAAGAATTGTAATGGCTGCTATCCAAAGGCAAAATAAAAAGACAGTTATAATTAATATCTATGCACCAAATGATTATCAGGATAAATTCTTTGCTGGATTACTCAAAGTTATTGTACAACAAGAATTCCAAGAATTATGTTTAGTTGGAGATTTCAACACAGTTTTTGATAAAAAAAGAAGTTAGAAAAGCAGGTGTTTATGGGGAAAAGACAAGAGGGAACACATTCCCTGACTCATTATGCAGAATAATAGAAGAATACCAACTAACAGATGCATGGAGAATGAGAAACTCGAAGAAACAACAATACACTTTTTTTCCTGCTAGACATGAGTCCTGGTCGAGAATTGATATGTGTTGGATCTCCACTACTATGGTGAAAGACTTGTTGGAGGCAGAAATTGAAGCAGGGATATATGCAGATCATAGACCAATATACTTAGAATTACAGGAAAAAAGGCCTAGAAACAGATAGACTTTAAATATCTCGATATTAAAAGATAGAAAATTACTAAAATGAGTAGCAGAAAAGTTTCGTTTTTTCTTTAAAGAGAATAAACAACCTGATATGCCACTGAGAGTGGTCTGGGACGCTTTTAAGGCATATGCTAGAGGCCAACTAATTAAAGAAGCTTCAAGGATAAACGCAAGAAGAAATAAAGAATACTTAGAGTTGCAAAAGGAGATTAAAGAACAGGAGGAAAAAAGCTTGCATGAACAAGATGGAGTAGGAAGAAGAGAAAAGATTAAATTACTACAACATATGATGAATTGTCTGCTCTCAACTGAACTGGCAAAAAACCTTACTTTTGCTAAACAAAACTACTTTGAAAACGCTAAAAACCAACAAGATGGTTGGCATACCAGGTATGACAACAAAGAGATAAAACTAATATAAGAATTTTGAGAGGAAAAAATGGGGAAGAAGCCAATAAAATACAAGAGCAAAAAAATAGTAGATTACTATAAAGAACTGTATAGAAGGAAGGATGTAAATAAAGAGCAAATAATACAATATTTGGAAAAACACCAAGCTATAAAATTTACAGTTGATCAAAGAAAGATTCTTAATCAGCCTATTGTGATGATGGAGATGGTGGAAGTCAAGCACCAAAATAAAGGTAAAACACCAGGACCGGATGGATTACCTATAGAATTTTATATAGCATTCGAAGAACAGGTATTGATTCAATTGCAAGAGATCTGTAAAATGATAATGGAAGGAGAAGAAGTTCCTGATTCATGGAGGGAAGCAAAGATCTCTTTGATACATAAACCAAACACAGATGGGAAAGAAATCAAGAATTATAGACCAATTTCCCTATTAAATACAGATTATAAGATCTTTGCGTCAATTATTGCTGAAAGACTCAAGAGAATTCTGGCGAAGAAGATACACAAAGATGCCCCTGGAGGCAGGAACGAGAGGCTGGGGCTCCGGCAGCCTGGACGGGGGCCGGCAAGGAGGATGGCAGAGACAGTGGAGCCTCTTTTCGTGGGGCAATGGTGGCAGAAGCAGCGGCCCCCCCACAGTGGCAGCAGGAGCAGCAGCCACCTGAGCCTCCCCTGTGACCAGCAGGATCACCTGGAGGGACAGTGCAGCAACAGGTAAGCAGGTGCTGGAAGAGAGAGGCCAGCTGCATTTAGTCAGCCCAACGTGAAGAAAAATGTCCCCATTTAAACCACGGCCTTTGTCATTTTAAAAAACAATTGGCAATATGTGCATGACTGCATCACTGTTCGTGTGTTTCAGCTCTCTCCTGCCTACAGCTTTGCAGCACATGGAGTAGGGAAGGGGTTAATTGACAAGGTGAGTTTGTTTCAGAGAGGGAGGGAAGGGGAGGGAGTCTGAGAACAAAGCCGATGATTCCAGCAGCAGCACAGGACACAGGATGAGGCTTCTCTATTCTCTCACCCCCCCCTCGCTTTTAAACATTTTAAATGTGGAATTTCTCCAAAGCAATTTCAAAAACACTACCCTCCTCCAGCAATCCCATTGGCCACCAGTTGCCACCATTCTTCCAGGACTTTGAAGCACTGATTCCCATTAATGCTTATGTGCAAGCTTGGAAGACTACTGATTTTTAAAAAGCTGCCCGACTGTCCCACTCCCTGGCTGCTGCGTCTGATTGAACAAGGACAGGGTGAATGCATGGTGAGGAGGGTTAAGGGGGTTAGTCTGATCAAACCTCCCCATTACAAAAAAACAAACAAACCCTGGATCAATTAGAACCTGGGCCACACTGGATCAAACAGCAAAGAATTTGAATCTTGGCTCTCTGTTAGTACAAACCCAAGCAAAGTTAGATCCTTCTACGTGCACTAACTTCAATGGACTTCTGATGGTGTAACTCTGCTTAGAAGAAGGCAACAGCACACCACTTCTGTTAGTCTCTTGCCATGAATACCCTATGGAGTTGCCATAAATCAGCTGCAACTTGATGGCACTTTATACACACACACACACAAGTGACAGTTCCCTTTATTCTGATCTTAGAACACACACACAAGGTCATGAATTCCAGAGATCCCATCAAAAATCATTGTTGACAGAATTGGGTTCTGAGAATCACTCAGAAGAAATATTCCTCGCCTTTGAGCTGCTAACCTAATCTGTTATTTGAATAATTCATATCATGAGAAATAAACATTCCATGTAGCTGCATCTGGGGAAGAGGTCAAATAAAGAGGCCTCTTATATTGCCTTGGTGAGAAACTCACTGCCATTTGACTCACCTTTCCAGAGTTGTTTCCTCCAGTTTCATTATATAATAGTATATAGAGTTTGCTCGCTTTCCTCTTCTATTCCTTTTTTCTTTTTAAAATCATGTATATCTTAGCCATTATTTTAAATTATAAAGTGGCATGCTTTTTTGGCAGAAAGTCAATATAAAAACATTTTTAAATAATCAAATACATTTGTTCTGAATGCAGTCTTCTAAGGGCAAAACTACATGTTACATTTAGTTCAATGATCCTTTTCCCAAATGATGTGTTGCTGTCTTGTTATTTTTACAGGATGCAATCTGGAGGCTGTTGTTTGAGAACAAGGGAAGCAGAGAAAATATTTCACCTTTTCCCTTCACCCTGTGTCCAGTTGACAGCTGCTACCTTTCAGGTGCTTCTACCTTTGCTTGGTACCTAGGGCCAGTATTTCTGGTGGGGTTCACTGGCTCCAATCCACATGCCCACGTGCTTCCCATGATGTCTGCACATACACATGTATGTGCACACACACACACCTGTTTGTTTGCAAGTGATCTGTCGTTGAGGCTCCAGCTGTATGCACTGCCCAGCATTATCAGGGGAAAAGGCATGTGGGTAGAGCAGGCATCTGTGAGTATGGACAATGAGAGGGCTCATGAGGGGGTGGGAGAAAGATGCACCAGTTTGTGGGCTGGTGGGTGGAAAAGGAAGCACAAGGGGAAAGCCTAGCGGTGGAAAGAGGAGTGGAAGGGGGCCCTGGGCATTCTCTTTGCTATTGTGTGAGACAGGATACTGGAGAAGAAGAAGAGTCTCAGAGCAGCTTACAAACTCCTTTCCCTTTCCCTCCCCACAACAGACACCCTGTGAGGTAGGTGGGGCTGAGAGAACTCTAACACAAACTGTTCTTTCAGGAAAAACTGTGCCAGAGCTTGTGACTGATGCAAGGTCACATCAGCAGATGCAAGTGGAGGAGTGGGGAATCAAACCCTGTTCTCCCAGATAAGAGTCCGCGCACTTAACCACTACACCAAACTGGCTCACTAGATGGACCATTGTTCTGATCCAGCCCAGGTGGTGGTGAAAAGCACTGTCAAGTCACAGCCAATTTACAGTGACCCCATAGGGTTTTCAAGGCAAGGCCAGAGACAGTTTACCATTGCCTGCCTTTGTGTAGCAAACCTGGACTTCATGGGTGATATCACATCTAAGTACTAATTGTTGGAAATATGTGTGTTGCAAGGTCTAAATTCAGTCATTATAGGGTTAATGTGTTTACCTTGTGTGCTATTGTTTAGACTGACCTGGGAGGGAACTGGACACAAAGTCAATGGGGAGAAAGCCCAGGAAACTTATAAAGTACTGAGGCTGATGTGCTGAAGAGTGATTACAGCTCATACTTTATTAAGTACAATCAGATCTTGAGATGCTTTAGCCAGACCACAGGCCAGCTTGTATCCCTGTATTTCACCACACCCAAACACACACCCACATTCATGATAGATTATTTACAGTGCACCCTAATCCCATAGGTCCCTTCTAGGATCCTTGCCTTCCAATAGGTGCATGCTAGGATCCATTTGGACTATTGTCTTTGGAAGCGAAGCTCGGACCCTTCACCTGACCGCATGTGGACCCGAATGCATGCGTGGTCTTCCCTGGGTACACAACACCCCTCCCCCCTTGGTTCAGATGACTTGAGCAGACATAGTCCTTTAAGTATGTGGGCCTTTTATGCTCCTTTGTGGAGCGGCAGACGTCTGGAGCCAGAGCGGGGCTACCAGTCACTGTTCCTGTTGGCTCCAGGCGCGGGATCGCAGCTGTTGGGATTGCAGCTGGGGCTGTCGAGCTGCTGGATTCCAGGTAGCTCAGTGGTTCTGGGTTGTTGCTGTCCTCTCCCCCGGGAATTGAGCTTGTCACAGGATGCAGGGGATCTGAAGCTTCTGGTTCCCCAGGGTAGATGTCATCCTCATCTGGTGTTAACCTGATTGCTCTTAATTATTATTAATATTAGGGGGAATATGCACAATTATTAATATGCAATCAGTTGTGGGAGCGAACACCAGTGTATACAGAGGTCCCGCCTTCCAGAAAATACCAGTAACAGACATGGAGACTTTATGAGATTGAAAATAAAGTCTTTTACTGGAAATCTTCTTCACAAGCAAACAATACACAGTCTCACACACAATTACTCAAGTCTAGGAAAATAAAGAGAGATTCACAGCACAGTTGCATGAGCAGGAATTCGTTGATGGGGTGATATTTACTTGTCCTTGTCATGTAATTCGTTCCTCTGGAAGAATGGAGGGGAAGAGTGGAAGAAGGGGGCCACATGGCCTGAACCAGCAGGTAACATGTGGAAACTCAGGCTGCAGACCTAGAGTTTAAAGATGGAGGCAAGGGATGGGGATAGCAAGCTGGACATAAGAGGGTCAAAGCATAGATAGGGGTCATAGAGCAGAAGGGGCGAGCATGTGGTCAGGTAGCCCCTTTTATGCAGGAGGGTGGGGGCTGGCCATATACCCTTGGTCACACCTCCTGGTTAGTCCGTCCCTGAAAACATACTATTGGCTGGAAGGTATAGGGGAGGGGGAGCTCAAGAGTGATCAATATTGAGAGCTAGAAGCTTAACTCATGTCTGGCACCTGGAAGTAGGCAGGATGAGTCACTGAGCTGAGGCTATTGTTCTCTTGATGGCTTTAGCCAAACTCTTGATGGTGAGTGATTAGTTGCCAGGCAACAATGAATAGTCTCTCTCTGGCTTACATGAGGTTTTGCAGGTGAGGGGGAAGGAAAGAGGTTGCCTGCATGTGTTGGAGGGAACTCCTAATGGTGTCAGGTAGCCCTGCCATGATGGAAGGGTGGGAGGTGGGCTATGATGGATGACGGGAGGGAGGTGGGCTTTTGGCGCCTGAGTGGCGGGACAGACGGGAGGTTGGAATCCGGGGAGTTGTTGATTTACACCTCGGGTGTGAGAATGGAATGTGGCTTTTATTCTTCCTATCTCTTGCAGCCTGGACGTTCTGACCTTGGCAAGTCGGGGTTGCGAGCTTCTCTATCGCTGGCATAGATGTAGCAGCTGTGGTTAATGGGGGCGGTGGGAAATTCATTTGCTTAGTAACTTTCGATTTCCCAGTCGCATGGTTATTCATTGTATGGAAGAAGGGGGGTCCCCATTCACCCCCTTCCCCTGTATAACCGCTTGCTTTCTGTAACCAAGTCATTCTGAACAAGAGACCTGTTTCAGTGATCTATCTATTGCAGCTTAATAAACGCTAACCTTGCTTGCATCAAAAAGGTCTGGTGTTTGCTGACTAAGTTAGGACTTCTGACAGTTTGTTCAGAATCATCATTTACTTTCGGGACTGGTCCTAAACCCACCACTCCAAAATGAGTGATGGAGAAGAAGACACTCTCCCGATTGAAGAAGAAGAAAAGGACAAGAAGCCTCCTGGGAAAGGCGTACCCAGAGAAACCCCTGACACATACGTGCCGGGACAATGGGGTTTGGAGTACGACTTTGGAGGGCCCTACGGCGATCCGTATGGGGCAGCCTATGGAGGGGTGACCCACCGAGCGGGACGCAGACGGGACTGGGTGAAACCCCTGACCGAGACCCACGAGGCGTGGTTCGGGACCCCAAGAGCATCCATGGGGATGAGCCACCCCGAGAGGTCGGTCCGCAAGTTGGCTACCGCCGAACCCATGGAAGACACCGGCAGGGACTCCGAGCCCCGAGAGAGTGTCGTGGTGAGGCGGAGATGGAGCGGGGAGCCAAGCCAAGACCGCCTGATGCGTTTCCTGGATGAGTCCCTTGCTCGCATCCCACAGATGATTGCGGAGGGCATTCGGGAGGAGCGTGAACGACAGAGACGGGAAGAGCCGCCGGCACAAGTCCCTCCAGATCAACGCCCAGCACCGGACCAGGGGGCGGGGAACGTGCCAGCCGGACCACCAGATCAACCAGCGGGGCCGGCGCCACGGGGCCCGCCGGGGCAACAACCCCCTCGTCCTTGGGGGTTCCTGCCTCCTAAGCCTACGGAGCTCCTGGATGCGGACTTTGACGGAGACCCCGAAAAGTTCCCGTTCTTCCTGGTGCGAGCCGAGAAGTTCATCGAAACTTGGGGCCACCTGTTCCAGAGGGAAGAGCGGATGGTCGACGTCATAGCGGCTCACCTGAAGGGAGCAGCAGCTGACTGGTACGTGGGGCTCCACCAAGCCGATGGGCGCGAACTGAGAGAGATTGATTCTTTCATGTGGGCTATGAAAGAACAATTTGAAGACGTGCACTCAACTAAAGCAGCAAAAGCAACGATCCGGAGCCTCAAGCAGGGTGCGAGGTCGGTGAGAGATTACACCGCGGAGTTCCGCAGATGTGCCGCCAAGCTGCGAGGAGAAGGAAATCTCCTGGAGTTTTACAAATGGGGGCTGAATCCGGAGGTTCGCCGTGAGGTCACCCTGAACCAAGATCCGAACACCCTCACCGGATGGATCCAGGCCGCAGTCACGATGGAAAACCGGCTGAAAACCATCAAACTAGACGATGCCGCAGCGATGGCAACCCGAGGGAACGCACCGACTGCGAGAGGAAAGGCTCCCATCCAGAACCCAAAGCAGAAGGACGGAACAAGAGAACTCCGGATGAAGCAAGGTCTGTGCCTCAAATGCGGAGAAGGGGGCCATTTCGCCGCGAACTGCCCGACCCCGCCTGCATCGACCGGGGCGCAAAAGGGGACAAAGAAGAAGTTCGACACATCCACGCCAAAACAGGTGGCGAGACCGAAGGGGGCGAAAGCTTTGCAAGCTAAACCACTCAGCGAGCCATCCGACTCCTCCGATGGCGAGGTCGTGCCGCAGGGAAACGAGGCGGACCTGCTGTGAACAGCGCTGAACAGCAGGTCCCACAACCCCAGGCGCAACTCCCGGTGAGCAAAACCCCCTCTCTTTTTTTCCTTACAGTGACTTTAATGGACCCGGGTCTATTGACCCATGTGAGAGTACGGGCTCTCATTGACTCAGGGTGTGGGAGAGACCTGATCAACCCCACCCTACTGACGGGACTCGGGGCGAAAGTCCTTAAACTAAAAGACCCCTTGATTTTTACCCAAATGGACGGGTCCACAATGAAGGAGCCTTGCAAATACGAGACTGTGCCATTGCGGGTGGGACTGGGGCAGCACTGGGAAGAGAGATCTTTTATAGTTACCCCGTCCGCCCGGTTTCCCCTGGTTTTAGGAAGTCCGTGGTTCTTTGATCACGATCCTCACGTACTATGGGGGAGGGAAAGGTAGATTTCATCTCCGAGAAATGCCGGTCCCACGTCTGGAAGACAGAATGGGGACCCATAATCGAGGGAAAACTCTCGGTGCCGGCTGGGGTAGCCGATGCAGAACTAGAAAGCATTCCCCCCGAATACCGAGACCTAGCCCCTGTGTTTGGGGAGGAGGAAGCAGATGAACTACCCCCCCACAGAAACTCTGATTGTGCAATCGAAATTCTGCCCAACCAAAAACTACCTAAAGGGAAACTATATTCTATGAGCCCTTCGGAAAAGGTAGAACTGAGAAAGTTCATTGACAAAAACCTCAGCAGGGGCTTCATACGGCCAGCGTCCTCCCCGTTCGCAGCCCCCGTGCTCTTTAGGAAAAAGAAGGACGGAGGGTTACGGCTTTGCACGGATTATCGGGGCTTGAATGCGGTGTCCAAACTCTTGATGGTGAGTGATTAGTTGCCAGGCAACAATGAATAGTCTCTCTCTGGCTTACATGAGGTTTTGCAGGTGAGGGGGAAGGAAAGAGGTTGCCTGCATGTGTTGGAGGGAACTCCTAATGGCAACTTTGGAGTTCTTTGTCTTCATGCTTTGGCATGGCATGTCGTTGTGCTTGGTGCATACTGGGGAACTGGCCTATTTTTCCTCAGAAAAAGGGCTGGTAACCTTGGCTGGTCACTGGAGCAGCTTTAAGGCAAGGAAGGTGTCCTTTGCTTAGGGTGCAGTCTCATCTGGCATCATATTGGGTCACCATGCTGTACCGTCCCTCTAGCATACTTTTGCACAGTTCATATTTTATTACAGTGCATAGAAGGCATTCAGAAGCCTTGCAGGGCAACATTTCCCCCACTTGGGACCCTGGAGACATCAGGCAAAAGGGTCACACAATCAGGAACACTTGCTGTTTTTTGGAAGGCTGGCCATCTGTTCTCCAGGTGTGGTAACACCCAGGTGCCACTAACTACACTAGAAAAAGGGACAGTTTTAAAAAAACTATCCTACAAAAATGCCGAATTATCATTGGAACATTTTACACAACCAGGACAAACAAGCATGACCCCAAAACTACCTCCAGTTTGGAACCAGTTTGGTGTAGTGGTTAAGTGCACGGGCTCTAATCTGGGAGAACCAGGTTTGATTACCCCACTCCTCCACTTGTACCTGGCTGGATGACCTTGGGCAAGCCGTAGTTCTGATAAGAGCTGTTCTTGAAAAAGAGCAGTTTCTGTCAAGAGCTCTCTCAGCCCCACTTACCTCACAGGGTGTCTGTTGTGAGGAGGGGAAGGGAAAGGAGTTTGTAAGCCGCTCTGAGACACCTTTGGGTAGTGAAGGGCAGGGTATCTCTTCTTCTCTCTTCTTCTTCTCCTATAATCTTATTCCATATTAAAACCACACTCGCAACGAAAAGGAAGCTTAATTAGGCTTAAAAATCTCAACCGCTAATAAAATAATCATGAAAAGCATTAATTTTCAATAAAAACACAACCGCTAATAAAATAAAGCTAAATCAGAGCAAAAGAACGTAGGCGCGAATAAAAACATTCCCCTTGCATCTTAAATTCATGAAATCATTCATACAAACACAAGTTCTCATAAAAACTTTCATTATATATATTTGTCTTCGTCCTTCCCTCCGTGGTGCCACGCAAGGTCTGTTTGGCGCCAAAGCATGCCGTTGAGTGGAGAAAAGCGGGAGGGAGGCACGCTATACATTGTATCTACCGTTTTCGGCAATGGTCCTGTTGCATTCTTCATGGAGTCATTGGGGGACTACGGAAAGTCTCGATCTTCATCGCATGGCGACTTCGGAGGCTCTCATCCTCCCTCAGCATGGACACGAGTCAGTTTGGCCGGGGGGGAGGGTGGTTTACATATTAGGGCGGAGAGTTCCCCCCCAGTTCCCCAAGTCATCATGGGTACATTATTTCTGAGTTACACCACTGATATTTGTTTCATTATGCATTAAAACACTATTTAGAATGGCTAGTACTCCTTGCAGGCATCTACTGCCACTTGGGGTGAAATCCATAAATCATGGAACAAAACAACCGTGTTTTGAAATGCAGTCCGTGCATCACACTTTCCCGGTTTTGGGAGGGCCAAACCATCTTCCCTCCGGGGGAGAGAGTGAGCCCTTCCACCCACAGTCCGAACCCGGGGGTCTGTATGTGGGGTTGACTCATGCAGGGGTTGACTCATGAAAACTCCCACCCCACCAGGCTGTGTGAGCATTGGGTTTGGAGGTATGGATGGCTGGGGCCTCCTCCCATTTTATTTGGAGTCAGTCTGGTTCCATGGAGATGCTGACCAGGTGTACCCATTTTAACCCAAAGGCTCCCTAATGGGACCTTCACACATTACAGTTAAAAGGATAGACTTTGCTTTCTCCCTGGAGAGAGGACCCTGTTGGTTCCTTCTCTTTTCCTGATTGACTGACCTTTCTTAATATGGCTCGGATCTCCAGAGCTTTTTCGCAACCAGGGGTATGCATATGCAAATGTGGAGCCCTTGAATTATGACGGGTACCTTGTTGATTTTGACTATTACAGCCCTTTTACTTCAAAGTAGGTGATTTTACACACACAACAGATTGCGATAGACCAGTTCCTGGAGCCCAGTGCTTGCTCACTGTGCTCTAAGAGAGGGTTGCGAGGTTAAAGGCTTTGAGGCTTGGGCTGGCAAAACCAAGCGTTGAGCTTCGTAGCTCAGATTTTTTTTACTATTATTATTTAACAACTTTCCTGGGATTAACAATCAATAAAATATAGTAACAACATCAAACAAACAATGTTTTACATATAATTTCTGATATTAATCAAAAATAAACCATTTTTTAATAATGAACATTGTCATGAATTATACCATTTTCCAACATAAAACTAATAACAGGGTACCAGACGGCTACAACTTTTTTATGATATTTATTTGGTGAAACATTAGACAAATTAAATTACATTTTTTGCATAATAAAAATTTCCCATATTCGGTTATACCATTGAAATAAAGTAGGAGGGTTTTTTTCTAACCATTTGGCTGCAACTAACAAACGTGCGGATGCTAAAAGATATGCTATTAATTCTTCAATTCTTTTATTTTTTCTAGGTTGAGGCCATCGTTCTAGCAAGATCACTTCAGGGGAACAAGGTAAGTCAATTTCAGTAATTTCTTTGATTTTTTCTATGATGTTCTGCCAAAATTGATGTATTATAGGGCAGAGCCACCAACAATATAAAAAAATCAGCATTATTTCCACATTGTTTTGTACATATTGGAGTAAACGTTTTGTTAATACGGTGAAGTCTGATAGGAGAAAGATACCATCTCATGATAAGTTTAGACATTTGAGTATGTATAGAGTGAATTTTTGAAGTCCAACTATATCCACTCCATATTATATTCCAATCATCCTCTGTGAATTCAATTTTTAAATCTTCTTTCCATTGTTTTTGATATAAAGTGTTTACCTCTTCTTTGCTAACAACTGTTTGTAAACTCATGCTGTCAAATTTCTACTTAAATTAACATTTTTCTCTAAAAATTGTTCCAGAGTCAAAATGCGATTTCTAGTGAGTCTCAGAGGAGGGGACTCTAGGAGATGTTTAATTTGTAAGTATTTAAACCAGTGTATTCAGTGTTTAGGAGCTGCGGTGGCTCAAGTGGTTAAGACGCTGAACTGCAGGCTGTGGAAGGTCAGTAGTTCAGCAGTTCAAGACCCGTGAGTGCCGCATGACGGAGTGAGCTCCCGTCTCTAGTTCCAGCTCCTGCCAACCTAGCAGTTCGAAAGCAAGAAATTGCAAGTAGATAAATAGGTACCACTTCAGTGGGAAGGTAACAGCGTTCCGTGCGCCTTGGTGTTTAGTCATGCCGGCCACATGACCACGGAAATGTCTTCGGACAGCGCTGGCTCTTCGGCTTTGAAACGGAGATGAGCACCGCAACCCTAGAGTCGGATCCGACTGGCTTTCGAGCAAGGGAACCTTTACCTTTACCTTTATTCAGTGTTTAATTTTAGTCTCCAACTGTGCTTTTGTTAAAATGTCCTGTTTATCTAAAAGATGTGAAATTTTAGTCACTCCGGCTTTTTGCCATATGTCGTGGTCTTCCCAATCTTTTCCAGGAATGAATCAATCTTGTCAGATGTAAGATGACTGACCAGATATACCTGGAGCCAAAATTGGTTTCCATTTGTACCAAATTCTTAAAGAGTTAAATAAAAAAGGGTTTTCTATTTGGTTACATTTTTTTAAGATTTTAGGGTCCCATAAGGTGTCGTATAAAATGTAAGGTTGTAAGGGTTGCAATTCTATATCAGACCATGTTGGAGGTCTATCTAAAGTTGCACTTGTTACAAAAGTGCTAATATTAGTTGATTCGTATATCCATTGTAAATTAGGTATATCCAGACCACCACGGTCAATTGTTCTATAAAGTGTTGTAGCTCTGATTCTGGGTTTTTTCCCAGCCCATAAAAATTTGTTTAAAACTGTTTGCCATTTTTTTAAGATTTGATAACCTACTGGAATGGATAGAGCATGAAACAAAAATTGTATTTTGGAATAATAAAACTTTTGATTAAATTAATTCTGTCAATCCAGTATAATGATTTGGAATCCCATTGTTTTAAAGAGTTCTTTATTTCTGTATGTATTCTGTTAAAGTTATATTTAAATAAGTCCTTTAGTTTTAGTGGAATAAAAATTCCTAAATATCTCCATGCATTAGTTGTCTCTTTTAATAGATGTTCTTTGAACAATTGTTCTTTTTGGTCTGCTTTAATATGTATAGGGTGAATTATAGTTTTTTCTTTATTAAAGCTAAGGCCCGAGATCAAGTTAAATTGGTTGAGTGTCTTAAAAACGTCACTTAAAAATTCATTTGGATTGGTAATATATAACATAATGTCATCTGCATAGAGACTCGTTTTGTGAATTGCCTTGCCAATTTTAACTCCCTGGATATTCTCATTTTGTCTAATATATTCTGCTAAGGGTTCTAAGGCTAAAATAAATAATAAAGGAGAAAGGGGACACCCCTGTCTCATCCCTCTTAGTAGATGAATATTGTTTGTGGTTTCGTTATTTACTTTAATTTTTGTTGTGGGTTCCTGATATAAAGCCTGAATTACTTTTTGAAAGTTGTTTCCAAAGTTCATAAATGTAAGGATTTCTTTCAGATAATTTATTTCAATACTATCAAAAGCTTTGTCAACATCTAGAGACATCAACAAAGCTTCTACAGGTTTTTCTTCACAGTATGAAATAATATTTAAAGTTCTTCTTATATTTTCAGTAATGTTTCTCTTAGGTAAAAAACCAGATTGGTCAACATGAATATATTCTGGAAGGATTTTTTAAAATCTATTTGCTATTAATTTGGTAAATATTTTACTGTCTGAATTTAATAATGATATGGGTCTATAGGCTGTAGGATATATTGCATTTTTACCAGGTTTTAAGATTAAGACCGTCTCAGATTGATTCCATGATTTTGGGATATGGCCTGTTTTCATTATGTCATTAAATAAGGATTCCAGTGGTTTAATTAGGTCTAATTTGAAAGTCTTAACAAATTCTGGAGGGTATCCATCGGTTCCTGCTACCGTGTTGTTTTTTAATTGGCTAATTACTTCAAGAATCTCTAAAGTAGAAATTGGGTTGTCTAGAAACTCTCATAAGAACATAAGAACATAAGAGAAGCCAATGTTGAATCAGGCCAATGGCCCATCTAGTCCAACACTCTGTCACACAGCGGCCAAAATATACCAGGTGCCATCAGGAGGTCCAGCCGTGGGGCCAGGACACTAGAAGCCCTCCCACTGCTTCCCCCTCCAGCACCACGAATAGAGTGCATCACCTGCCCCAGACTGAGAGTTCCCATCTATACCCTGTGGCTAATAGCCACTGATGGACTTCTGCTCCATATGTTTATCTAATTCCCTCTTGAAACTGTCCATGCTTGTAGCTGCCACCACCTCCTGTGGCAGTGAATTCCATATGTTAATCACTCTTTGGATGAAGAAGTATTTCCTTTTATCTGTTCTAACCCGACTGCTCAGCAATTTCATGGAGTGCCCACGAGTTCTTGTATTGTGAGAAAGGGAGAAAAGTACTTCTTTCTAAACATGCTCAATCCCATTCATAATCTTATAAACCTCGATCATGTCACCCCTCAGCCGTTGTTTCTTCAAGCTAAAGAGCCCCAAGCATTTTAACCTTTCTTCATAGGGAAGGTGTTCCAACCCTTTTATCATTCTAGTTGCCCTTCTCTGCACTTTTTCCAATGCTATAATATCCTTTTTGAGATGTGGTGACCAGAACTGTACACAGTATTCCAAATGAGGTCGCACCAATGATTTATACAGGGGCATGATGATAGTAGCTGATTTGTTTTCAATTCCCTTCCTAATAATCCCCAGCATAGCGTTGGCCTTCTTTATTGCAGTTACACACTGTCTAGACATTTTCATTGAGTTATCTACTACGACTCCAAGATCTCTCTCTTGGTCAGTCTCTGCCAGTCCAGACCCCATCAACGTGTATTTATATTTAGGATTTTTGGCTCCAATGTGCATCACTTTGCACTTGGTCACATTGAAACCCATTTGCCACGTTGACGCCCACTCACCCATCCTCAACAGATCCCTTTGGAGTGCCTCACAATCCTCCCTGGTTTTCACCACCCTGAACAACTTTGTGTCATCTGCAAATTTAGCCACTTCACTGCTTACTCCCAATTCCAAATCATTAATAAACAAGTTAAAAAGCATCGGACCGAGTACTGATCCCTGTGGTACCCCACTGCTTACCACCCTCCACTGAGAAAGTTTCCCATTTATACTCACTCTCTGTTTTCTATTTATAAGCCAGTTTTTGATCCACAAGAGGACTTGTCCTTTTATCCCATGACTATTGAGCTTACTTAGGAGCCTTTGATGAGGAACTGTATCAAAAGCTTTCCGGAAGTCAAGGTAAATAATATCTATTGGGTCCCCCTTGTCCATATGTTTGTTCACTCCCTCAAAAAACACTAACAGGTTAGTGAGACAAGATCTTCCTTTACAGAACCCATGCTGAGTCTGCCTCAATAGTTTTTGTACATCAATGTGCCTATTAATTCTCTCCTTAATAACAGTTTCCACTAACTTACCCGGTATTGACGTCAGACTGACTGGCCTATAATTTCCTGGATCTCCCCTGGAGCCCTTTTGAAAGATGGGAGTGACATTAGCTACCTTCCAGTCCTCAGAAATGGAGGCAGATTTTAAAGAAAGATTACATATTTTTGTCAGGACATCCACAAGTTCACATTTGAGTTCTTTCAGAACTCTCGGATGAATGCCATCCGGGCCTGGTGGTTTATTAGTTTTTAAATTGTCCATCAGTCGGAGGACTTCCTCTCTTGTCATCGCAATCTGATTCAGGTCTTTCAAACCCCCTCCCGAAATCGGTGCTTCTGGAGTGGGCAAGCACTTCTCCTCTTCCACAGTGAAGACAGAGGCAAAAAATGCGTTCAGCTTCTCAGCCATTTCCCTATCATCCTTCACTACTGCTTTTACCCCTTGGTCATCTAAGGGCCCCACTGCCTCCCTGGCTGGCTTCCTACTTCTAATGTATTTGAAGAAAGTTTTATTGTTGGCCTTTATGTTTTTTGCAATATGCTCCTCATATTCTCTTTTTGCTTGCCTGATCACAGACTTGCATTTTATTTGCCATAGTCTGTGTTCCCTTTTATCAACCTCACTAAGACTAGCTCTCCACCGCTTAAATGAATCCTTCTTACCTTTTACAGCTTCCATTACTTTATTTGTTAACCATGCAGGCTTTTTTCTATACCTATTTGTACCTTTCCTAACCTGCGGTATATATTTTTTCTGAGCTTCTAGGACTGTATTTTTAAATAGTCTCCAAGCTTCCTCAATGGTTTTGACCTTCTCCACTCTTCCTTTCAATTTCTTCCTCACATGTCCCCTCATACCAGAGAAGTTACCCCTTTTAAAGTTAAAAGTGGTTGCGTCAGTCTTTTTGGGCAACTGCCTATCTGTACAAATGTTAAACTCAATGACATTATGGTCACTGTTCCCAAGTGGTGCAATCACTTTTACATCTCTCACCAGGTCTTGGGTGTTACTTAGGACCAAATCCAGGATCGCCTCTCCCCTGGTAGGATCTGTGACCATCTGTTCCATAGCACAGTCATTGAGAGTGTCTAAAAACTCAATCTCTTTTTCCCGACTAGAACTCATATTGGCCCAATCAATGTGTGCGTAGTTAAAGTCGCCTATTACGACACAGTTATTTCATCTAGCCGCTATCTTTAATTCATTCATCATTTTATAATCCTCCTCTATCTTTTGATCTGGTGGGCGATAACAAACTCCCACTGTTAAGCTTCCTTTTGGACCCACTATTTCAACCGATAGCATTTCCAGAAGCGAATCCAATTCTCTTACCCTCTCAATCTTACTGGACGGTATACCCTCTCTGACATACAGAGCCACCCCACCTCCAACCCTTCCCCCTATCCTTCCGATATAATTTATAACCAGGAATCACCGTATCCCACTGATTTTCCTCATCCCACCAAGTTTCTGAAATACCCACAATGTCTATTTCCCCCCCCCAACACCAAGCATTCCAACTCCCCGATTTTACCTCGGAGACTTCTAGCATTTGTGTATAAACACTTATAGTTTCCCACGTTTGTTAAGCCCACAGCCTTCCTCTTGCTGCCTCGAGACCTTGCCAGACAGTTCCTATCATTAGCCACAGTCTCAGTGGACAATTGTAATCCATTTCCTTGTACAAAAGTAATAGCTACCCCTTCATCTCTTTGAGATGAGCCATCCCGAACCAGAGACTTTTCATCTCCTGTCGGCCTTCCCCCATTATTCAGTTTAAAAACTGCTCTGCCACCTTTTTGATTTTGAGCGCCAGCAGCCTGGTTCCTTCTCGGGACAAGTGGAGACCGTCCCTTTTGTACAGCTCCCTCTTGTCCCAAAAAGCATCCCAGTGCCTAACAAACTTGAACCCTTCCCCCTACACCACCGTCTCATCCACGCATTGAGACTCCTGATCTGTGCCTGTCTCTCCGGCCCTGCACATGGAACAGGTAGCACTTCTGAGAAGGCTACCTTGGAGGTCCTGGCCTTGAGCTTCCTGCCCAGCAGCCTAAATTTCTCCTCCAGGACCTCACGACTGCATTTCCCCACATTATTGGTGCCGACGTGCACCACAACCACTGGCTCCTCCCCAGCACTATCTAAAACACGCGTAATGTCCGCTACCTTTGCACCAGGCAGGCAAGTCACCATACGGTCAGTATGCGGGTTCGTCACCCAGCTGTCTACCTGCCTAAGGATCGAATCACCAACTACCAGGAGCCCCCCTCCCACCCTTCCCAGGCACGGTTCCTTGGTACGGAAGGATACCCGTTCACCAGCTGAAGAAGAGGTCCCTTCTGAGGGCACATTCCCCTTATCCTCAGCGTGGTGCCCCGTTTCCCCTTGACCCTCATGCTCCCTGGCAGCATCCGGGCTGCCAGATCCAGAGTGGGACATATCTAACAAGTCCCCGAGAGTCTTCTCCGTGCACCTAACTGACTGTCTCTGCTTCTCCAGGTCAGCCACCTTGGCCTCAAGGGAGCAAACTCGCTCCCTGAGAACCAGGAGCTCCTTGCACCGAGCACACACCCAAGACTTCTGACCAGTGGGCAGATAGTCATACATGTGACACTCCATGCAAAACACTGGATAGCCCCCAGCCCCCTGCTTCATAATTCTGGCTTCATAATTGTTTTTAATTGTTTTCTATAACCCCCGTTTTAAAACCCTTTGTATTTATACGGTTCCTGTTGTAGGAGTCTACTTACCTTACTGGGAACCCAAGAAGCCAAGGTCCCTGGCTTTCTGGCTCTTCCTGGGCTTCTTACAGCGCCCCTAAGCTAAGAGCCACAGGCCAAGAGCCTCACCCTTCGGCTCGTGCCAGAGGCTCGTGCCTCTTGCAAGCTTCCTGCCTTAAATAGAAGGGTCCCCCAGGAGAGGGTGTGGCCAGCAGCTACTCAAATTCACCCAAGGCACTTAATGGCAGGCAAACAATGACCCTTTCACACCCCAACTCCAGCAGCCAGGAGTCTGCTATTCAGTTTCACCCAGGCAATTTTAGGCAGACAATGACCCTTTCACACCCCAACTCCAGCAGCCAGGAGTCTGTTACAACTCACCCACACACTCCCAAATACAGTCCCCCACACAGTACCTTCTCAGCTAAAGCACCTCAGCTGAAAGTAAATAAATAAAAATACCACTCACCACTCTGGCAGCTCAAACACCTAGCTCCTTCTCAGAGCTCAGCTGGGTCTCGATGGTCATTCGAAAGTTTCTTTAAAATATTGTGCTGTTTCAAAAAGGTTGTAATAATTTCAGTTTTTATGGATTTTTATTCATAAATTTTTTATAATAGTTTTCTATAATGTTTCTAATTTCTTGATGATATGTAGATATTTGACCATTTATGTTCTGCATGGCCTGTATTTCACGAGAAAGTTTTAAGTCTTTAACTTTCCAGAATAGTAATTTAAGAGATTTTGAGGATTTCTTCCAATATCTTTGTTTAGTAAAAATTAAATCTTTTTGAATTTGTGATGTTGTAGTTAACTCTAAGATTTTCCTTTCAGCCAATAATTGTTTTTAAAAAATTTTGTTGCCAGTTTGTTTATGTAAAACTTCTAAGCTTTTAATCTTGTAATAATTGTATTTGTTTATTTTTTTCTCTTTTCAGATGTGTAGAAGTGGAAATTAAGTGGCCTCTGAGAACGGCTTTCATAGCATCCCAAGTGTTCTGATGAGAAGTTTCTATGGGATCATTTTCCTTCCAGTAATTTTTGATAACCTGTGAGATATGGCTGCGTATATCAGGATTAACTAATAAAGATTTGGAAGCCTGTGATGGGTCGTTCCGGCCAGGCGGTGGCAGTGCGGCACCACGACTTGAAGAAGTCCTGGAAGAACAACTGACGTCATCCAGCCGAGCCATCTGAACATCTCCGAACACCTCTGAAATGTCTCTGGAATATGTCTGACCCTCAGCTGAACATGTCCCGCCGGCTGCAAATGTGTGCAATTTAAAAAGATTTATATATGTTGTGTCCTCCCTCATCTCCTTTGAATTATTGTTAGTCCACTGTCTATGATTAACTGTAACTATTGCTCAGGGCCAGCAGCTCTGCCGGATTGGGTGATTAAATAAATCAAAAGGTATTACTATTATTATTATTATTATTATTATTATTATTATTATTATTATTATTATTATTATTATTATTATTATTATTATTATTATTATTTAAAACCCATTTTTTTGCTGTGAGTTTCTTTTCTGACCATTTTATTACGCAAAGTGTAGGGTGGTGGTCCGACCATAACTTTAGACCAATATCAACGAGTTCTACCTGATTTAAAAAAGAATATGAAAGTAAAATATAATCAATGCGTGTATATACTTCAAATCTAGATGAATAGAACGTACAGTCTCTTTCCTTTGGGTTCTTAATTCTCCAAATGTCACAAAGCCCATGAGCTCTGAGTATGTGTTGTAATTGAGATGTTGCGTCTGTGTCCTTTTTTGGCAATTTCTTTTGTTTAGACTTATCCAGAGTAGGGTCTATTATCATGTTCCAGTCTCCTCCCACAATTGTTTCTCCTTCTTGAAATGTTTGTAAAAGTGCTAAAGTATTTTGGATGAATGTGAGTTGAGTTTCATTTGGTGCATAGACAGACCCAATAGTAACCAATTTACCTTCTAAAATACCTTTAATAAAATTGTATCTGCCAGCTGTGTCGATCAGTTCCCCTTTTAATTCAAAATGTAAATTCTTAGATAGGATAACTGCTGTCCCTCTTGATTTGGATGACCCTATTGACATGTATTGTTCTCTATACCAAGCTGATTTAATGATAGGGTGGGTTTTACTCTTTAAATGTGTTTCTTGTAATAAAATACAATCTGGTTTGTACTTCAAAATATGGGATGTTATATGTTTTTTCTTGATATTGTTATTTAAACCTCACACATTCCAAGACATAATTTTCAAAGATTGAACCATGATGTGTATAACAGATCGATAATCACCTTATGAAAACAATAATAAAGCAAACAAAAATTAATAATGTTACCTGAATTCAGAGATGTCTGTAGTTTACCTCTTGTGGTTCTTTAATAACTTGGTAACCTGTAAACTAAACAGTTGAACAAACACTTAAGCAAACTTCTACTTAACTTTTCAACAACACTCTTAGTCCTAGAGTGCCCTACTTTTACCTCAGCCTCTTTCAGTTAGTTAGAGGCTTTAACCTTTAATGACCCTCCTACATTACACTACCCGTCCTTCCTAGCTTTAAAGCTCATATATTAATTGCAGTTAACATTTGTTGTAATGCCCCACATTGAGAGGGTTAAAAACAAGGATTTTTGTTGCTTTTTGAGGTGATGGATCAAACTGGATTTTCCTCTTGATAGTTGGTTTTGATGTTTCCATTGGTTCTTCTAGCTGTAGAGTTCTCAGCAAACTAAGTCCACTATTTTCATCAGAAGCGAAGAATTGTTTCCCTTGATGTATTACTGTGATCTGACCTGGAGTAGACCAGCGGTACTGGATCTTGTGTTCTCAGAGTTTTTGTGTAGTATCTTTTAGTTGCTGCCGTATTTTTAGAGCTTCAGCGGGCAGGTCTGGAAAAACATTAATTTTGGTCTCTTGAAATGATAGGTGACCCAGTTCACGTGCTATCTTCATGATAGCTATTTTTTCTCTTATATCAGCCAGTTCCACTAGAATGTCTCTTGGAAATCTTCTATTAGGCTTATTAGGAGTGCCAAGTCTGTATATCTTGATCACTGAGAGTTGTTCCTTTTCATCTTTCTGTATCACAGAGGTGAGCCAAGTTGGGATGGTTTTTAAAAGAGTGGATTCTTCTTCAGGGTTTTCTTTAAATCCCCTGAGTTTCAAATGATGTTTTCTAGCCTCCGTTTTCAGAAGCAGAAGCCTATCTTTTATCTATTGTTGATCTTTTTGGATTTCTTGATTTTCTGCTTGTATAGTAGATCACAGGGTGCAGGCTGTTTCAGCAATTGCCCTTGTAGCTTCTAAAGCCTGTGCAATTTGATTTATATGCTCCGTTAAGGGATGGAGAGCTTCATCAATTTTTGTGGTAAATTTGTCCATTATAGAAGTCTCAAAGGATTGAAAAGAAGTTTTTAAAGTTAACTGAAGCGTTTTTAAAGACAATGGCTCTTCCGGTTGTTCTTTCTTCTTAGTTTTAGTTTCGGTGGCCATTTTGAAATTGGCCTGACCCGCTTTAAACAGATTGATCAAAACATAGTCAGCTGCCCTGTGGAGGTCTCTCCAGGCTCTGCGGTGCCCCACAAGGCTTCTCTAACAAGGTATGGTTGTGGGGGTAGAATTTCATAGCTGTAAAACCTTTATAAGAGGAAGAAACAGGTGGGTAAGCGCGGAGCATCGGGTTTAGATGTCCATGCCTGAGTGCTCTGACACCACGCCCCCTCATAGCTCAGATGAACCAGGGAAATGCCTGGGTTTCCTCCCCTGCTGAGTAGGGAGGATTGCACACCCAGTGCTTCAGTACCTCCGAACCTGATGCCTGCAAAGCCTAGTGCCTTAAGATTCAGTGGAGGGTCACTGGTGGAACTATGCAATGAGGCTGTGGGTCAGAGGTAACCTCTGGTGGGGTCAACCAGGTTCCGCTGTACACCACATGGGGGGATTTCTAGAAACCTCTCCATGCATGGTGCACAGGTCCCCCCTGTTGACTCTGCCTCTGCAGACCCCATGGTTCGGTTCCAATGACTACCTCGGGCTATTCAGCCCTCCCATACTGGTTAAAGAATAGATCTTAACACACACACACAATAATGAGGAGACGAGGAGAGGAAAGACTGGGAGAGAGCACAAGGAAAAAGGCTCTCTCAGTGTCAGAGCACATTCTACATCAGGAACCATCGGGGGAACCCAGCCTTTTCCAGCCAGGGGCTGGCACTTGCAGCCAGAGGGAGAGGGGTGCAATCTGCATAGTGGGGAGGAGTTACCTCTGTCTATTACAAAAATTCATGGGTATACAAAATCGGGGTAAAAATTCATTTTTAAGGCACCCCTTTGCTTTCCATATATGCTGAGGGAGAACAAGATAAGTGTGAGAGACCCTATGAGGGTCTGTCTGGCCAGGTTTTAGGATGAAAAAGATTGTCACTGTGACTTGCAAGGGTGCCCTGGCACGGCACTCTCCTTGTCCTGGAGGGGTACAAACATTCTTCCTTGGAAAGTCCACCTCAGACTCCCATCCAAGCTCAGAACCTCCCAAACAGAATGGTATCATCCTGTCTGGCTGCACAGGCTCTGAGTTTAGGGACCTGAGATAGGGGAGTCCCCTTTTTATCTGGGGGCCATTGTGCCCTCACAGGGACTCTGCCCAGGAGTACCTGCTTTAATCTGGGGCTTCCCACAGGACGCCCCTACCTTTCTGTTAAAAAAACAGAAAAACACTAAAAAATACAAAGACACAAAAAATTCCTTAGTCATACCATGTATGATCTTCCTTTCGGCCTGAGGCATGCACAGACTTTGGCTGTGAGGCATGTATAAGGCGAAGGGAGCATGCCTTTTTCTGGGCTGGTTGGTTGCACGTACGCATATGGATGCAACCTCTGCGCATGCTGGGTAGCCAGTCTTGGTTAACTTAAAAATGGGTAAAAATATACACAAACACATTTTAAATTCATATCTGGGGTGCCTTTTATGTAAATCTTCACTTCCACATGCATTGGGGCATGGCTTGCGTAAAATGAAATACCACTTGTGACCTTAGGGGTGGTTGGCAGAGGTTGGGTGGCTGGCTGGTGCTCCTGGCAAGTTGTCTCATTCCAGGCTTGTTTGCCTGGTCAAATAGGGAGATAGCACAGATGAGAATTCCCAGCTGGAGACAGCTGGGCCTGCACCCTCGTTCTGTCTAACTTATTGCCCTAAACTCAGTGCCTTGGTTGCCAGACTGTTTCCTCAGAAGGAGGTATTCAGTCATCTCGAGAATGTCTCACTGGATTGCACTCTGAAGGCCAAGCCTATTGAGCTTTCAGGATATGACAGGAGGAAAAAGTTGCTGGGTACTCTGTGGTTCTGCCTGCAGAGTTGCAATAGCATTTTCCCAAAATGGGGAATGCAAGCCAGCAGTGTTCCATCTTGTTCCATCCTGGGAGGCATTGAGCTTGGACAATAGTTCCCACTATAATTTTTGAATAGGGCCCAAACTGGGGCCCTCCCAATCTCTCGTCAAAAGAATAGATTGAACATATACACTAAAGATGATAGAAGGATAGAAGACAGAGGGATAGGCCTCTATGCAGAGGTATCAAAGGGAAAAGCAGAGAAGGGTTTTATGGTTTGGGGCCTATACATTCTTTGTGGCCATGGGCTGAGTACTGGGCAACTTTGGCCATGTTTTGTACTTTCTTGATTTGCTTCCTGACCCACACTCCTAGGCATATCATTGCTACAGTTAAAATAAGTTGAACCTCTATGAGAACCACAATGGGGTGCAAAGCCATGTTGAGTATATTTTTCGCGGTGGGAGACCATCTGAAAAACACCTCCCACCAGACATGATTTCCTGCCTTTTTAATGTCCACGGCCAAGTCCACTATACTGGCACCATTGTGTGAAACAGTGGGGAAGGCCTGGTCTCCGGCTTCCTTTATTTGTAGGAATTTCCTATGTAGGTCAGGGTGGGTGAGCAAGCTGCGAAGTGTTTTCAAGCCCATTCCCAGTGGCACTGGGGAGAGGGAGTCATAAAGCTCAGGGGATAAAGACATTTCTTGCTGGGTCCACACGGGATTGACAAACTGAAAATCACAACCACTGATGGTGGTCATGTTGCAAAAGTACCTATTGACCTTTGGAAACATGGGTTGGACTTGTTGCATGTTAATGTACACATGATTGCAGGGTGTTCTAACACAGACACAAGCCCTTCCTATATATATAACAGTGGAGTATAGTTCTTCAAGAACATTAAACTGGCATTGGCCTTCTAAGTCTTTTCTAGGGGCCAGGCATGGGTGGTGTTGCTCCAAGGCCTGGTCTTCACAAATGAAGCCTAATTTTTATCTGTGGGTGCAGCCTTCTACATTAATGGTTTGCCAACTGGTGGAGTTTCCTCTGGTCCATCTGTTACTGTCTCTGGCATACAGCACAGTGTTGGGGCCTGCTTGTAGGCCTAGAGGAACCACTGGATAGGCTGAGAAAGTTTCCCTTGCTATTACTGTGACTAAATTTAGGGCCTGTGTGTCTTGATCATAAGAGGCATTAGCTAGTGACCACCACGGTTCCAATTCCACTTCGCCCTTTGTCAGATTCCCCTTAAGGAGGCCTCTGACCTCCAAGGGGATGCTGCCATCCATGGCCTGTTTAATCATGCTCATGGCAGTCACTATATTCAGTGTCTGGGCCTGAGT
The DNA here is from genome assembly GCA_029375565.1 of Gekko gecko. Taxonomy (NCBI): domain Eukaryota; kingdom Metazoa; phylum Chordata; class Lepidosauria; order Squamata; family Gekkonidae; genus Gekko; species Gekko gecko. The sequence continues at coordinate 160,273,074 of JAPDNY010000002.1, read as the reverse complement.
ACAGGCCAAGGCCAGAGAGATATTTCTTTGCAGGGACTGAATACCTCCCAGTAGTGTGCTAAAATCTTTTTCCATGATCTGTTCCCAGGTCACAAGGAGTGGATTACTAGAATGCTGCACATTTGAGAGAGTGTCAAAGGATTGAATGATAGGACTACTCATTTTAGATATGTCGGAGGAGACACTTGAGGCCTTGTTAGCTATGATCTCTATGTTGGCCACATCTAGGACTGCCATCCCTGCTCCTACTGGGGCAATCCAGTCTGACAGGCGTCTTTTGGGGCATCTATGGGAAAATATACCTGGGACAAACATCAAGACCTGTAAAAGTAAGAATTGGAGAACATAAGAGCTGCATAAGATTAAAGAAACGGATCGCGTCCCTGGTGAACCATTTTCTGGACCTGGGTCACACTGCAAAACAGCTGAAATTTTGGATTATTGAGACAAATCAGACTACTAATCCAAACATGTGCAGAGTGCTCCAGTGAAGAGAGCTGTTTTGGATTCACCAGCTACAGACGTTGGCTCCTTTAAGTGAATGAAGAAGTTGGTTGGACTTGCTGTCTTTAAAAACATCTGTACTTGATTTCTGGAAGTTTTGCATGCTGACTGTGTATTCCCCCCCCAGCTGCTCCTTTTCTCTCTCTTTTTTCCCTTTGTTGTTGTTGTTGTTCAGTCGCACAGTCGAGTCCGACTCTTCGCGACCCCATGGACCAGATTACTCCAGGCCCTCCTGTCTTCCGCTGTCCGCTGAAGTTTGATCAATTTCATGTTCGTTGCATCAATGACACTGTCTAACCATCTCATCCTTTGCCGTCCCCTTCTTCTTTGATCTTCAATCTTTCCCAGCATCAGGGTCTTCTCCAGTGAATGCTCCCTTCTCATTTGGTGGCCAAAGTATTTGAGCTTCAGCTTCAGGATCTGGCCTTCCAAGGAACAATCAGGGTTGATTTCTTTTAGGATTGACTGATTTGATCTCCTTGCAATCCAAGGGACTCTCAAGAGTCTTCTCCAGCACCATAGTTCAAAAGAATCTATTCTTCGGCGCTCAGCCTTCCTTATAGTCCAACTCTCGCAGCCATATATTACTACGGGGAATACCATTGCTTTGACCATGCAGACTTTTGTTGGCAAGGTGATGTCTCTGCTTTTTATCATGCTGTTTAGGTTTGCCTTCGCTTTCCTCCCAAGGAGCAGGCGTCTTTTAATTTCATGGCTGCAATCACCATCTGCAGTGATCTGGGATCCTAGGAACGTGAAGTCTGTCACTACTTCTACGACTTCCCCTTCTATTTGCCAAGGAGTGATGGGGCCAGATGCCATGATCTTAGTTTTTTTGATGTTGAGCTTCAAGTCCACTTTTGCACTCTCCTCTTTCACCCTGAGCAAGAGGCTCTTTAGGTCCACTTTCTGCCATCAGAGTGGTATCGTCTGCATATCTGAGGTTATTGATCTTTTCCCCAGCAATCTTAACTCCAGATTGTGATTCATCCAGGCCAGCATTTCGCATGATGTACTCTGCATATAAATTAAATAAGCAAGGTGACAATATACATCCTTGTCATACTCCTTTTCCTATGCTAAACCAATCAGTTGTTCCATATCTGGTTCTAACTGTTGCTTCTTGACCCTTATACAGGTTTCTCAGGAGACATGTGAGGTGGTCCGGTACTCCCATCTCTTTAAGAACCTGCCATAGTTTATTGTGATCCACACAATCAAAGGCTTTAGCATAGTCAATGAAGCAGAAGTAGATGCTTTTCTGGTACTCTCTTGCTTTCTCCATAATCCAGCGAATGTTGGCAATTTGATCTCTCGTTCCTCTACCTCTTCGAAACCCAGCTTGTACTTCTGGCAATTCTCTATCCATGTACTGTTGGAGCCTAGCTTGTAGGATTTTGAGCATGACGTTGCTAGCGTGTGAAATGAGTGCAATTGTGCGATAGTTTGAACATTCCTTGACATTGCCCTTCTTTGGGATTGGAATGTAAACTGACCTTTTCCAGTCCTGTGGCCACTGTTGTATTTTCCAAATTTGTTGGCAAATTGAGTGCAGCACTTTAACAGCATCTTCTTTTAAGACTTTGAATAACTCAGCTGGGATACCATCACCTCCACTAGCTTTGTCGTTAGTAATGCTTTCTAAGGCCCATTTAACTTCGCTTTCCAGGATGTCTGGCTCGAGGTCAGTGATTATACCATCGTGGTTGTCAAGGACATTGAGGTCCTTCTTGTATAGTTCTTCTGTGTATTCTTGCCATCTTTTCTTAATCTCTTCTGCTTCTGTTAGGTCCCTACCGTTTTTGTCCTTTATCATGGCCAGCTTTGCATGGAAGGTTCCCTTGATTTCTCCAGTTTTCTTGAACAGATCTCTAGTCCTTCCCAAATCTATTGTTTTCCTCTATTACTTTGCATTGTTCATTCAGGAAAGCCTCCTTATCTCTCCTTGCTGGTCTCTGGAAATCTGCATTCGGTTGGGCAAATCTTTCCTTTTCACCATTGCCTTTAGCTTTCCTTCTTTCCTCTGCTATGTGTAAAGCCTCATCAGACAGCCACTTTGCTTTTTTGCATTTCTTTTTCTTTGGGATGGCGGTGATTGCTGCCTCCTTTACAATGTCACGGACCTCTGTCCATAGTTCTTCAGGCACTCTGTCTATCAAATCTAGTCCCTTAAACCTATTCTTCACCTCTACTGTATATTCATCTGGGATGCGATCTAGGTCAAATCTGAATGGCCTTGTGGTTTTCCCAACTTTCTTCAATTTAAGTCTGAATTTTGCAATGAGTAGCTCATGATCTGAGCCACAGTCAGCTCCAGGTCTTGTTTTTACTGACTGGATAGAGCTTCTCCATCTTTGACTGCAAATTATATAGTCAATCTGATTTCGGTGTTGCCCATCTGGTGATGTCCATGTGTAGAGACGCCTCTTAGGTTGTTGGAAAAGGGTGTTCGCTATGACCAGCGTGTTCTCTTGACAAAACTCTGTTAGCCTTTGCCCTGCTTCCTTTTGTTCTCCAAGGCCAAACTTGTCTGTTATTCCGGTTACCTTTTGATTTCCTACTTTAGCATTCCAGTCCCCTATGATGATGAGGACATCATTTTTTGGTATTAGTTCTATGAGCTGTTGTAGGTCTTCATAGAACTGGTCCACTTCAGCCTCATCTGCAGCAGTGGTTGGGGCATGGACTTGGATTACTGTGATACTGAATGGTTTGCCTTGGATTTGGACTGAGATCATTCTGTCATTTTTGAGAATGTATCCCAATACTGCCTTTCTCACTCTCTTGTTGACTATAAAGGCCACACCATTTTTTCTGCGGGATTACTGGCCACAGTAGTAGATATAATGGTCTTCTGAGTTAAATTCGCCCATTCCTGTCCACTTTAGTTCACTGATTCCCAAGATGTCAATGTTCATTCTTGCTATCTTATTTTTGACCATGTCAAGCTTACCTTAATTCATAGACCTTACATTCCAGGTTCTTATGCAGTATTGTTCTTTGCAGCATCGAACTTTCCTTTCACCGTCAGACACATCCACAACTGAGCGTCCTTTCGGCTTTGGCCCAGCCGCTTCACTCTTTCTGGGGTTACTCGTACTTGCCCTCTGCTCTTCCCCAGTAGCATATTGGATACCTTCCAACCTGAGGGGCTCATCTTCCGGTGTCATATCTTTTAGCCTTTTGTTACTGTCCATGGGGTTTTCTTGGCAAAGATACTGGAGTGGGTTGCCATTTCCTTCTCCAGGGGATCATGCTTGGTCTGAGTTCTCTGCTGTGGCCTGTCTGTCCTGGGTGGCCCTCCATGGCATAGCCCACAGCCTCATCGAACCACGCAAGCCCCCTCGCCATGACAAGGCAGTGATCCATGAGGGAGCTTTTTTCCCCCTCCCTCTCCTTATTACCCCCTCCCACCTTGTATCTCCTTCTTGGCAAGCATTGTGCAATGTATGTGGGTGATTGCATCATCCCAGGTTCACTATATAATCAGGCCACTGCAACAGCTTGTAACTTGATTTTTTACATTGATGGAGATGACACACATCCAGACCAATGAAATCTCTGATACCAGGTTTGTTGGCTAATTTAATTTTATTTTAGGCTAAAATTATTCTAAAATTAGACTATTTATAAAATTTTTATAATTGTATTTTTATTTATTCAGAATTGGCATGGCTATATTTATGGCCCAACATATATACCAGTAGCATAATTATAAACATACAAGGTAATTTCAGTTATTTTTTTTCATTATTAATGATTTTATATATATTTGGCATATTATAATGAGATTTTTTCTCCCCTTTCACTTTTTCCTTTTTATAATTTCAGGAAACAACATCTGGTTAGATATATATGTAAACTAAAAAAATATTTTATACATGTATTTGGATGTGTGTCATTGCAATATAGAGAATAGTGACCACTGAGGAAGGCCCAAAGGGGCTGAAACGCATTTGGTCCTAAAGTTTGAAATTGTTTACCCATCATATGTATTTGTACTTGAAAAGTTTTTATAAGTCTGATATTTAGACTCTTTCTTTTAATCATAATATGTTTTAACATGTGTAAACCTTAATAAATATTTGTACTTTTATAATATACAGTGTTAGCTCAGCCCCTTTTGGCTTGCAGTTATATCTTGGGTTCAGTCCCCCCCCTTTTTTGTTTCTTTCTGCCCAGTGGCCTCACTGGTGCAGTTGTTTAGAAGTGAGAAGGGGCATGTGCCTATTTCCTGGTGGGCCTTTGGAGGGAGCATAACTTTCTTTTCATACCCAGCCAGGACACAGGTTACATATCTTCTGGGCATGTGGGCTCCCATACACCTCCACCTGTGCAATGTGGCATTATGGCTAATTGGTTGGGTGGCTAGGGCCTGCCCCACCAGTACTAGCATTATCCCTGCTAGGCCAAGCATGGTTACCTGTTCCAGATGTGTGTGGTTCTCCTGCAGCCTCCTGTAGAGAGGATTAGGGGATAATTTGTAGGGTTGCCTAATTATACATGCTGTGGTCGACTCACGTGTAAAAATGGAACAGCATGCTTTCCCACTGGACTATGGGCTGAATTGCCTCCATTTGGAGTCTTCTCCCTTGCAAAAGTCTGCTTGTGTGCTCAAGCGGCAAAACGGAGGTCCTTTTAAAATCTTTTTTCTTTCAGGCTCTTGCAATTCTAATTATGCGCCTTCTGGGTTGCATTGCCACGGGTGCCCAAAGCGGGCCTTGAACTGGGGGCCCCAGGGTTACAGGGCCAAGCGCTTTAGCTGCGGCACCAGAGCCAGAACAGGGCTCTGGGCATATTTGACCTGCTTCTTACTCTCTTTGCCTTAGAGCGAAAACGGCTGTAATAAAGGGTAGAGTCGCCCCAAACAACAGGAAATAAACTAAAATAACATGCTTTCAAGCCTTGGATAGCCACAAGAAAGGATTGGGAAACCTTGGCCGTGTTAAAACTTTATTTTGAGCAGTTTGTCTTAAAAAAAAAAATTAATCCCCCCACGGGAGTTCAAATCGGGGGCCTTTGTATTCCCGGTTGGGTGCGCTCTTTGCTGTGCTACCGGGCTTGCTACAGGGAACAGGGCTCTTGGCAGTTAAATAGCATCGGCTTCGGCTGCTGCCTTAAGCTGGTTCCACCAGGGTCAAGAGTTTAAACGGAGCCAAATTGGCTCTGAAGTTTTCTGAGCCTCATTTTGTGCCCGGGGCTCAATGGAGGGGGTGGGCAAGGTCTTTTACATAGGCAAACGATTACCCCTAAAGGGTTGCCTGGGTTGCCTGGGCGTATTTGACCTGCTTCCTATGCTCTTTGCCTTAGGGTTGCCTGGGTTGCCTGGGGCAATTTTTAAAGTTTTTTATTGGGGACAAATTTTAATCTCAGGCTAAGGGGGATCTGTTTATGTAAGCACACTCTACTAAAGACTGGTCTTAGCAGGGAAAGGGTGATTTGGCCCTTGTGGCCATGAAGGGTGCTCGCGAGCATGCCCCTTCCTGGCTTTTCACTTTGCCAGTCAACTAATGACTGTCTGCTTTTGTTCCCATTTCCTCTAGGGCAACAGATTGCACAGTCAGCCCAGTAGCCATCATCATCATAGAGGAAGAATTTTTCCCAATTTTTGGAGGGGGGCATTTTACATCCCCCACTATTGTGGTTATAAAAATAGAATTGAAACTTAAACACTCTCACTTCCCCCTGTAACCCTAGGAATGGCTTAGGCCGTTTCTAGGTGGATGGATTCTGCCTACTGACCTGTTCCTAGGTGGGAAAAGTCTCCCCGGTTACTGTTGCTGGGTAGAAAAGGTGACCTGAGTGATCCTTGTCATCAGGCAACCTAGTGGCCCTAGGCAACCCTTCTTACTAGGTAGACTTGGGTCCAAAAACATGGGGAAATGTGGAAAAATGCTATAAAATTCAGGAAAAATACAGAAAAATCGGGAAAAATAAAAAAAAAATAAAAATATATGGAGCTTCTGAAAAATTATGAAAAAATTACTTCTGTTTAAAATCGATAAAAATTCAGAAAAAAGGCTTTTTGACTTGGGAAACGGTTCTAATTGTTTCTAATCGTTAGCGGCTTTCAGTAACTAGTTTCCAAATGCTGGCACTGGTTTCCTTTCTCTCTTTTCTGGTTCCACCATTGTCTCTACTGCTCTACCGTCCCCCCTCCCCCGTTTCTTTTGACCGCGTGGTCAGAAAGAAACATTCTATAGGGCCATAAAGGTTTCTGCAAGCGAGAACAGGGCAGGGAACTTCAGTGGGTCTGAGAGAGAGATCTGTTGGATGGGGAGGGGAGCTCCTGGGGTGGGCTGAGGGTTGCCTCCTGGGTATGGAGGTGCCGGGAGTGGGGTGGGGACTTTCCAGAGCTTAAGCTGGGAGGAGTGGAAAAACTTATTCCAGACCTCTCCGTGCTTGTGGGGAATGGCTACTTTGCAGACTGCAAGGCTAATGTGTGCTATGATGGGGACTGACCCTTCCCATTTAGCAGCCAGTGCATGGCCTTTTCTGGGGAACTTTCTATACAGGACTTGCTGCCCTGGGTCCCATACCTGTGGGTTCTGGGCCCAGCCCAGCTTTTTGTCCATGGCCAGTTGACTCTGGTCCACCATGCGGGCTACTTGAATATGAATGCATAGGATCTCTCTGAGGAGATCTCGGACCCATAGGTTGTTTACTGCTTGGACCAGTTCTAGAGCTGCGACCACTGGGTTGCTGGGGTAGTGCTCAGGTTGATAACACTCAGCAAGAGCTTGGAAGAGTACCAAGTCAGCTGCTTATGGAATCACTCCATTTCAAAGCCTCTCTCTTTCAGTCGCATCCTCATGTACCACTGGAGGGACTCTTGGCCGTCTGGTGGGGTGTTATGGCGCAGGCTTTTCTAGTATCGGGGAGCAGGGCCCTGAGGCGGCAGCTGGGGGTAGATTGAGGTGGGTCCTTGCCCTGAAGACAGAGGTGCCCGGTAGGCATTCTGGAGTGGATTGTAAGGTCCCTGCTGGTGTGCGGGGTATCCCTGCTGTGGTGCTGAGGGTCTGCCTACATGGTAATTGTTCCTATATGAGGGCGGAGGGGCAGAGGGTTGGAGGTATGCCTGGGCTGAAGTGGGACTACCACAGTAGTCCCTTCCATTTCATTCCCTTTGGTAGCCTCTTCTTCTGTGCCCCTTCCCTGCATGCCCTCTCTTCCAGTTGCCCATGTACTGCCCTGAAGTGGGGTACTGGGAGTGGGGGCCATGGTTGGCATACATTACTGCCTGGATGGGCTCATCCTCTTCCCTCTCCTTGGCCTTCTTAGACCCTTTGGGGGGGGTTAGAACTCTGGTGCTATGGAGGAGGGTGGCCACACACCTGATTTTGTGCTCTAGGATGTCCCAGCTCCTGTGGGTCAGGTCTGCTATGTTTAGGGCCAGCTGGGTTTGCCCGTGGAAGCCCTGCACTAGTGCTTCCCTGAACTCGTCTACTTCATAGTTCAGGAGATTTGTGGAGGGGTCTATGCCCACCTTATCAGACAAAATGTCTAGAAGCTGTTTCTGCACCATGTACACTTCTGGGTCCTCGTCTGATCTTTGTTTCTCCAACACAAACAGGGAAGCTATGTTCCGGTTTGGATAGAGGTACATTAACACCTTTCGCATCCAATGGTATTTGTATGCATTAGTGAGGGCTCCGGCAGTGATGGCCATCTGAAGCCAAAGGCAGGATGCAGCACCGTAATTGGTCTATGTGTCTCCTCCATAGGTGGTCATCCTCACAGGAAACTTCATACGAAAAAGGGCAAGTCACCCGAACTACTCTCATTGGCACTGGTTGTGGGGTGGAAGGGTGTGGAGAGGATGTGCCTAATCGCATAGTACTGCACAAAGTCTGTGAACTCCACAGAAGTAAAGGCGGTGCCATTGTCCATTACTAATGAGTCCAGAATACTGAGTGAGCTGAAGATCCACCACATCACTCTGATGGAGGATTGGGACAAGTGTCACTTCCAGCCATATTGTATAAGCATCAACCAGAATAAGGAAAATCTGGCCCTGGAAGGGCCCGGCAAAGTCCAGGTGGAGTCTTGCCCCTGGCTTGTGGGATGACTCCCAAGGTCACACCGGAGCTTTTGGGGCTTAGGCCATGACTCCTGGGACTTCTGGCAGCACTTAACTGTGTCCTCTATCTCACCGTCTAGCCCCGGCCACCATACATAACTCTGGGCCAGGGCTTTCATTCTCACTATCCCCGGGTGGTGTTTGTGCAAAGTGGTGAGTACACGGTTTTGCAGGGATGGCGGTATCACCACCCAGTTTCCCCACAGCAAACACCCCTTGTGGGAAGACAGCTTGTCCCGGTGACTGGTGAATGCCAAGAACTTGGGACCCATCTGGCTGGCAGGCCACCCCCTCCCCACCCAGTTGAGGACCCAGGAGAGGATGCAATCCTGGGCTGAGTGGCGCGACACCTCTCCCACTTGAACCGGGTGGTCGGTCAGGTCTTCCAGCAAGGTGATGTGGTGGGCAGGCACAGGGTCGGAGGAGGGCAGCGGGAGGTGGCTCAAGGCATCAGCATGCCCCATCATCTTGCCAGGGTGGTGGAGCAGCACATACTGGTACCCCGCCAGGAAGATAGACCAACGGAGAACCCTGGGCAACAAGATTTGGGGGGTTTGGTGGTCCAGAGCAAGCAAACCCAGCAGTGGCTTGTGGTCGGTTACGATCATGAATGACTGGCCATAGAGGAAATAGTGAAATTTTTTCACGCCAGCAACAATCAATCTGTGCATAGTTGTGCTCCACGGCCGACAGGGTGCAAAAATAATAAGCTGCAGGAACCTCATGGCCATTGGCCAACTGGTGACCCAGGACCACCCCCACCCCACCAGGTGGGCCCGCGGCCGTAGTTGCGGGTGTATACCAGGTACTCCAGAAGAACTCCCTTGGTGCCCCCTGGTCTTCCTGGCTAATGCTGTGGTCTGGTGCCCAGTCTGGATGGATCATCAGGTGGTGGCCCATGAGCAGTTCCGCAGGGCTGCAGCCAGTGGTGGAGTGTGGGATTGTATGCTGGCTGAACAGGAAGGCTGCCAGCTTGTAGTCCCAGTCTTCCCAATTCATGTGGTGCAGTGCCTCTTTCATTGTCCTGACCATGCATTCTGCCTGGCCATTGGTTGTGGGGTCCCAGAAAAGCCTGTAGCTCTGCCTTCGATGAGGGTGTGGGCACTTGACTGATGGCGTGGATCTTGTCCTCAGTGGGGTGAATCCCAGGAATTCTACTTGGGGCACCCCCTGGATGCACTTCTCCCATTTCACCTTGAGGCCCGCGTTGGTGAAATGCTCAAGCACAGTCCGGAGCCGCACCGCAAACATCATCAAAGAATGGCTGGACTCCTGGGATGCCTTTGAGGAGGCAATCCATCAGATTTTGGAAAATCCCCAGCACCACGCTCACCCCAAACTGCAGGCACCGTACCCCCTGTGGGTAACTATGATTTTGGTCTCGGCTGAGATGTCATCCACCTGCAGCTGCTGATAGGCCTGGGCCAAATCCAGCTTGCCGAAGACCCGTGCTCCAGCCAAGGAAGCCAAGACCTGGCTGACCATCAGTACCGGGTACGCGTGGTCTTGAAATGCCCTATTAATGGTGCACTTATATAGTCAGCACAAATATGTATGTCCCCATTTGATTTTAATGGGGTGATGATGGGGGTCTCCCAGCATGTGGGCGGCACTGGTTCTAGCACCCCCTGGTCAACCGGGTGATCCAGTTCAGCCTCTATCTTTGGCCACAGCACTAATGGGGGCCGCCTGGCCTTCATCCTGATCGGCCGCACTGCTGGGTCGAGTTCAAGGGAAACTGAGGGTCCAGAGTACTGGCCAAGCATGCCATCGAATACTCCCAAGAATACTCCCAAGAATTCCCCACTGGTTGTACAGAGTGCATGCCCGACACAGCAAACCCCAAGGGCCCAAACCACGCTAGTCCCAACAGGTTTGTGAGTTTCCCTTCCACCACCAGCAATTCTAAGGGCCTGTCAAAGTATCTGAACTTCACCCTGAATCTGCCCCACCCCTTAATGGCCACAGGGTTTTTCTGGAAGTCCCGCAGCAACAAACCCCGTGGCTTTTTTAGGAGGGGTCCCCGCCAGGGCAGAGTTTCTGTAGCATCTCCACTGAGATAATGGAAAATGAGGAGCCTGTGTCTAGCTCCATGCGGCAGGGGGACCCCTTGATTAACACCGTAACATGCAGTTTATTTGGGGCATCAGGGGGCAGATTCAGTACCTGGTGTTGGTGGTGGTTGATAGTCAGCGTGTGCAGATTTAGGTCCTCCCGGTGAGTGGATGTTGCTTTCTGACTTCCATGAGATTGGCAGGCGTGGGCGATGTGGCCTTGCTTCCCACATGTTCAGCAGAGAAGCCACATGTTTTGTGCTTGTGTGAGTCTCCGCAGCTAGCACAGGACGCTTGAGTTGCTTGTTTTCCTCAGTGTCCGGTGGCCCTGGCCTGGGGTTGGGGTTTCAGGTGGTTGGGTTGGCGGACATAGAACTTCATCATCATCTGAGATGTCGGACACCGCAACTGGTAAAATGCGGTGTGCCAAAGATAATGATGGCAGACGGTCTCGGTGTGAGCCCATCTGGAGGGCTCTATCTATCTTGAGGTTGGCAGTGCCTACCAGTTTGTGACAGAGTTTGGTGTCCCGCAGACCCCAGACGAATCGGGTCAGGATGTTCTCCTCTACTTTCGTGAACGCGCAATCCATCGCTTGTTGACAGAGTTTGGACAGAGGTGGTCATGTCCCTGGGCTTTTGGAGACATACTTGGAAGTCCATGCATTTGGCCATCGTGGTGGGCTTCGGCGCATAGTACTTTGTCAAGACTATGACGATCTCATCATAGGTGTTCTCCGTGAGCATCCTGGGTGCCAGAAGGCTCTTGGCTAGCCAAATCATGGCCACCCCACACATGCTGAGTAGTAGAGCCTGTTTCTTGGTGGCATCAGTGACCTCATGGTAAGTGAAGAAGCTGGTGAGCAGGTCTACCCATGATTCCCAGAACTCAGGGTGTGTGGGGTTGAAGACCTCGAGGTGTCCAGGAGCAACAGCCATGAATCTTGAGCGAAGCACGGAGTGCTGTCCTGGGGACCAGTGTGCATTGCGGTGCTGCTCAGGAGCAGTGCAGGGCATGGAGGCTTCCTCGGGATTGATGCTCGGTGCTGTGCTGGATGAAGAGTCAGGCTTGCTCATCAGGATCCCATCCTCATCATCAATATAAAGTACTGAGGCTGATGCGTTGAAGAGTGATTACAGCTCATACTTTATTAAGTACAATCAGATCCTGAGATGCTTTAGCCAGACCACAGGCCGGCTTATATCCCTGTATTTCACCACACCCAAACACACACACACACCTGTGATAGGTTATTTACAGTGCACCCTTACCCCATAGGTCCCTCCTAAGATCCTAGCCTTCTGATAGGTGCATGCTAGGATCTGTTCAGGCTACTGTCTTTGGAAGCGAAAATTGGGCCCTTTGCCTGACTGCATGTGGACCAAACCGCATGCGTGGTCTTCCCTGGGTACACAACAAAACTGGAGCCTATTTTAAAATGCAGTTAAAATGGCAAAATATTTTCTTCAAATATTAAAAATGAAGATAGCTTAACTTTACTAATACATCTTGGAAGGATACAGAAAAGATCAAATACATATAGATCTTATCACCCTGCTTACTTTGCTCTCTCGAGAATAATGTAAGCAGGTTTGGTTCCCCACTGGGGAGAAAGGTGAGCTGTAAACAAAATGAAATAAAAACAATGGCCCCGGTCATACAGGCTGGATAACTGGGGGGGAGGCAGGGCTATTTCTGCCACTGCAATTAGAGCCACCAGAACACGATCCCACACATCAGTGGCATGCCACAGTCCTTCCCTCCCTGCCTGCGCATCAAGGGGCCAGAGGGAAAAGCTGTGCGCCAGTGCAATCACACCAATGGAGTCCGGAGGCAGCCCGTGGCACACAGTTTGCTAGCACCTTGGAGGAGGTAGTTTTTTACTCCACATTTCCGGTGGGAAGCCGCAGGTTGGCCACGGAAGTGCTACGCCTCCCAGATGTTGCAGTGTGATTGCACCTAGAAACTCCGCCATTCAATCGTGGGTCTCCCACAGCAAATTTGGCATGTGACCGGGGCCAAAATAAAATAAAGTGCAGAGCCTTCTTCCAGGGCAAGGAGCCTTCCTCTAGAGGAAGAGCCTTTTCTGCTAGAGGAAGCCTCCACACTTAATGAGGGAGAGTACTAGGATCCAAACCTTATGCTTTTTTTTGCGAGGGTGCTAGGAAATTTTGGAAAAACTAGTGCCATTACTTTAAACATGTACAGATCCTATAGTCTCAAAATTGTGTTGTGGGCATGTTCAGGAACAGATATGCCTAGATGGTGCAGACCACAAATTTTTATAAATAAAACTGTGGTCATGTTTTTGCTCATGGGAATTCTGGCTTTAATAAATATTCAACAGTAGTAATCATAAATAACTAATACCTGGGAAGGAAGGAAGGAAGGAAGGAAGGAAGGAAGGAAGGAAGGAAGGAAGGAAGGAAGGAAGGAAGGAAGGAAGGGCGAGCGAACCACTGTACCTTATTACAGTCACACTCTCCTTTTCTTGGTACCATGATATCATTTCAAAAAAATGATATCAGGACTAGTTCACAACCTGTGCTATGTCTCTGACATCTTTTTATATCAGGTCCTCCATCAATATGTTACTGTGGAATTGTAAATGACACAGTACTCTGCAAATAACATGTACATTGTGTGTACACAATCTTTGTGATTTACTAATAGAACAGGGAGTTGAATAATGTAAGCATCTCTATATAAAGTTACAAAGAATTCAGGAAATATTCCAAGATTCTGACTGAAACAATTGCAGCTCCTCCATGTGACTTTGCAGAACACAGTCACTTAGGTGTTACATAATGGATAGATTCTCATTCAGTTCCTTTGTGACTGTAACATACGGTTTCCCACTGGGTTCCTGTTTTCCATGCTCTATTACATGATGCCTCTATTTTAAATTATGGAAAATGGTTGGTCAGATTGAGGCTTCCTGTTTATGAGCAGAGAAAACTGTCTGCTTCCAACTCTCACTCCCATTGAATGACTTTAATGGCCATAATCGTTTTTCCAGGCAGCAATATAAAGAAGCCATTTTTTTCCTCTTTGCTGATGATATTGAGTTGATCGCTATTAGCCAGAATGCAGTGTATGAGAAATACTTGCACCGGATCTTCAGATGACATAAATTCTTCTTCCCTCTCTGTCTCACTCTCTACAGAGAGATCCATTTTTGGTGTGATTTGCAAGATGGATCCATGTCAGATGTTTGCTCTAATCCAGCAAACAAATTAGCAAGTGAGACACAATTTGAAATTATGGAATGGAAACGGGGTTGGAGGTAGAGCAGGGAAATGGAAGGTGGGGAAAGGTCTGAGTATCTCCCCTCCCCATCTTGATCTATACTCCAGTCACCACAGTAGCAGCATTTTTTTTCCAAAGAGCCATCTAATTACAATGACACACATTTGAACCGTAATCCATAGTTTTGCCCAATAGCAAAAGTATATAAGAAGGTGACTCTTAAATTTCAAGAGTAGTTCCTATATTATTTATAATGCAACTAGGGATTCCACAGACTTCACAGTGAACATCTTTTTTTAATTTACTTCATGTGTAGCTTGCCTTTCTTGCTGAGACTCAAGGAAGACTACAAAATACAAAACAATACAATCAGGCAGTATAAGACAACCAATGAACAAGGCAATAGGACTGAGGACTGGGATTACAAAATTAGAAGACAATGTAGACAAAAATACCCCACATTAGCACATAACTTACCATAAACAATGGAGATGGGGGGTAAGGTGACAAGAGCAAGATATGCATACAATAAGCAATGCAACAGACTACAATCCTATTCTCTTTATAAAAGCACTGTACGGTGATACTTACTGCTATGATTACCCCATGAGCTAAACCACCAATGTGTTCACCTATTGACCATCCTACCCAAATGGCTGTTGAAAATCTGCTGCTCTGTGATAGCTGTGTTGGTGGTATTCATTTTCTTGTGGTGATGGAGTTTCATTTCTGTGTTTTATGGGAGTTTTTGCAGCTGCACAATTGGTCACATGACTCTACTCAGCATCAAGGATAGTTGAGTCAGGTAACTAACTGACATTGGAATGAGGGGAACTATGCTTCTCATAAGCATACTATAATTCTCATCATATAAAAGCACACATGTGTGAAATAATGTTGATAACATGGACTTAACACCAAAATGAAAGATTTATAATTTTTTAAAATTTATTTTGTGATTTACAATTACTGGTAATCATTGGTTGACTGACAGATTGGTTCACTATTTATTTATATGATTGCCAGCAGAGTAGAATGCAGAAACAACAAGTCTGTGGGGGAGTGGTAAAACAAATCCCATCAGGTTGTGTAAAACTGCCGATTTTGTAGTATTTGGTAGCCAACAAACAGGCTTGTGCTGTTCACAAACAACCAGACTGATTGACCCAAACTAACTCCCTATTCACAACTGCTGAACAGACCATCTATCAAACCAGTGGAGGTTCAGTTATCCCTGAATATGACCTTCAGCTGGGCAAAGTGCTTTATGATAATTGGCCAGAGAGTTAGTAGGACGCTGTACATTTGTGAGAACTGTTCATCCCAAAGGAAGCACCTATATTTATTGTCATTGATTCTCATATGTTCAGATTGGACCCTGCAGGTTTGGGTTTGTGCATGTGACTTTTTAAATCTTTGAATTTTTCTACAAACCAAAAAGCAGCCATATTAGAAAACTGGATCTCTTTTCACTTCCTGTTGGGCCAAACAACACATTCGTGTTCTTCAAAGGTTAGGGTTCCCCACAGCCACAAAGCAGCTGTGGGGTATGGCTTCTAAAAAAAATAAAGGACAGCCCAAACAGGCTACAAATGCCATCTTGGTGTGTGTGTGTGTGTGTGTGTGTGTGTGTGTGTGTGTGTGTGTGTGTGTAGATCTGCCCCCCCACAACCCATTTTCCTGTGCCAGATCAGTACAGGGAGGAATTATGTACCATATTTTTGCTGTTCCACATGCACATAATACTCCATGTGACACAGCAAAAATGGAAAAGGGCTGTTTCCATGTGGCAAAATGGGGTGGAGGCCGGAGCTCTTTCTCAGCTTCACTGGTATTCTGAGCCCATATTTGTGTATGTAAAGTGCCATCAAGTCACAGCCAACTTATGGCGACCCCAGCAAGGGGCCTTCAAGGCAAGTGAGAAGCAGAGTTCATCTGACATTGCCTTCCTTTGCAGTCTTCCTTGATGGTCTCTGTTCCAAGTACTGACACTGCATAGCTTACAAGACGTGACAAGATCAGGCTGTACCATGCCACCTTCCCTCCCTCTGAGCCCATTTAATTTCTCCTTTATTGTTTAAAAGCCATTCTCCACAGCTGCTGTGTGGCTGCAAGAAACTGGGACTGGGGAACTGGGTCCCACCTTTTTAAAAACACTAATATGTAATTTGGCCCTAGGTCTGGGGGATGGGGAGGAATGTTTGCATATAGCATCAGTCAGCTATTAACTTTTTGCTGGAGGGAAACATCTTTGCAGACTGGGAAAACTGATTAATGGCTCTTTGAATTCCCTTCTATCTGCCTGTCATTTGGCAGAAAGTGTGGCCAGCCCAGCCATGACTCCTAAAATCACTATGACAGGAAGAGCTCTCATGGTCCTAGATCTAAGGGGGCAAGGTTGTGTGAGTCTACCTTGCATCTGCCTGACAACCTTAGTCTGGATTTTCAGATCATGGACAACGGAAACTGAAACTAAGCTTTTTATGTTCTGTCAGACAATTATTTTAGAAATAGTGGAACCTCTTTATGCTGCAGTATTTGTTTTTATTTTCAAAAGTATGTTTTTCTTCCAGTTTCTAATACGTCAATAGCAAGATTATTCACAGATCATCCCCAGATTGGCTCACATAATCACAAAGTGCATCACTCTAGAAAATACAAATGAACAACACACATCAAAATGGCTTCAAGACAGTGCAAGATGATGAATCAAACAAATTTGTTCAGCCATATGCTAAAGGAAAAAAATCTAAAGCCTTGCTAAATGGGCAGAAAATTGTTTTTTAACAAATATAATTATCATTAAATCTAATCTGAAGAAAATCCATCCACAGTGATTCAGTACCATGTACATACAGCATACTGTCTCTAATTGTGGCAGTCCTTAATGTTCTCGAAGGAGGAATTCCCAGGTTGTGGTGGGGAGCAATCCAGATCACTGTTATCCTGAAATGATTGTTTTCTCTAGTTTTCATCCAGGAAAGCATAAAGCCCATGTGTTAAGGTATGAAGGGCTTCTGAGGACTGCACATGTCTCTATGTAAAAGACATTTGTGTCATACATGACAACCTAACACTGCAATCCAAAGCATGTATTTTCTTATACAAAAATGTTTTCCTGTAGGAAATATGTACCATTACAAGCACCTTTTATTTATATGATTTTGATGGGGAAAAACACATTTCTTGGTGAGGACACCTCAAGTGATGTTTGATAATTCAAAATGCCTCCCAATGCCTACAAAAGCCCAGGGCAAAATAAAGCTCAGTATAATTATCTATGGCTTTCTTGGAAGGTGCCAATCCTGTTATACTTCTAAATTATTTAGCAGGACTTGAGGGGAATCACAGTCACTTGCATCCCTAGGTCATAGATCCCTATGGTTTTTTGGTTTGCTTGTTTGTTTGTTTTTTGTTTTCCACACAGGGACTGAAAACGTTGTTTAATTTTTCTCTTTTAATATATTTGCATTTGCTGTAAGGTATTTCCTGTTAGAGTTGCTTTCTTCTTATTGTACCGGCTAAGAGCAAACAAATATTTCTCCTTATTACAAAATGGATTTGTGCAAGGGCAGAATAAGTGGCATTTAAAAGTCCTAGATAAGGTGGAACTAAATGAAAATTAAAATGTGCAAAGTCCACATGGAACAAGTGTATCACTAAGTAGATTTTTATCCCAATATTCCTCCAAATTTATTTATTTATTTATCTTACACCCCATCCTCCCCACTTTACAGCAGGCTCAAGTGAACAAATATCACATAATTCTCTTCTCCCTTTCAATAGACACATTCAAATGAAATTAAATAATTAAAAAGTAACAAGATAACAATTCCAGATGGTGTTAAAATAGGTCAGTTTTGTCACTACATCGGGGTGGGGGGATTGCTGTCCTCAACGATAAGCCTGGCAGAACATCTCTGTCTTTCAGGCCCTGAGGAACTGCATTAGGTCCTGCAGGGCACATATGTCATTTGGCCTACAGTTCCACCAGGTTGGGGCCAGGGCTGAAAAAGGACAGATGGATATTTGGGGGGGCCAGGGATCACCAGTGTATTTTTGACTCTTGAGCATAATGCTCTTCTGGGGGTATACCAGGAGAGGCAGTCCCAAAGATAATTTGGTTCCAGACTGTTTAGGGCCTTGAAGGTTAATGCCACAACCTTGAACCTGATCTGATACTCAATCTGGAGCCAGTGCAGCTGGCAGAGCACTGGTTGAAAGTGTTGAGTCCAGGAGAGAGGAGTTGGGGGGATTAGTCACTCAAAAATGACTCCCCTGGGGACTCCCAATCCACAATGACTCCTTGGCTGAGTTGATTGACAGCATCAGGGGCCATGTTGCACGGATGCAAACCTGATCCCTGTAATTTGGGGGGTGCGCTTATGCAAACCTCTTCCCTGGAGTTTGGGGAGTGTGTGTGTTAAAGGAAGGATTTACATGAGAGTAGTCCCGTTGACTTCAGTGCATTTACCCTTGGGTCAATAATGGCATGCTCTCTTTCAGAGTCTGATGCAGAAACATGAAAGAGTAATTGGGGGGGATTTTGCACTAGAACATGACTTTTAAATCGATTACAAAACATGTGCGTCCATTCTGGCTACAAGACTGAAAAGAGTATTGATAGAACTAATACATCAAGAGGAAGAAGGCTTTGTTTTTTCTGAACCAAAAAGACAACTTAGGAACAATGTAAGGACTAATGCAACGGACGATATTGAAAGAACATCGGAAGAAACAGAGGGCTTTGAATTTTTTAGATGCCCAAAAGGCTTCTGATGACGTCAGCTGGAACTTTATGTTAGAAGAACAATTGAGATCACAGTTTGGTACTGAACTCTTTACAAAGGTTAAAGCAATTTACACCAGCAACAAACCAAGGTTCTAGTTAATGGTGATGCAATGGTGAAAGACAGATATTTTCTATTAGCACAGACTGTTCCCAATGCATGTATGAAAACCACAGCAGCTTGAAGTGTTGTTTAGATTTACCTAGCTGTTGGTTAGATTTACCTAGCAATTTCTATGAATGGCTCTCTTTTACTTTACAAGTTGTGTATATTATTATAGAACACCTGGATGGAGGATGTTGTTGTGAAACATCCGGACACAAGGTTGATTAATTTTGTAGTTCTCCCTTGTTTATACATTGTAGCACATACCAGTTCTCCAAAGTTTACATTTCATAGTTTTTCATTGTATACATCTTTGTATACATCATTCTCTATTACACGTTCTTCAGCTTTTTGGCAAGTCACAATTGTTGAGCCTCTTAAATACACGTTTTTCTCTTCAGTTCTCAGTATTCAGGGATGATAGTGCTGCCACTCCATGTTTCCAGCTGACTTAACTCCCCTCTTGCAAAGTAAAGCCATTTGGGATCTCTCAACCTTCCCTTCCATTTCTGCTTCCTTTTTAAAATCAGGTTTGCATAAGCGAATCATTGCCCCTGGTGCTGTCAACCACCTCAGCCAAAGAGTCATTCTGGATTTGGAGTCCCCAGGGGAGTCATTTTTGAGTGACATATCCCCCCCCAACTCTTCTCTCCTGTTTCTGCATCAGACTCTAAGAGAGAGCATCCCATTATTGACACAAGGGTTAGGGTAAGGGTTGAAATCAATGGGACTACTCTCATGTAAATCTGCCCTTTAACACACACACTCCCCAAATTCCAGGGAAGAGGTTTGCATAAGCGCACCCCCCAAATTCCAGGGATCAGGTTTGCATCCACGCATTATGGCCCCTGGTGCTGTCAATCAACTCAGCCAAGGAGTCATTGTGGATTGGGAGTCCTGGGGGGAGTCATTTTCCTCTCTCCTCTCTCCTGTTTCTGCATCAGACTCTGAGAGGATTCCATTATTGACAGAAGGGGAAATGCACTGAAGTCAATGGGACTACTCTAATGTAAATCTGCACTTTAACACACACACTCCCCAAACTCCAGGGAAGAGGTTTCCATAAGCGCACCACCCAAATTCCAGGGATCAAGTTTGCATTCGCTCATTATGGCCCCTGGTGCTGTCAATCAACTCAGCCAAGGAGTCATTGTGAATTGGGAGTCCAGAACGAAGTCATTTTCGAGTGCCAAATCCCCCCCAACTCCTCTCTCCTGTTTCTGCATCAGACTCTAAGAGAGAGCATTCCATTATTGACACAAGGGTAAATGCACTGAAGTCAATGGGACTACTCTAGTGTAAATCTGCACTATAACACACACACTCCCCAAACTCCAGGGAAGAGGTTTGCATAAGCGCAAACCCTGAATTACAGGGATCAGGTTTGCATCTGTGCATTATGGCCCCTGATTCTGTCAGTCAACTCAGCAAAGGTGTCATTGTGGATTGGGAGTCCCGGTGAGAGCCATTTTTGAGTGAGAAATCCCCCCCAACTCCTCTCTCCTGCTTCACCATCAGACTCTGACAGAGATCATCCCATTATTGACACAAGGGTAAATGCACTGAAGTCAATCGGACTACTCACATGTAAATATGCACTTTAAAACACACACTCCCCAAACTCCAGGGAAGAGGTTTGCATAAGCGCACCCCCCAAAATCCACGGATCCGGTTTGTCTCCGAGCATTATAGCCCCTGGTGCTTTCACTCAACTCAGCCAAGGAGTCTTTGTGGATTGGGAGTCCCCAGGGGATTCATTTTCAAGTGACAAATCCCCCCCTACTCCTCTCTCCTGTTTCTATATCTGACTCTGAGAGAGAGCACCCCATTATTTGCACAAGGGTAGATGCATTGAACTCAATTGGACTACTCTCATATAAATCTGTACTTTAAAACACACACTCCCCAAACTTCTGTAAGAGGTTTGCATAAGCGCACCCCCCAAAATTCCATGGATCCGGATTACATCCGTGCATTATGGCCCCTGGTACTTTCAATCAACTCAGCCAACGAGTCGTGGATTGGGAGTCACCTGGAGAGTCCTTTTCGAATGACAAATTCCCCCCAACTCCTCTCTCCTGTTTCTGCATCAGTTTCTGAGAGAGAGCATCCCATTATTGACACAAGGGGAAATGCACTGAAGTCAATGGGAGTACTCTCTTGTAAATCTGCACTTTAACACACACACACCCCAAACTCCAGGAAAGAGGTTTGCATAAGCGAACCCCCAAAATTCCTGGGATCACGTTTCCATCCGTGCATCATTGCCCCTGGTGCGGTCAACCACCTCAGCCAAGGAGTCATTCTGGATTTGTATTCCCTAGGGGAGTTATTCTCGAGTGACATATCCCCACAACTCCTCCCTCCTGTTTCAGCATCAAACTCTGAAACCATCCCATTATCACACGAGGGTCTCCTTTTCTGAATTTTCAGAAGCATTAAAAAATAAAAAAGGGGAATACTCCCGGCCCTTTTGGCCTTCCTGCAGAATTCTACCAAGTTTCTGAAGACCAGTTGATCATACCTTTAAAATGTGTAAGGAAAATGTAGAAGCAAAAATACCAGAAAGCTGGAATGAAGCCTTAATACGTTTAACATATAAGCAAAACAGATATGAATAAGAAATCAAAAACGATAGACCAATTTCACTTTTAAATCGATTACAAAACATATGGTTCCATTTTGGCTACAAGACTGAAACTAGTACTGATACAGATCATATATCAAGAACAAGCAGGTTTTGTTTTTTCTGAATCAAAAAGACAACATAGGAGCAATCCAAGGATCATATTGAATGCAATGGAGTATATTGAAACTCCATCCGGAGAAACAGGTCTTTAAAAAAATTTAAATTCCCAAAAGGCGTTTGATGACGTCACCTGGAACTTTATGTTAGAACAAGGATTGAGATAGTAATGTGTTACTGAATTCTTTATAATGGTTAAAGCAGTCTACACCAAATAACAAACCAAGGTTTTAGTTAATGGTGATGTAATAGTGAAATACAATTGTTTTCTGTTAACACAGACTGTTCCCAATGCATGTCAGTACGAGTATGAAAACCACAGCAGCTTGAAATGGTAAGCTGTTGGTTAGATTTACCTAGCAAATTCTTTGCATGGATCTCCTTTACTTAACAAGTTTTGTATTTTATGATAGAACACCCTGATGGAGGATGTTGTTATGACACAAGGGTAAATACAAGGGTAAATGAACAAAAGGGTAAATGCACAGAGGTCAATGGGACTACTCTCATGTAAATCTGCACTTTAACACACAATCCCCCAAAACTCCAGGGAAGAGGTTTGCATAAGCGCACTCCCCAAATTCCACGGATCTGATTTACATCCGTGCATTATTTCCCCTGGTGCTTTCAAACAACTCAGCCAAGGAGTCATTGTGGATTGGGAGTCCACAGTGGAGATCTCTTTTGAGTGACAAATCCCCCCCAACTCCTCTCTCCTGTTTCTGCATCAGACTCTGAGAGAGAGCATCCCATCATTGACACAAGAGTAAATGCACTGAAATCAATGGGACTACTCTCATGTAAATCTGCATTTTAACACACACACTCCTCAAACTCCAGGGAAGGAGTTTCCATAAGCAGATAATATATCAAGAGCAAGCAGGTTTTGTTTTTTCTGAACCAAAAAGACAACATAGGAACAATCCAAGGATTATATTGAATGCAACGGAGTATATTGAAATTCCATCGGGAGAAACAGAGGGCTTTGAATAAATTTAGATACCCAAAAGGCGTTTGATGACGTCATGTGGAAATTTATGTTAGAACAACGATTGAGATAACATTGTGGTACAGAATTCTTTACAATGTTTAAAGCAGTTTATACCAAGCAACAAACCAAGGTTCAAGTTAATGGTGATATAATGGTGAAATAGAGATATTTTTTGTTAGCACAGACTGTTCCCAATGCATGTCAGTACGAGTATGAAAACCAAAGCAGTTTGGAGTGGTAAGTTGTTGGTTAGATTTACCTAACAATTTCTTTTCATGACTCTCCTTTACTTAACAAATTGTGTATTTTATGATAGAACACCCTGATGGAGGATGTTGTAATGAAACATCCGGACACAGTGTCGAATAATTTTGTAGTTCTCCTTTGTTTATAAATTGTAGCACATAACAGTTCTCCAAAGTTTACATTTCGTAGTTTTTCATTGCTTACATCGTTGTATACATCATTCCCTTATACACGTTCTTCAGCTTTTTGGCAAGTCGCAATTGTTGAGCCTGTTAACTACACTTGTTTTTCTCTTCAGTTCTCAGTATTCAGGGATACCGGTGCTACCACTCCGTGTTTCCAGCTGCCTTAACTTCTCTCTTGAAAAATCAAGACATTTGGGATGTCTGAACCTTCCCTTCCATTTCTCCTTCTGTTTGTTAATCAGGTTTGCAGTAGCGAATCATAGCTCATGGTGCTGTCAGTCATCTCAGCCAAGGAGTCATTTTCGAGTGACAAATCCCCCCCAACTCCTCTCCCTGTTTCTG
The DNA here is from genome assembly GCA_029375565.1 of Gekko gecko. Taxonomy (NCBI): domain Eukaryota; kingdom Metazoa; phylum Chordata; class Lepidosauria; order Squamata; family Gekkonidae; genus Gekko; species Gekko gecko. The sequence goes on along the minus strand of JAPDNY010000002.1, from coordinate 160,249,782 downwards.
GATCAGACTCCGTAAATAAACGGAAGTTAATGGGACTACTCTCATGTAAATCTGCACTTTAACACACACACTCCCAAAACTCCAGGGAAGAGGTTTGCAAAGCGCACACCCCAAATTCCATGGATGTGGTTTCATCCGTGATTATGGGCACTAGTCCTTTCAATCAACTCAGCCAAGGAGTCATTGTGGATTGGGAGTCCCGAGGGGAGTCACTTTCAAGTGACAAATCCCCCACCAAATCCTCTCTCCTGTTTCTGCATCAGACTCTGAGAGAGAGCATCCCATTATTGACACAAGGGTAAATGCACTGAAGTCAATGGGACTACTCTCATGTATATCTTCATTTTAAAATACACACTCCCAAAACTCCAGGGAAGAGGTTTGCATAAGCGCACACCCCAAATTCCACGATTCCGGTTTGCATCCGCGCATTAGGGCCCCTGGTGCTTTCAAACAACTAAGACAAGGAGTCATTATGGATTGGGATTCCCTAGGGGAGTCATTTTTGAGTGATAAATCCTGCCCAACTCCTCTCTCCTGTTTCTGCATCAGACTCTGAGAGAAGGCTTCCCATTATTGACACAACGATAAATGCACTGAAGTCAATGGGACTACTCTCATGTAAATCTGCACTTTAACACACACACTCTTCAAACTCCAGGGGAAAAGTTTGCATAAGCGCACACTCCAAATTCCATGGATCCGTTTTCCTTCCGCGAATTATGGCCCCTGGTGCTTTCAATCAGCTTAGCCAAGGAGTCATTGTGGATTGGGAGTCCATATAGGAGTCACTTTCGAGTGACAAATCCCCCCCAACTCCTGTCTCATGTTTCTGCATCAGACTCTGAGAGAGAGCATCTCATTATTGACACGAGGGTAAATGCACTAAAGTCAATGGGACTTCTCTCATGTAAATCTGTACTTTAACACACACACACCCCAAACTCCAGGGAAAAGGTTTCCCTAAGTGTACCCCCCAAATTCCACGGATCCGGTTTGTATCCGCGCATTATGGCCCTGGGTGCTTTCAATCAACTCAGCCAAGGAGTCATTGTGGATTGGGAGTCCCCAGGGGAGTTATTTAAGAGTGACAAATCACCCCAACTGCTCTCTCCTGTTTCTGCATCAGACTCTAAGAGAGAGAGCATCCCATTATTGACACAAGGGTAAATGCACTGAAGTCAAAGGAACTACTCTCATGTAAATCTGCACATTAACACTCACACTCCCCAAACTCCAGGGAAGAGATTTCCATAAGCGCACCCCCCAAATTCCATGGATCCAGTTTGCATCCGCGCATTATGGCCCTGGTGCTTTCAATAAACTCAGCCAAGGAGTCATTGTGTATTGGGAGTCCACAGGGGAATAATTTAAGATTGACCAACTCCCCAACTCCTCTCTCCTGTTTCTTCATCAGATTCTGAGAGAGAGCATCCCATTATTGACAGAAGGGTAAATGCATTGAAGTCAATGGGACTACTCTCATGTGAATCTGCACTTTAACACACACACTCCCCAAACTCCAGGGAAGAGGTTTGCATAAGCACACCCCCTAAAATTCCACGGATCCGGAATACATCCACGCATTATTGCCCCTGGTTCTTTCAGTCAACTCAGCTAAGGAGAATTTGTGGATTTGGAGTCCCCAGGGGAGTCATTTTCAAATTACAAATCCCCCAAACTCCTCTCTCCTGTTTCTGTATCAGACTCTGAGAGAGAGCATCCCATTATTGACACAAGTGAAATGCACTGAAGTCAATGGGACTACTTTCATGTAAATCTGCAGTTTAACACACATTCTTCCCCAAACTCCAGGAAAAAGGTTTACATAACCGTACCCCACAAATTACTGGGATCAGGTTTTCATCCGCACATCATTGCCCCTTGTGCGGTCAGTCAACTCAGCCAAGGAGTCATTCTGGATTGGGAGTCCCCAGGGGAGTCATTCTCAAGTGACAAATCCCCCCCAACTCCTCTCTCCTGTTTCTGCATCGGATTCTAAGAGTATCGCATTATGACACGAGTGTCTCCTTTTCTGAATCTACAGAAGCATTAAAAAATAAAAAAGGGGAATAGTCCTGGCCCTGTTGGCCTTCCTGCAGAATTCTAACAAGTTTCTGAAGACCAGTTGATCATACCTTTAAAATGTGTAAGGGAAATGTAGAAGGGAAAATACCAGAAAGCTGGAATGAAGCCTTTAAACGTTTGACATATAAGCAAAACACAGATGAATAAGAAATCAAAAACGATAGGCCAATTTCACTTTTAAATCGATTACAAAACATATGCGTCCATTTTGGCTACAAGACTGAAAAGAGTATCGATACAGATAATATATCAAGAGCAAGTAGGTTTTGTTTTTTTCTGAACCAAAAACACAACATAGGAACAATCCAAGGATTATATTGAATGCAATGTAGTATATTGAAAGTCTATTCGGAGAAACAGAGGTGTTTGAATCTTTTAGATGCCTAAAAGTCATTTGATGACGTCACGTTGAACTTTATGTTAGAACAACGATAGAGATGTGGTACTGAATTCTTTACAGTGGTTTCAGCAGTTTACACCAAGCAACATATCAAGGTTCTAGTTAATGGTGATGTAATGGTGAAATATGGAGCTGCGGTGGCTCAAGTGGTTAAGACACTGAACTGCAGGCTGTGGAAGGTCAGTAGTTCAGCAGTTCGAGACCCGGGTGCCACATGATGGGGTGAGCTCCTGTCTCTAGTTCCAGCTCCTGCCAACCTAGCAGTTCGAAAGCAAGAAATTGCAAGTAGATAAATAGGTACCACTTTGGTGGGAAGGTAACAGCATTCCGTGCGCCTTGGTGTTTAGTCATGCCGGCCACATGACCACGGAAATGTCTTTGGACAGCGCTGGCTCTTTGGCTTGGAAACGGAGATGAGCACCGCAACCCTAGAGTCGGATTCGACTGGCTTTCGAGCAAGGGAACCTTAATGGTGAAATACAGATTTTTTCTGTTAGCACAGACTGTTCCCAATGCATGTCACTACGAGTATGAAAACCACAGCAGCTTGAAGTGGTAAGCTGTTGGTTAGATTTACCTAGCAATGATGGTAGCATGCGCTAAACCAAGTTGGACGCTGAAACTCCGAGCTCCCCCATAAACTAAGGAAATTACATCTGAAAGGATTGTGAACAGCCAAATACTGGCATATAACCAGGTGGGAAGATAAGAAGAAAGCAAAGAGCAGCAGAGTCTACAGACGGCAAGTAAAAAAACCCTTTATTTACAACCACTCAGTAAGATAACGCTCAAACAGCAAGAGCCTAGCTCATTAAGCCTTAATTAAACAGCTAAGGATGGAAAAATTATCAAGGAACTGTCAGAACAAATAGCAAACCTTCAGAAGATATTCCTAGCAACTCAGGAAAAAATTAGCGAAGAGATTAAGGCTGTATGAGTAGATATGGCTAAGATAGGGAAAGAAATTGCCGACATAAAGCAATCGGCAAACTTTGCCAGAGAAAAGGCTCTGGCAAATGAACAGAGGATTGGCTCCCTAACAAAGCAGATAAAGAGCTTTCAGACAGGAACAGGAGAGCAAACTTGATCTTGACAGGAATCTCTGAAGAGGTTTCTACCAAGAACCTGGAAGGAGTATTAACAGAATGGCTGACAACTAATGGAATCAGGATTCAGACAGAAGACATTGAAAGAGCTCACCGCCTGCAAAGAAAAGGCAAGGGAAAAGCCCCTCATGACGTTATTATCAAGATCTCCAGAGAAAACATACAACAACAAATATATAAGGAGCTAAAAAAGAGGAAGGACTTGAGCTTCAGGGGTAGGAAAGTTTGGGCGAGACAGGATTTTTGCCAGGAGACACTTAGGCAAAAGAACTTAATGCTCCCCTATGCCCAAAAACTACATGTAAACAATGTAAAATTTACCTGGGGCTATCCAGCTACAATCATAATATTTCAAGAAGGGAAGAGGCTCATGGCACGGAATGCCCTTGAGGCCAAAGAACTCCTCAAACAACTCGGAATAAATGCTGAAGACATAAAGGAAGAGGAAATGGAAGAAGAGCCAGAGGGTGAAGCAGACCCAGAAGAAGAAACTGCAGAGATAGGAGAAAAGTGCCTCAGGACAGACTCACTAGAAGACACCTAAAGGGAAGTATCCAAGTATAAGTTGAGCTAATGTTAATATTACAAGTATAAGGGGGAGGAGGGGATGTGTGCACCTCATGAAGTGGAGAGAGGGGAAGGTTTCTTATCCCCACAAGTCTACTCTACCACAGGGATGGGAGGGGAGGGGAAGGGGTAGTTTAAGAATATGCTTAAAAATCCCAGGGCCACGGGAACTCAAAGTCCAGAATCATAAAGAATATGGATAGAACAATAAGATTACTTACACTGAATGTCAATGGGTTAACGTCAAACCTTAAAAGGTACAGGATAGCTAAGCTGGCAAAAGATCAAAAGATTGATGTTTTATGCCTCCAGGAAACACATAAGAAAAAAAAAGATAGCAAGCCATTGCTAAACAATCCAACTTGGGAGATATTAGCAGAGGCCAGAGGTGATGCCAAGGATAAAGGAGTAGCAGTACTGATTCATAAGAAATTTAAACTAGAGGTTATGGGAAATTTGTTAGTAAAGTTTAAAATGGATGATAAGAAGTATACAATAGTAAATATATATGCCCCAAATAAAGGGCAAAAGAAATTCCTGGGTAAAATATTTTAAAAAACTAAACAATTCTCCAAAGGAGAAGTGATTATAACAGGTGACCTAAATATAGACATAACAAAAGATAAATCAATCAAGTTGGGAAATTGGGGTCTGATAGAGGCACATGAGTCTGTGGGGAACCGGCCTAAACCTAAACATATATCTAGTAGGCATAAAACAGTATCATGTATAGACTATATAATTTTAGAAAAGAATAGTAATATGATTATCAAAGGAATTACAACCCACCCAATATGGATATCTGACCATGCTCCAATAAGCGTTGAAATAGAATTCACCCAGCAACCAACAACTAGAACATGGAGATATAATAACTTAATAATGGCCACAGAAAGGGATAGACAACACATGTCTGAGCAGATAAAGCTATATTTTGAGGAAAATAGAGGAACAGTACCCACCAATATTCTATGGGATGCTGCAAAGGCAGTGATAAGGGGGCACTGTATAAAGAAACAAAAGAATATAAAAAAGGAGTGGCATCTAGGAAGACAGGCCAAAATCCAAGAAATGGAGAGGCTACAAAGTAAACTAATGCAAAAATACAATCCTATGATACAGACCCAAATATCAACAATTAAAAAACAATTGGAGGCCTTAGACTCAGCAACAATATGGAAAAGGGAAGCCATGGTGAGGAACGAATTTCAAAGAAATAGCATAAATTCAGCAAAAAGACTAGCGAATTACCTGAAAAATAGGAAGGAAAGACAAAGGGTAAAAAGTATGAAGATAAATGGTCAAAAATCTCAACATCCCATAGAAATAAGGGAGGCGTTCGAGTCTTTCTATAAAAAATTATATAAGAAAAGGGACACAACAGACTTTGTAGAGGAAGTAAAAATAACACTGAAGGAGGATGAGCAAGCCAAATTACAAGAGGAAATTACAATACAAGAGATAAAGGATGTAATTAAAGAATTGAGAAAGGGAAAATCCCCTGGGCTAGATGGGTTCACAAGTGAATTTTATAAGGAAATGATAGATATTCTTGCCCCAGAACTCCAAATGATCTTCAACGAAATCTTGAGGGGGGAAGGGCCCCAGATTCATGGAGACAAACAGAAATAATAGTAATTTTGAAACCAAGTAAAGACCCTGAAGAGGTAGGTTCATACAGACCTATAAGCCTCCTTAACCAAGACTACAAGATCTTCGCAAAAATGCTGGCAAATAGATTAAAGAAGTTTAGTCCCAAAATAATAAAAGAAGACCAACATGGATTTGTAAAGGATAGGAACATAGCCCACCCTATTAGGAATATAATAAACGTATTACAACACAGTCAAAAAAAAAAGTTAGGTCTTTTAAAATTGGATGTCTATAAAGCCTTTGACACCCTATCTCAGGAATATTTGTGGCAGATTATGAAAAAGCATGAGATAGGAGATAATTATATAAGAGCAATTCAGGAGTCATATAGAGAGGGAACAGCAGTGGTAAAGGTCAATAATGCCAAATCACAAACTTTTCAGATCCAGAGAGGGGTCCGACAGGGGTGCCCGCTCTCACCGGTCTTATTTATTATAGCAATAGAACAACTAGCTGAAAGGATAAGAAACTGTGTAAGGATAGAAAGTTATAAGGTAAAGAAGGAAGAAATAAAAATTAATTTATTTGCAGATGATATTATAGTGGTTATGACAAATCCCAAAGAAGCGATAAAAGAAGTAAAAATTATCTTAGAGGACTTCGAATGCTGTTCAGGGTTAAAGGTTAATATGGCTAAATCAGAAATCATGTACCTCAATGTGAACAAAGAGGAAAGAAAAGAAATAAACAAAATTACAAATATTGGAATGGGCACTAAAAAGTTCAAATACTTAGGTATAGTGTTACAAAAGAAGATCGATAGAATATCGGAGGTGAATTATAACACGATATGGAAGAAAATAAAGAATGAAATGAGAAAGTGGAAAAATAAAACTCTTGGTATATCTACTAGAATTAGGAGTGTTAAAATGTTCTGGCTACCTAAACTAACATATTTATTCCAGTCGATACCATTAGAGGCCCATAACAAAAGGTTAGAACAATGGAATAGAGCAATTAAAGAGTGGATATTTGGCAGTAAAAAGTGTAGAATTCAAAAAGGTTGATACACGGTCTCAAAGAGGAGTTGGGTTGGGGAGTCCCAGAGCTGAATAGATATTATGAAGTCTTCCAAATAAAGTCGCTATTAGAGATAGGTGAAGGGGAGGAGCAAAAATGTGTTAGATTTGAAAATGAGATAAACAACAATATAGGAAGATTCGGGATTTTCTCTAAAGCCACAAAAAAAGATCTCAAATTAATTAAAGGCCCCAGACATTCAACATTAGAATCTTGGAGTAAGTGGCAAGCAAAATGGCTAAGAAGAAACTCAAGATGGACACCACTAGAATCAATATACAGCAAAATAAAAGAGAATAAATGGTGGGAATATCTTAAAACTAAAGGTTATTATAGGTTGGAAGACATGTTTAGAGGATGTAACTTAAAACCGGTACATGAGATAGTGGAAGAGGTAGGTAACCAACATTGGTTAAAAATAACAGGCCTATATAGTATGGTTAATGGTCAAGGAAAAAGAGGAAATATGGATAGAGGAACCAATAGAAGAACTATACAAAGGGATGCAAAAATCAAAATAAGGACTAGCAGGGAAAATCTATAGGAAAATGATATCAAATATAGACACGACAATATCTTACCTACAGAACACTTGGACCAAAGAAGGTCAGATATCAGGAAGCTTGGCAAGCAAAATAATGGAAGGAAAAGAGGAAATTAAAGTGATCAAATTTAACGAAATGGAGCATAATTTTTTTACAAAATGGTACAAAACACCAGTGCGAATAGCAAACATGATCCCAGGAATGAACCCCAGGTGCTGGCATTGTAAACAGGCTAAAGGATGGTTTTCCCATATGTGGTGGGAATGCCCAGAGGTCAGTGTCTTTTGGACAAAAATATTGCAAATTATAAGGAGAACATGCAAAGTTTCACTGACCATTAACTTTAATTTAATGTTAATGGGCATAATAGGGAACCCAGTAGTACGTAAAGAGAAACAAGCTATATTCAAAGCAATGATACTAGCAGGAAAAGCAGTGATTGCTCTGGGTTGGAAGGACAAGAGTAAGTGGAAAGTAGAAATCTGGCATAATTATTTGTTTGATTTCATACAGTCAGACATAATTGAGAAACTGAACTGGAAGACCAAATGGGCAGACAGGACTACAGCAATCAGGACGAAATGGAAGACCTACCTGGAGTGGCTACCAACAGAAGGAAGAAAGGACATTCGGACCTTGTGCCCGTGGCTGGGAATAAAGGACTAAAGCATTGGAAAAGCAGAGGGGGGAGGAGGGAGGGAGAAGGGATATAAACCGTTATGAAATGTACGGGTTAAAAGATAATATGTAATACTTACCAAAAACTACATAAAAACTACATTAAAAAAAAAAGATTTACCTAGCAATTTCTTTGCATGGCTCTCCTTTACTTAACAAGTTGTGTATTTTAGGATAGAAAACCCTGATGGAGGATGTTGTTATGACACAAGGGTAAATGCAAGGGTAAATGCAAACAAGGGTAAATGCACTGAGGTAAATGAGACTACTCTCATGTAAATCTGCACTTTAACACACACACACCCAAAACTCCAGGGAAGAAGTTTGCATAAGCGCACCCCCCAAATTCCACGGATCCGGTTTCCATCCGAGCATTATGGCCCCAGGTGCTCTCAATCAACTCAGCCAAGGAGTCATTGTGGATTGGGAGACCCCAGAGGAGTCACTTTCAAGTGAAAAATCCCCCCGAACTCCTCTTTCCCGTTTCTGCATCAGACTCTGAGAGCATCCCATTATTGACACAACGGTAAATGCACTAAAGTCAATGGGACTACTCTCATGTAAATCTGCACTAACACACACCCTCCCCAAACTCCAGGAAAGAGGTTTGCATAAGCGCACCCCACAAATTATTGGGATCAGGTTTGAATCTGCGAATTATGGCCCTTGGTTATTTCAATCAACTCAGGCAACGAGTCATTGTGGATTGGGAGTCCCCAGAGGAGTCACTTTCAAGTGACAAATCCCCTCGAACTCCTCTCTCCTGTTTCTGCATTCAATTCAGAGAGAGAGCATGCCATTATTGACACAAGGGTGAATGCACTGAAGTAAATGGGACTACTCTCATGTAAATCTGCACTTTAACACACAAACTCCCCAAACACCATGGAAGAGGTTTCCATAAGCGTACCCCCTAATTCCACGGATCCAGTTTGCATCCGCGCATTATGGCCCCTGGTGCTTTGAATCAACTCAGCCAAAGAGTCATTGTGGATTGGGAGTCCCCAGAGGAGTCAGTTTCGAATGACAAATCCCACCCCAACTCCTCTCTCCTGTTTCTACATCAGAATCTCAGAGAGAGGATCCCATTAGTCACACAAGGTTAAATGCACTGAACTCAATGGGACTACTCTCATGTAAATCTGCACTTTAACACACACACTCCCAAAACTCCAGGGAAGAGGTTTTCATAAGCGCACTGCCCAAATTCCATGGATCTGGTTTGCATCTGCGCATTATGGCCCCTGGTGCTTTCAATCAACTCAGCCATGGAGTCATTGTGGATCGGGAGTCCCCAGGGGAGTTATTAAAAAGGTGACAAATCCCCCCCAACTCATCTCTCCTGTTTCTGCATCAGACTCTGAGAGAGAGCATCCCATTATTGACACAAGGGTAAATGCACAAAGGTCAATGGGACTACTCTCATGTAAATCTGCACTTTAACACACAAACTACCCAAACACCACGGAAGAGGTTTCCATAACCGTACCCCCTAATTCCACGGATCCGGTTTGCATCCACACATCATGGCCCCTGGTGCTTTCAATCAACTCAGCCATAGCGTCATTGTGGATTGGGAGTCCCCAGAGGAGTCACTTTCGAATGACAAGTCCCCCACAACTCCTCTTTCCTCAACAGACTCTGAGAGAGAGCATCCTATTATTGACACAACGGTAAATGTACTGAAGTCAATGGGACTACTCTCATGTAAATCTACACTTTAACACACACTCTCCCCAAACTCCAGGGAAGAGGTTTCCATAAGCGCATCCCCAAAATCCACGGATCCGGCTTGCATCTGCACATTATGGCCCCTGGTGCTTTCAATCAACTCAGCCAAGGAGTCATTTTGGATTTGGAGTCCCCAGGGGAGTCATTTAAGAGTGACAAATCTCCCCCAACTCCTCTCTCCTGTTTCTGCATCAGACTCTGAGAGAGAGCATCCCATTATTGACACAAGGGTAAATGCACTAAAGTCAATGGGACTACTCTCATGTAAATCTGCACTTTAATACACACACTCCTGACACTACAGGGAAAAGGTTTGCATAAGCGCATCCCCAAAATCCACGGATCCGGTTTGCATCTGCACATTATGGCCCCTGGTGCTTTCAATCAACTCAGCCAAGGAGTCATTTTGGATTGGGAGTCCCCAGGGGAGTCATTTAAGAGTGACAAATCCCCCCCAACTCCTCTCTCCTGTTTCTGCATCAGACTCTGAGAGAGAGCATCCCGTTATTGACAAAAGGGTAAATGCACAAAGGTCAATGGAACTACTCTCATATAAATCTGCACTTTAACACACACACTCCCAAAACTCCAGGGAAGAATTTTGCATAAGCACCCCTCCCCCCCCAATTCCACTGATCCGTTTTGCATCTGCGCATTATGTTCCCATGGTGCTTTCAATCAACTCAGCCAAGGAGACTTTGTGGATTGGGAGTCCACAGAGGAGTCACTTTCGAGTGACAAATTCCCCCCAACTCCTCTCTCCTTTTTCTGCATCAGACTCTAAGAGAGAGCATCCCATTATTCACACAAGGGTAAATGCACTGAAGTCAATGGGACTACTCTCATATAAATCTGCACTTTAACACAAACCCTCCCCAAATTCCAGGAAAGAGGTTTTCATAAGCGCACACCACAAATTACTGGGATCAGGTTTCAATCCGCACATCATATCCCCTGTTGCTGTCAATCACCTCAGCCAAGAAGTCATTCTGGATTAGGAGTCCCCAGGGGAGTCATTCTCGAGTGACAAATCCCCCCCAACTCCTCTCTCCTTTTTCTACATCAGGTTCTGAGAGCATCCCATTATGACTCGAGGGTCTCCTTTTCTGAATTTACAGATGCATTAAAAAATAAAAATGGGGAATAGTCCTGGCCCTGTTGACCTTCCTGCAGAATTCTACCAAGTTTCTGAATACCAGTTGATCATACCTTTAAAATGTGTAAGGGAAATATACAAGGGAAAATACCAGAAAGCTGGAATGAAGCCTTAATAAGTTTAACATATAAGCAAAACACAGATGAAAAAGAAATCAAAAACGATAGGCAAATTTCACTTTTCAATCGATTACAAAACATATGTTTCCATTTTGGCTACAAGAGTATTGATACAGATAATATATCAAGAGCAAGCAGGTTTTGTTTTTTCTCAACCAAAAAGACAACATACGAACAAACCAAGGATTATGTTGAATGCAACAGAGTATATTGAAAGTCCATCCGGAGAAACAGAGGTGTTTGAATTTTTTAGATGCCCAGAAGGCGTTTAATGACATCACGTGGAACTTTATGTTAGAAAAACTATTGAGATAATAATAGCAGTTTACACGAAGCAACAAACCAGGGTTCTAGTTAATGGTGATGTAATAGTGAAATACAGATTTTTCTGTTAGCACAGACTGTTCCCAATGCATGTCAGTACGAGAATGAAAAACACAGCAGCTTGAAGTAGTAAGCTGTTGGTAAGATTGACCTAGCAATTTCTTTGCATAGCTCTCCTTTACTTAACAAGTTGTGTATTTTATGATAGAACACCCTGATGGAGAATGTTGTTATAAAACAAGGGTAAATGCAAACAAGGCTAAATGCACTGAGCTCAATGGGACTAAAGGTAAAGGTAAAGGTTCCCTTGCTTGAAAGCCAGTCGAATCCGACTCTAGGGTAGCGGTGCTCATCTCCATTTCAAAGCCGAAGAGCCAGCACTGTCCGAAGACGTTTCCATGGTCATGTGGCCGGCATGACTAAACACCAAGGCGCACGGAACGCTGTTGCGACTACTCTCATGTAAATCTGCACTTTAACACACACACTCCCCAAACACCACGAAAGAGGTTTCCATAAGTGCACCCCTCAAATTCAACGGATCAGGTTCGCATCCGCACATTATGGCCCCTGGTGCTTTCAATCAACTCAGCCAAGAAGTCATTGTGGATTGGGAGTCCCCAGGGCAGTCATTTTCGAATGACAAATCCCCCCGAACTCCTCTCTCCTGTTTCTGCATCAGACTCTTGAGAGCATCCGATTCCTGACACAAGGGTAGATGCATTGAAGTCAATGGGACTACATTCATGTAGATCTCAACCACAGGAAATTCAATGAATGAACACTCAGTAAATTCACTCAGTAAATGCACTCAGTTAATGCACAGAAATCAATAGAACTACTCTCATATAAATCGGACTCAGGTTCCTCTTCCAATAAGTCTTAAGTCGTTTTGCCTGAAATCTAATTGATATCGTATCTAGCCGGAGAAAAAGTATATTGCTGTTCTTATGGGTTTCTCACTTTATAAGCACAGACTGTTGCCAGAGCATTTCAGTAGGAGTATGAAAACGCATCATTCTCTCTGGTAGTCCACAGGGGAGTCATTTTCGAGTGACAAATCACCACGAACTCCTGTTTCTGCAAAAGATTCTTGAGAGCATCAGATTCCTGACACAAGGGTAAACGCACTGAAGCCAATGGGACGACTCTAATGTAGATGTGCACCACAGGAAATTCACTGAATACACCCTCACTAAATTTACTCAGTAAATGCACTCAGTAAATGCACAGAAGTCAATAGGACTACTCTCATGTAAATCTGACTTAGGTTCCTCTTCCAATAAATCTTTATTCATTTTGCTTGAAATCCAACTGATATCGAGTCTTGACCAGGAATCGTGTCTAGCCGGAGAAAAGGTATATTGCTGTTCTTATGGATTTCTCACTCTAAGCACAGACTGTTCCCAGTGCATTTCAGTAGGAGTCTGAAAATGCATCATTCTCTCTAGTAGTCCTCAGGGGAGTCATTTTTGAGTGACAAATCACCCCGAACTCCTCTCTCCTGTTTCTGCACCAGACTCTTGAGAGAATCCGATTCCTGACACTAGGGTAAACACACTGAATCCAATAGGACTACTCTCATGTAGATGTGCACCTCAGGAAATTCAATGAATGCACACTCAGTAAATTCATTCAGTAAATGCACTCAGTAAAAGCACAGACTGTTCCCAGTGCAAGTCAGTAGGAGTATGAAAACGCATTATTCTCCCTGGTAGTCCTCAGGGGAGTCATTTTCGAGTGAAAAATGACCCCAAACTCCTCTCTCCTCTTTCTGCATCAGACTCTTGAGAGAATCCGCTTCCTGACACAAGGTTAAATTCATTGAAGTCAATGGGACTACATTCATGTAGATCTGCACCACAGGAAATTCACTGAAGGCACACTCAATAAATTCACTCAGTAAATGCACTCAGTAAATGCACAGAAGTCAATAGGACTACTCTCATGTAAATCTGACTCAGGTTCCACTTCCAATAAACCTTTAGTCATTATCCTTGAATTCCAAAATTTACCGAGTCTTGACCAGGAGAAGTGTCTAGCTGGAGAAAAAGTGTATTGCTGTACTTATGGGTTTCTCACTCTCTAAGCACAGACTGCTCCCAGTGCATTTCAGTAGGAGTATGAAAAAACATCATTCTCTCTGGTTGTCCACAGGGACTCATTTTCGAGTGACAAATCAACCCGAACTCCTCTCTCCTGTTTCTGCATCAGACTCATGAGAGCATCCGATTCCTGGCACAAGGGTAAACGCACTGAGGCCAATAGGACTACTCTAATGTAGATGTACACCACAGGAAATTCACTGAATGAACACTCAGTAAATTCATACAGTAAATGCACTCAGTAAATGCGCAGAAGTCAATAGGACTGCTCTCATGTAAATCTTCCTCAGGTTCCTCTTCCAATAAATCTTTAGTCATTTGGCTTGAAATCCAACTGATATCGATTCTTGACCAGGAGTCGTGTCTAGCCGGAGAAAAGTATACTACTCTTCCTATGGGTTTCTCAATCTCTAAGCACAGACTGTTCCCAGTGCAAGTCAGTAGAAGTATGAAATCGCATCATTCTCGCTGGTAGTCCTCAGGGGAGTCATTTTCGAATAACAAATCACCCCGAACTCTTCTCTCCTTTTTCTGCATCAGATTCTTGAGAGCATCCGATTCCTGACAAAAGGGAAAACGCACTGAAGCCAATGGGACTACTCTAATGTAGATGTACACCACAGGAAATTCACTGAATGAACACTCAGTAGATTCATACAGCAAATGCACTCAGTAAATGCACAGAAGTCAATAGGACTACTCTCATGTAAATCTGACTAAGGTTCCTCTTCCAATAAATCTTTAGTCATTTTGCATGAAATCAAACTGATATCGAGTATTGACCAGGAGTCGTGTCTAGCCGGAGAAAAAGTGTATTGCTGTTCTTATGGGTTTCTCACTCTGTAAGCACAGACTGCTCCCACTGCATTTCAGTAGGAGTATAAAAACGCATCATTCTCTCTGGTAGTCCTCAGGGGAGACATTTTCGAGTGACAAATCACCCCAAACTCCTCTCTCTTGTTTCTGCATCAGACTCTTGAGAGAATCCGCTTCCTGACACAAGGTTAAATGCATTGAAGTCAATGGGACTACATTCATGTAGACCTGCACCACAGGAAATTCACTGAATGCACACTCAGTAAATTCACTCAGTAAATGCACTTAGTAAATGCACAGAAGTCAATAGGACTACTCTCATGTAAATCTGACTCAGGTTCCACTTCCAATAAACCTTTAGTCATTATCCTTGAAATCCAACATTTATCGAGTCTTGACTAGGAGTCGTGTCTAGCCGGAGAAGAAGTGTATTGCTGTTCTTATGGGTTTCTCACTCTCTAAGCACAGACTGCTCCCACTGCAATTCAGTAGGAGTATAAAAACGCATCATTCTCTCTGGTAGTCCTCAGGGGAGTCATTTTCAAGTGACAAATCACCCCGAACTCCTCTCTCTTGTTTCTGCATCAGACTGTTGAGAGCATCCGTTTCCTGACACAGGGTAAACGCACTGAATCCAATTGGACTACTCTCATGTAGATGTGCACTACAGGAAATTCACTGAATGTACACTCAATAAATTCATTCAGTAAATGCACTCAGTAAAAGCACAGAAGTCAATAGGACTACTCTCATGTAAATCTGCTTCAGGTTCCGCTTTCAAAAACTCTTTATCATGGTGCTCGAAATCCAACTGATATCGAGTCTTGATCAGGAATCGTGTCTAGCCAGAGGGAAAGTATATTGCTCTTCCAATGGGTTTCTCACTCTCTAAGCACAGACAGTTCCCAGTACAAGTCAGTAGGAGTATGAAAACGCATCATTCTCTCTGGTAGTCCTGAGGGGAGTCATTTTCAAGTGAAAAATCACCCCGAACTCCACTCTCCACTTTCTGCATCAGACTCCTGAGAGAATCCGTTTCCTGACACAAGGTTAAATGCATTGAAGTCAATGGGACTACATTCATGTAGATCTGCACCACAGGAAATTCACTGAATGCACACTCAGTAAATTCACTCAGTTAATGGACTCAGTAAAAGCACAGAAGTCAATAGGACTACTCTCATGTAAATCTGCCTCAGTTTCCGCTATCAATAAATCTTTAATCATTGTGCTCGAAATCCAACTGATATCGAGTCTTGATCAGGAGTCGTGTCTAGCCAGAGGAAAAGTATACTGCTCTTCCTATCGGTTTCTCACTCTCTAAGCACAGACTGTTCCCAGTGCAAGTCAGTAGGAGTATGAAAACGCATCATTCTCTCTGGTAGTCCTCAGGGGATTCATTTTCTAGTGACAAATCACCACGAACTCCTCTCTCCAGTTTCTGCATAAGACTCTTGAAAGCGTCCGATTCCTGACACAAGGGTAAAGGAAACTGAGGCCAATGGGCCTACTCTAATGTAGATGTGCACCACAGGAAATTCACTGAATGCACACTCAGTAAATTCACTCAGTACATGCACTCAGTAAATGCACAGAGGTCAATAGGACTACTCTCATATAAATCTGACTAAGGATCCTCTTCCAATAAATCTTTAGTCATTGTGCTCGAAATCCAAACTGATATCGAGTCTTGACCAGTAGTCGTCTCTAGCCAGAGAAAAAGTATACTGCTTTTCCTATGGGTTTCTCACTCTCTAAGCACAGACTGTTACCAGTGCAAGTCAGTACGAGTATGAAAACGCATCATTCTCTCTGGTAGTCCTCAGAGGAGTCATTTCCGAGTGACAAACCACCCCGAACTCCTTTCTCACATTTCTGCATCAGACTGTTGAGGGCATCCGATTCCTGACACAAGGGTAAACACACTGAAGCCAATTTGACTACTCTAATGTAGATGTGTACCACATGAAATTCACTGTATGCACACTCAGTAGATTCACTCATTAAACGCACTCAGTAAATGCAAAGAAGTAAATAGGACTATTCTCGTGTAAATCTTATTCAGGTTCCTCTTCCAATAAATCTTTAGTCATTTTGCTTGAAATCCAACTGATATCGAGTCTTGACCAGGAGTCGTGTCTAGCCGGAGAAAAAGTATATTGCTGTTCTTATTGGTTTCTCACTCTATAAGCACAGACTGTTCCCATGGCAAGTCATTAGAAGTATGAAAATGCATCATTCTCTTTGGTAGTCCTCAGGGAATCATTTTCGAGTCACAAATCACCCCGAATTCCTCTCGTTTCTGCATCAGACACTTGAGTGTATCCTATTCCTGACACAAGGGTAAACGCACAGAAGCCAATGGGACTCCTCTAATGTAGATGTGCACCACAGGAAATTCACTGAATGCACCCTCAGTAAATTCTCTCAGTAAATGCACAGAAGTCAATAGGACTACTCTCGTGTAATTCTGACTAAGGTTCCTCTTCCAATAAAACTTTAGCCATTTTGCTTGAAATCGAACTGATATCGACTCTTGACCAGGAGTCATGTCTAGCCAGAGAAAAAGTATATTGCTGTTCTTATGGGTTTCTCAATCTCTAAGAACAGACTGTTCCCAGTGCATTTCAGTAGGAATATAAAAACGCATCATTCTCTCTGGTAGTCCTCAGGGGATTTATTTTCGTGTGACAAATCACCCTGAACTCCGAACTCCCGTTTCTGGATCAGAATCTGGAGAGCATCCGATTCCTGAAACAAGGGTAAAATCTGAAGCCAATGGGACTACTCTAATGTAGATTTTCACCACAGGAAAATCACTGAATGCACCCTCAGTAAATTCATTCAGAAAATGCACTCAGTAAATGCAAAGAAGTCAAGACGACTACTCTCGTGTAAATCTTACTCAGGTTCCTCTTCCAATAAATCTTTAGTCATTTTGCTTGAAATCCAACTGATATCGAGTCTTGACCAGGAGTCGTGTCTATCCGGAGAAAAACTATATTACTGATCTTATGGGTTTCTCACTCTATAAGTACAAAATGTTCGCAGTGCAAGTCAGTAGAAATATGAAAAAGCATAATTCTCTCTGGTAGTCCTCAGGAGATTCATTTTTGAGTGACAAATCACCCCGAAATCCTCTCTTCTGTTTCTACATCAGACTCTTGAGAGCATCCGATTCCTGACACAAAGGTAAACGCACTGAAGCCAATGGGACTACTCCAATTTAGATGGCCACCACAGGAAATTCACTGAATGCTCCCTCTGTAAATTCACTCAGTAAATGCACAGAAGTCAATAGGAATACTCTCATGTAAATCTGACTCAGGTTCCTCTTCCAATAAATCTTCAGTCATTTTGCTTGAAATCCAACTGATATCGAGTCTTGACCAGGAGTCATTTCCAGCCAGAGAAAAAGTATACTGCTCTTCCTATTGGTTTTTCACTATCTAAGCATAGACTGTTCCCAAGTCAAGTCAGTAGTAGTATGAATACGCATCATTCTCTCTGGTAGTCCTCAGGGGAGTCATTTTCGTGTGACAGATCACCCCGAACTCCTCTCTCCGGTTTCTGCAAAAGACTCTTAAGAGCATCAGATTCCTGACACAAGGGAAAACGCACTGAAGCCAATGGGACTACTCTCATGTAGATGTGCACCAAAGGAAATTCACTGAATGTACCCTCAGTAAATTCACTCAGTAAATGCACTCTGTAAATGCACAGAAGTCAATAGGACTACTCTCATGTAAATCTTACTCAGGTTTCTCTTCGAATAAATCTTTAGTCATTTTGCTTGAAATCCAACTGATATCGAGTCTTGACCAGGAGTCGTGTCCACCCAAAGAAAAAGTATACTGCTCTTCCTATGGGTTTCACACTCTCTAAGCACAGACTGTTCCCAAGTCAAGTCAGTAGGAGTATGAATACGCATCATTCTCTCTGGTAGTCCTCAGTTGAGTAATTTTCGAGTGACAAATCACCCCGAACTCCTCTTTCCTGTTTCTGCAAAAGACTCTTGAGAGCATCTGATTCCTGACACAAGGGTAAACGCACTGAAGCCAATTGGACTACTGTACTGTAGATGTGCACCACAGGAAATTCACTGAATGCACACTCAGTAAATTCACTCTGTAAATGAACTCAGTAAATGCAAAGAAGTCAATAGGACTACTCTTGTGTAAATCTAACTCAGGTTTCTCATCCAATAAATCTTTAGTCATTTTGCTTGAAATCCAACTGATATCGAGTCTTGACCAGGAGCCGTGTCTAGCTGGAGAAAAAGTATATTGCTGTTCTTATGGGTTTTTCACTCTATAAGCACAGACAGTTCCCAGTGCATTTCAGTAGGAGTATGAAAACGCATCATTCTCTCTGGTAGTCCTCAGGGGAGTCATTTTGGAGTGACAAATCACCCCGAACTCCCCCCTCCTGTTTCTGCAAAAGACTCTTGAGAGCATCCGATACCTGAAACAAGGGTAAATGCACTGAAGCCAATGGGACTACTCTAATGTAGATGTGCACCACAGGAAATGCACTGAATGGACCCTCACTAAATTTACTCAGTAAATGTACTCAGAAAATGTGGAGAAGTCAATAAGACTACTCTTGTGTAAATCTGACTCAGGTTCCTCTTCCAATAAATCTTTAGTCATTTTTCTTGAAATCTAACTGAAATCGAGTTTTGACCAATAGTCGTATCTAGCCAGAGAAAAAGTATACTGATCTTCCTATGGGTTTCTCACTCTCTAAGAACAGACTGTTCCCAGTGCATTTCAGTAGGAGTATGAAAACGCATCATTGTCTCTGGTAGTCCTCAGCAGAGTCATTTTCGAGTGACAATCACCCCGAACCCCTCTCTCCAGTGTCTGCATAAGACTCTTGAGAGCATCCGATTCCTGACACAAGGGTAAATGCCCTGAAGCCAATTTGACTACTCTACTGTAGATGTGCACCACAGGAAATTCACTGAATGTAACCTCAGTAAATTCACTCAGTAAATGCAATCAAAAAATGCACAGAAGTCAATACGACTACTCTCGTGTAAATCTTACTCAGGTTCCTCTTCCAATAAATCTTTAGTCATTCTGCTTGAAATCCAACTGATATCGAGTCTTGACCAGGAGTCGTGTCTAGACGGAGAAAAAGTATATTGCTGTTCTTATGGGTTTCTCACTCTATAAGTACAAAATGTTCCCAGTGCAAGTCAGTAGAAATATGAAAACGCATCATTCTCTCTGGTAGTCCTCAGGAGATTCATTTTTGAGTGACAAATCACCCTGAATTCCTCTCTCCTGTTTCTGCATCAGACTCTTGAGAGCATCCGATTTCTGACAATAACGTAAATGCACTGAAGCCAATGGGACTACTCTAATGTAGATGTGCACCACAGGAAATTCACTGAATGCTCCCTCTGTAAATTCACTCTGTAAATGCACAGAAGTCAATAGGACTACTCTAATGTAGATGTGAAACACAGGAAATTCACTGAATGCACACTCAGTAAATTCACTCAGTAAATGAACTCAGTAAATGCAAAGAAGTCAATAGGACTACTCTCATGTAAATTTAACTCCGGTTCCTCTTCCAATAAATCTTTAGTCATTTTGCTTGAAATCAAACTGATATCGAGTCTTGACCGAAAGTCGTGTCTATCCGGAGAAAAAGTATATGGCTGTTTTTATGGGTTTCTCACTCTATAAGCACAGACTGTTCCCAGTGCATGTCAGTAGGAGTATGAAAACGCATCATTGTCTCTGGTATTCCTCAGGGTAGTCATTTTCGAGTGACAAATGACTGCGAACTCCTCTCTCCGGTTTCTGCAAAAGACTCTTACGAGCATCAGATTCCTGACACAGGGGAAAACGCACTGAAGCCAATGGGACTACTCTCATGTAGATGTGCACCAAAGGAAATTCACTGAATGTACCCTCAGTAAATGCACTCAGTAAATGCACTCAGTAAATGCACAGAAGTCAATAGGACTACTCTCATGTAAATCTTACTCAGGTTCCTCTTCCAATAAATCTTTAGTCATTTTGCTTGAAATTCAACTGATATCGAGTCTTGACCAGGAGTCGTGTCCAGCCAAAGAAAAAGTATACTGTTCTTCCTATTGGTTTCTCACTCTCTAAGCACAGTCTGTTCCCAAGTCAAGTCAGTAGGAGTATGAATACGCATCATTCTCTTTGGTAGTCCTCAGTTGAGTCATTTTCGAGTGACAAATCACCCCGAACTCCTCTTTCCTGTTTCTGCAAAAGACTCTTGAGAGCATCTGATTCCTGACACAAGGGTAAACACACTGAAGACTATGGGACTACTTTACTGTAGATGTGCACCACAGGAAATTCACTGAATGCACACTCAGTAAATTGACTCTGTAAATGAACTCAGTAAATGCAAAGAAGTCAATAGGACTACTCTTGTGTAAATCTAACTCAGGTTTCTCATCCAATAAATCTTTAGTCATTTTGCTTGAAATCAAACTGATATCGAGTCTTGACCAGGAGTCGTGCCTAGCTGGAGAAAAAGTATATTGCTGTTCTTATGGGTTTCTCACTCTATAAGCACAGACAGTTCCCAGTGCATTTCAGTAGGAGTATGAAAACGCATCATTCTCTCTGGTAGTCCTCAGGGGAGTCATTTTCGAGTGACAAATCACCCCGAACTCCTCCCTCCTGTTTCTGCAAAAGACTCTTGAGAGCATCCCATACCTGGAACAAGGGTAAACGCACTGAAACCAATGGGACTACTCTAATGTAGATGTAGATTTATAGAGTGAGAAACCCATAGGAACAGGAATATACTTTTTCTCCGGCTAGACATGACTCCTGGTCAAGACTCGATATCAGTTGGATTTCAAGCAAAATGACTAAAGATTTATTGGAAGAGGAACCAGTGTCAGATTTAAATGACAGTAGTCCTATGGACTTCTGTGCATTTACTGAGTGCATTTACTAAATGAATTTACTGAGTATGCATTCAGTGAATTTCCTGTGGTGCACATCTATATTAGAGTACTCCCATTGGCTTCAGTGCACGCTGAACTGCAGGCTGTGGAAGGTCAGTAGTTCAGCAGTTCAAGACCCAGATGCCGCATGATGGGGTGAGCTCCTGTCTCTAGCTCCAGCTCCTGCCAACCTAGCAGTTCGAAAGCAAGAAATTGCAAGTAGATAAATAGGGACCACTTCGGTGGGAAGGTAACAGCGTTCCGTGCACCTTGGTGTTTAGTCATGCCGGCCACATGACCACGGAGACGTCTTCGGATCAGCGCTGGCTCTTCGGCTTCTGAAACGGAGATGAGCACTGCAACCCTAGAGTCGGATTCGACCTGGCTTTCGAGCAAGGGAACCTTTACCTTTACCTTTACAGGAATGGGATGCTCTCAAGAGTCTTTTGCTGAAACTGGAGAGAGGTATTCGGTGTGATTTGTCACTCGAAAATGACTCCCCTGAGGACTACCAGAGAGAGTGATGCGTTTTAATACTCCTACTGAAATCGACTGGGAACAGTCTGTGCTTATAGACTGAGAAACCCATAAGAACAGCAATATACTTTTTCTCCGGCTAGACACGATTCCTGGTCAAGACTCGATATCACTTGGATTTCAAGCAAAATGACTAACGAATTATTGGAAGAGGAACCTGAGTCAGATTTACATGAGAGTAGTCCTATTGACTTCTGTGCATTTACTGAGTGCATTTACTAAATGAATCTACTGAGTGTGCATTCAGAGAATTTCCTGTGGTGTACATCTACATTAGAGTAGTCCCATTGGCTTCAATGCGTTTACCCTTGTGTCAGGAATGGGATGCTCCCAAGAGTCTTTTGCAGAAACAGGAGTTCGGAGTTCGGGTTGATTTGTCACTCGAAAATGACTCCCCTGAGGACTACCAGAGAGAATGATGCGTTTTCATACTCCGACTGAAATGCACTAGGAACAGTCTGTGCTTATAGAGTGAGAAACCCATAAGAACAGCAATATACTTTTTCTCCGCCTAGACACGACTCCTGGTCAAGACTCGATATCAGTTGGATTTCAAGCAAAATGACTAAAGATTTATTGGAAGAAGAACCTGAGTAAGATGTACACGAGAGTAGTCCTATTGACTTCTTTGCATTTACTGAGTGCATTTACTAAATGAATCTACTGAGTGTGCATTCAGAGAATTTCCTGTAGTGTACATCTACATTAGAGTAGTCCCATTGGCTTCAATGCGTTTACCCTTGTGTCAGGAATGGGATGCTCTCAAGAGTCTTTTGCAGAAACAGGAGAGAGGAGTTCGGGTTGATTTGTCACTCGAAAATGACTCCCCTGAGGACTACCAGAGAGAGTGATGCATTTTTATACTCCTACTGAAATTGAATGGGAACAGTCTGTGCTTATAGAGTGAGAATCCCATAAGAACAGGAATATACTTTTTCTCCGGCTAGACCCAACTTCTGGTCAAGACTCGATATGAGTTGGATTTCAAGCAAAATGACAAACGAAGTATTGGAAGAGGAACCTGAGTAAGATTTACACGTGAGTAGTCGTATGGACTTCTGTGAATTTACTGAGTGCATTTACTGAATGAATTTAATGAATGTGCATTCAGTGAATTTCCTGTGGTGCACATCTACATTAGAGTAGTCCCATCGGCTTCAGTGCATTTACCCTTGTGTCAGGAATTGGATTTTCTCAAGAGTCTTTTGCAGAAACAGGAGAGAGGAGTTCAGGGTGATTTGTCACTCGAAAATGACTCCCCTGAGGACTACCAGAGAGAATGATGCGTTTTCATACTCCTACTGAAATGCACTGGGAACAGTCTGTGCTTATAGACTGAGAAACCCATAAGAACAGCAATATACTTTTTCTCCGGCTAGACACGATTCCTGGTCAAGACTCGATGTCACTTGGATTTCAAGCAAAATGACTAACGAATTATTGGAAGAGTAACCTGAGTCAGATTTACATGAGAGTAGTCCTATTGACTTCTGTGCATTTACTGCGTGCATTTACTGAGTGAATTTACTGAGTGTGCATTCAGTGAATTTCCTGTGGTGCACAACTACATTAGAGTAGTCCAATTGGCTTCAGTGCATTTACCCTTGTGTCAGGAATCAGATGCTCTCAAGAGTGTGATGCATAAAGAAGAGAGAGTATTTCGGTGTGATTTGTCACTCGAAAATGAGTCCCCTGAGGACTACCAGAGAGAATGATGCGTTTTCATAGTCCTACTGAAATGCACTGGGAACAGTCTGTGCTTACAGATTGAGAAACCCATAAGAGCAGCAATATACTTTTTCTCCGGCTAGACACGACTCCTGGTCAAGACTCGATATCAGTTGGATTTCAAGCAAAATGACTAAAGATTTATTGGAAGAGGAACCTGAGTAAGATTTACACGAGAGTAGTCATTTTGACTTTCGGGCATTTACTGCGTGCATTTACTGAGTGAATTTACTGAGTGTGCATTCAGTTAATTTCCTGTGGTGCACATCTACATAAGAGTAGTCCCATTGGCTTCAGGGCGTTTACCCTTGTGTCAGGAATTGGATGCACTGAAGAGTCTGATGCAGAAACGAGAGGAATTCGGAGTGATTTGACACTCGAAAATGATTCCCTGAAAAGTACCAGAGGGAATGATGCGTTTTCATACTTCTATTGACTTGCACTGGGAACAGTCTGTGCTTATAGAGTGAGAATCCCATAAGAACAGGAATATACTTTTTCTCCGGCTAGACCCAACTCCTGGTCAAGACTCGATATGAGTTGGATTTCAAGCAAAATGACAAACGAAGTATTGGAAGAGGAACCTGAGTAAGATTTACACGTGAGTAGTCCTATGGACTTCTGTGAATTTAGTGAGTGCATTTACTGAATGAATTTAATGAATGTGCATTCAGTGAATTTCCTGTGGTGCACATCTACATTAGAGTAGTCCCATTGGCTTCAGTGCATTTACCCTTGTGTCAGGAATCGGATTTTCTCAAGAGTCTTTTGCAGAAACAGCAGAGAGGAGTTCGGGGTGATTTGTCACTCGAAAATGACTCCCCTGAGGACTACCAGAGAGAATGATGCATTTTCATACTCCTACTGAAATGCACTGGGAACATTCTGTGCTTACAGAGTGAGAAAACCATAAGAGCAGCAATATACTTTTTCTCCGGCTAGACACGACTCCTGGTCAAGACTCGATATCAGTTGGATTTCAAGTAAAATGACTAAAGATTTATTGGAAGAGGAACCTGAGTAATATTTACACGAGAGTAGTCCTGTTGACTTCTTTGCATTTACTGAGTGAATCTACTGAGGGTGAATTCAGTGAATTTCCTGTGGTGCACATCTACATTAGAGTAGTCCCATTGGCTTCAGTGTGTTTACCATTGTGTCAGGAATCGGATGCACTCAAGAGTCTGATGCAGAATCGAGAGGAATTCGGGGTGATTTATGACTCGAAAATGACTCCCCTGAGGACCACCAGAGAGAATGATGCTTTTTCATACTTCTATGGACTTGCACTGGGAACAGTCTGTGCTTATAGAGTGAGAAACCCATATGAACAGGAATATACTTTTTCTCCGGCTAGACACGACTCCTGGTCAAGACTCGATATCAGTTGGATTTCAAGCAAAATGACTAAAGATTTATTGGAAGAGGAACCTATGTCAGCTTTACATGACAGTAGTCCTATGGACTTCTGTGCATTTACTGAGTGCATTTACTAAATGAATTTACTGAGTGTGCATTCAGTGAATTTCCTGTGGTGCACATCTATATTAGTGTACTCCCATTGGCTTCAGTACATTTACCCTTGTGTCAGGAATGGGATGCTCTCAAGAGTCTTTTGCTGAAACTGGAGAGAGGAATTCGGTGTGATTTGTCACTCGAAAATGACTCCCCTGAGGACTACCAGAGAGAATGATGCGTTTTCATACTCCTACTGAAATGCAGTGGGAACAGTCTGTGCTTATAGAGTGAGAAACCCATTAGAACAGCAATATACTTTTTCTCTGGCTGGACAGAACTCCTGGTCAAGACTCGATATCAGTTGGATTTCAAGCAAAATGACTAAAGATTTATTGGAAGAGGAACCTTAGTCAGATTTACATGTGAGTAGTCCTACTGACTTCTGTGCATTTACTGAGTGCATTTACTGAATGAATTAACTGAGTGTGCATTCAGTGAATTTCCTGTGGTGCACATCTACATTAGAGTAGTCCCATTGGCTTCAGTGCGTTTACCCTTGTGTCAGGAATCGGATGCTCTCAAGAGTCTTTTGCAGAAACAGGAGAGAGGAGTTTGGGGTAATTTGCCATTCGAAAATGACTCCCCTAAGGACTACCAGAGAGTATGATGTGTTTTCATCCTCCTACTGGCTTGCCTTGGGAACAGTCTGTGCTTAGAGAGTGAGAAACCCATAGGAAGAGCAGTATACTTTTTCTCCGGCTAGACACGACTCCTGGTCAAGACGATATCAGTTGGATTTCAGGAAAAATGACTAAAGATTTATTGGAAGAGGAATTGAATCAGATTTATACGAGAGTAGTCCTATTGACTTCTTTGCATTTACTGAGTGCATTTACTGAGTGAATTTACTGAGGGTGAATTCAGTGAATTTCCTGTGGTGCACATCTACATTAGAGTAGTCCCATTGGGTTTAGTGCGTTGACGCTTGTGTCAGGATTTGGATGCTCTCAAGAGTCTATTGCAGAAAAAGGAGAGAGGAGTTCGGGGTGATTTGTCACTCGAAAATGACTCCCCTGAGGACTACCAGAGAGAATGATGTGTTTTCATACTTCTACTGACTTGCACTGGGAACAGTCTGTGCTTATAGAGTAAGAAACCCATAAGAACAGCAATATACCTTTTCTCCGGCTGGACATGACTCCTGGTCAAGACTCGATATCAGTTGGATTTCAAGCCAAATGACTAAAGACTTATTGGAAGAGGATCCTGAATAAGATTTACACGAGAGTAGTCCTATTGACTTCTGTGCATTTACTGAGTGCATTTACGGAGTGAATTTACTGAGGGTGGATTCAGTGAATTTCCTATGTTTCACATCTACATTAGAGTAGTCCCATTGGCTTCAGTGCATTTACCCTTGTGTCAGAAATCGGATGCACTCAAGAATCTGAAAGAGAAACGAGAGGAATTCGGGGTGATTTGTGACTCAAAAATGATTCCATGAGGACGACCAGAGAGAATGATGCGTTTTCATACTTCTATTGACTTGCAGTGGGAACAGTCTGTGCTTATAGAGTGAGAAACCCAAAAGAACAGCAATATACTTTTTCTCCAGCTAGACACGACTCCTGGTCAAGACTCGATATCAGTTGGATTTCAAGCAAAATGACTGAAGATTTATTGGAAGAGGAACCTGAGTAAGATTTACCTGAGAGTAGTCCGATTTCTGACACAAGGGTATATGCATTGAAGTCAATGGAACTACATTCGTGTTGATCTGCACCATAGGAAATTCACTGGATGCATACTCAGTAAATTCACTCAGTAAATGCACTCAGTAAAAGCACAGAAGTCAATAGGACTACTCTTATGTAAATCTGACTCAGGTTCCTCTTCCAATACTGAGTGTGCATTCACGGAATTTCCTGTGGTGCAGATCTACATTAGAGTAGTCCCATTAGATTCAGTGCGTCTACCCTTGTGTCAGGAATCGGATGCTCTCAAGAGTTTGATGCAGAAACAGGAGAGAGGAATTCGGGGTGATTTGTCACACGAAAATGACTCCCCTAAGGACTACCAGAGACGATGATGCATTTTCATATTCCTACTGACTTGCCCTGGGAACAGTCTGTGCTTAGAGAGTGAGAAATCCATAGGAAGAGCAGTATACTTTTTCTCTGACTAGACACGACTCCTGGTCAAGACTCGATATTAGTTGGATTTCAAGCAAAATGACTAAAGATTTATAGGAAGAGGAAACTGAGTCAGATTTACACGAGAGTAGTCCTACTGACTTCTGTGCATTTACTGAGTGCATTTACTGAGTGAATTTACTGAGGGTGCATTCAGTGACCTTCCTGTGGTGCACATCTGCATTAGAGTAGTCCCATTGGTTTCAGCGCATTTAACCTTGTGTCAGGAATCGGATATTCTCAAAAGTCTTTTGCAGAAACAGGAGAGAGGAGTTCGGGGTGATTTGTCACACGAAAATGACTCCCCTGAGGATTACCAGAGAGAATCATGAGTTTTCATACTCCTACTCCAATGCACTGGGAACAGTCTGTGCTTATAGACTGAGAAACCCATAAGAACAGAAATATACTTTTTCTCCGGCTAGACACGACTCCTGGTCCAGACTCGATATCAGTTTGATTTCAAGCAAAATGACTAAAGATTTATTGGAAGAGGAACCTGAGTAAGATTTACACGAGAGTAGTCCTACTGACTTCTGTGCATTTACTGAGTGCATTTACTGAGTGAATTTACTGAGGGCACATTCAGTGAATTTCCTGTGGTGCACATCTGCATTAGAGTAGTCCCATTGATTTCAGTGCGTTTAACCTTGTGTAAGGAATCGGATGTTCTCAAGAGTTCTTTGCAGAAACAGGAGAGAGGAGTTCGGGGTGATTTGTCACACGAAAATGACTCTCCTGAGGATTACCAGAGAAAATGATACGGTTTCATACTTCTACTCAAATGCACTGGGAACAGTCTGTGCTTATAGAGTGAGAAACCCATAAGAACCGAAATATACTTTTTCTCCGGCTAGACACGACTCCAGGTCAAGACTCGATATCAGTTTGATTTCAAGCAAAATGACTAAAGATTTATTGGAAGAGGAACCTGAGTAAGATTTACATGAGAGTAGTCCTACTGACTTCTCTGCATTTACTGAGTGCATTTACTGAGTGCATTTACTGATGGCGCATTCAGTGAACTTCCTGTGGTGCACATCTACATTAGAGTAGTCCCATTGGCTTCAGTGCATTTACCCTTGTGTTAGGAATCGGATGCTCTCAAGAGTCTGATGCAGAAACAGGAGAGAAGAGTTTGGGGTGATCTGTCACTCGAAAATTATTCCCGGAGGACTACTGGAGAGAATGATGCGTTTTCATACTTCTGCTGACTTGAAGTGGGAACAGTCTGTGCTTATAGAGTGAGAAACCCATAAGAAGAGCAATATACTTTTTCTCCGGCTAGACACGACTCCTGGTCAAGACTCGATATCAGTTGGATTTGAAGCAAAATGACTAAAGATTTATTGGAAGAGGAACCTAAGATTTACACGAGAGTAGTCCTATTGACTTCTGTGCATTTACTGAGTGCATTTACTGAGTGAATTTACTGAGGGTGCATTCAGTGAATTTCCTGTGGTGCACATCTACATGAGAGTAGTCCCATTGGCTTCAGTGCGTTTACCCTTGTGTCAGAAATCGGATGCACTCAAGAATCTGAAAGAGAAACGAGAGGAATTCGGGGTGATTTGTGACTCAAAAATGATTCCATGAGGACGACCAGAGAGAATGATGCGTTTTCATACTTCTATTGACTTGCAGTGGGAACAGTCTGTTCTTATAGAGTGAGAAACCCAAAAGAACAGCAATATACTTTTTCTCCAGCTAGACACGACTCCTGGTCAAGACTCGATATCAGTTGGATTTCAAGCAAAATGACTGAAGATTTATTGGAAGAGGAACCTGAGTAAGATTTACCTGAGAGTAGTCCGATTTCTGACACAAGGGTATATGCATTGAAGTCAATGGAACTACATTCGTGTTGATCTGCACCATAGGAAATTCACTGAATGCACACTCAGTAAATTCACTCAGTAAATGCACTCAGTAAAAGCACAGAAGTCAATAGGACTACTCTTATGTAAATCTGACTCAGGTTCCTCTTCCAATACTGAGTGTGCATTCACGGAATTTCCTGTGGTGCAGATCTACATTAGAGTAGTCCCATTAGCTTCAGTGCGTCTACCCTTGTGTCAGGAATCGGATGCTCTCAAGAGTTTGATGCAGAAACAGGAGAGAGGAATTCGGGGTGATTTGTCACTCGAAAATGACTCCCCTGAGGACTATCAGAGACGATGATGCATTTTCATACGCCTACTGACTTGCCCTGGGAACAGTCTGTGCTTAGAGAGTGAGAAATCCATAGGAAGAGCAGTATGCTTTTTCTCTGACTAGACACGTCTCCTGGTCAAGACTCGATATCAGTTGGGTTTCAAGCAAAATGACTAAAGATTTATTCGAAGAGGAACCTGAGTCATCTTTACCTGAGAGTAGTCCTATTGACTTCTGTTCTTTTACTGAGTGCATTTACCGAATGAATTTACTGAGTGTGCATTCAGTGAATTTCCTATGGTAGAGATCTACATCAATGTAGTCCCATTGAGTTCAATGCATTTACCCTTTTGTTAGGAATTCAATGCTCTCAAGAATCTGATGCAGAAACAGCAGAGATGAAATCGGGATGATTTGTCATTCGAAAATGACTCCCCTGAGGACTATCAGAGAGAATGACGCGTTTTCATACTCTTACTGAAATGCACTGGGAACAGTCTTTGCTTAGAGAGGGAGAAACCCATAGGAAGAGCAGACATGACTCCTGGTCAAGACTCGGTATCAGTTGGATTTCAAGCAAAACGACTAAAGATTTATTGGAAGAGGCACCGAAGTCAGATTTACATGAGCGTAGTCCTATTGACGTCTGTGCATTTAATGAGTGCATTTACTGAGTGAATTTACTGAGTTTGCATTCAGTGAATTTCCTGTTGTGCAGATCTACATAAGAGTAGTCTTATTGGCTTCAGTGCATTTACCCTTGTGTCAGGAATCGGATGCTCTCAAAAGTCTGATAAACAAACTGAAGAGAGGAGTTGGGGGCAATTGGTACTCTTAGTTGACTCCCCCAAGGACTACCAGAGAGAATGATGCGTTTACATACTTCTACTGACTTGCATTGGGAACAGTCTGTGCTTATAGAGTGAGAAACCCATAAGTACAGCAATATACTTTTTCTCCGGCTAGAGATGACTCCTGGTCAAGACTCGATATCAATTCGCTTGTTTAGCCAGAAAAAAAGTATACTGTTGTTCCGATGGGTTTCTCACTCTCTAAGCACAGACTGTTCCCAGGGCAAGTCAGTAGGAGTATGAAAACGCATCAATTCCTCTGGTAGTCTTCGGGGGAGTCACTTAAGAGTGACAAATCACCCCCAACTCCTCTCTCCAGTTTGTTCCTTAGACTCTTGAGAGCATCCGATTCCTGACACAACGGTAAACACACCGAAACCAATGGGACTACTGTCATGTATATCTGCACCACAGGAAATTCACTGAATGCACACTCAGTAAATTCATTCAGTAAATGCCCTCAGTAAATGCACAGAAGTCAATAGGACTACTCTCATGTAAGTCTGCCTCAGGTTCCTCTTCCAATAAATCTTTAGTCATTTTGCTTGAAATCCAACTGATATCGAGTCTTGACCAGAAGTTGTGTCTAGCCGGAGGAAAAGTATACTGCTGTTCTTATGGGTTTCTCACTCTATAAGCACAGAGTGTTCCCAGTGCAAGTCAGTAGGAGTATGAAAACGCATCATTCTCTCTGGTAGTCTTCAGGGGAATCGTTTTCGAGTGAAAAATCACCCCGACCACCTCTCTACTGTTTCTGCATGAGACTCTTGAGAGCATCCAATTCCTGACACAAGGGTAAACGCACTGAAGCCAATGGGACTACTCTAATGTAGATGTGCACCAGAGGAAATTCAGTGAATGCACACTCAGTAAATTCATTCAGTAAATGCACTCAGTAAATGCACAGAAGTCAAAAGGACTGCTCACATGTAAATCTGACACAGGCTACATTTCCAATAAATGTTTAGTCGTTTTGCTTGACATCCAACTTATATCTAGTCTTTACCAGGAGTCATGTCTAGCCGGAGAAAAAGTATATTGCTGTTCTCATGGGTTTCTCACAGTCTAAGCACAGACTGTTCCGAGAGCATTGCAATAGGAGTATGAAAACGCATCATTCTTTCTGGTTTTCCTCAGGGGAGTCATTTTCGAGTGAGAAATCACCCCGATCTCCTCTCTACTGTTCCTGCATCAGACTCTTGAGAGCATCCGATTCCTGACACAGGGGTAAACGCACTGAAACCAATGGGACTACTGTCATGTATATCTGCACCACAGGAAATTCACTGAATGCACACTCAGTAAATTCACTCAGTAAATGCACTCAGTAAAAGCACAGAATAGGACTACTCTCAGGTAAATCTGACTCAGGTTCCGCTTCCAATAAATCTTTAGTCATTTTGCTTGAAATCCAACTGATATCGAGTCTTGACCAGGAGTCGTGTCTAGCCAGAGAAAAAGTATACAGCTCTTCCTAAGGGTTTCTCACTCTCTAAGCACAGACTGTTCCCAGTGCAAGTCAGTAGGAGTAAGAAAACGCAACATTCTCTCTGGTAGTCCTCAGGGGAGTCATTTTCGAGTGAGAAATCACCCCGAATTCCTCTTTTCTGTTTCTGCATCAGACTCTTGAGAACATCCGATTCCTGACAGAAGGGTAAATGCACTGAAGCCAATGGGACTACTCTAATGTAGATGTGCACCACAGGAAATTCAGTGAATGCACACTCAGTAAATTCATTCAGTAAATGCACTCAGTAAAAGCACAGAAGTCAATAGGACTACTGTCATGTAAATCTGCCTCAAGTTCCTCTTCCAATAAATCTTTAGTCATTTTGCTTGAAATCCAACTGATATCGAGTCTTGACCAGGAGTCTTGTTTATTCAGAAAAAAAGTATACTGTCGTTCCTATGGGTTCCTCACTCTCTAAGCACAGACTGTTCCCAGGGAAAGTCAGTAGGAGTATGAAAAAGCATCAATGCCTCTGGTAGTCTTCGGGGGAGTCATTTAAGAGTGACAAATCACCCCCAACTCCTCTCTCCAGTTTGTTCATCAGACTCTTGAGAGCATCCGATTCCTGACACAAGGGTAAACACACTGAAGCCAATGGAACTACTCTAATGTAGATGTGCACCACAGGAAATTCAGTGAATGCACACTCAGTAAATTCATTCAGTAAATGCACTCAGTAAATGCACAGAAGTCAATAGGACTACTCTCATGTAAATCTGACACAGGCTACATTTCCAATAAATCTTTAGTCATTTTGCTTGACATCCAACTTATATCTAGTCTTGACCAGGAGTCATGTCTAGCCGGAGAAAAAGTATATTGCTGTTCTTAAGGGTTTCTTACACTCTAAGCACAGACTGTTCCGAGAGCATTTCAGTAGGAGTATGAAAACACACCATTGTTTCTGGTTGTCCTCAGGGGAGTCATTTTTGAGTGAGAAATCACCCCGAACTCCTCTCTACAGTTTCTGCATCAGACTCTTGAAAGCATCCGATTTCTGACACAAGGGTATATGCGTTGAAGTCAATGGGACTACATTCATGTTGATCTGCACCATAGGAAATTCACTGAATGCACACTCAGTAAATTCACTCAGTAAATGCACTCAGTAAAAGCACAGAAGTCAATAGGACTACTCTCATGTAAATCTGACTCAGGTTCCGCTTCTAATAAATCTTTAGTCATTTTGCTTGAAATCCAACTGATATCGAGTCTTGACCAGGAGTCGTGTCTAGCCAGAGAAAAAGTATACAGCTCTTCCTAAGGGTTTCTCACTCTCTAAGCACAGACTGTTTCCAGTGCAAGTCAGTAGGAGTAAGAAAACGCATCATTGGTAGTTCTCAGGGGAGTCATTTTTGAGTGACAAATCACTCCGAACTCCTCTCTCCTGTTTTTGCATCAGACTCTTGAGAGCATCCGATTCCTGACACAATGGTAAACGTACTGAAACCAATGGGACTACATTCATGTAGATCTGTAGTTACTCCCCCTCCCAGTTGGGAGGGAGTGAAGACTGAGTCCCGGACCTCCTCCCGTTTGCTATCGTGTTGCGGGTGGCGGGACAGCGCATCGGCAAGCGAGTTAGCCTTTCCCGGGAAATGGTGCAGGGTGAAATTGAACTTAGAGAAGAAATCAGCCCATCACAACTGCTTGGCATTCAGTGCTCGAGGCGAGCGGAGCAGTTCTAAGTTTTTGTGATCAGTCCATACTTCAAATGGCACTCTTGCCCCCTCCAGCCCGTGTCGCCATGTTGCCAGTGCCAACCGGATCGACCCTGCTTCTTTTTCCCAAACCGACCAATTCCTTTCAGTGTCATTAAACTTTTTTGAGACATAAGCAAGGGGGTGGAGTTTACCATCATCCCCCTCTTGTATGATGGCCCCGCTCCATAGCGATGTCCGAAGCGTCAACTTGGACAATGAATTTCTTGAGTTCGTTAGGGTGAGCCAGGACCGGCTCAGAGGTAAAAAGAGCCTTCAGGCGTTCAAACGCAAGCTGACAGTCCGGAGTCCATGCTAAACGGGCACCCGGCCGGGTGCAGTCAGGGGGCTTCCCCTTAGTTTTGAGAAGGTCAGTAAGGGGGAGGGCCACCTGCACAAAGTTCGATAGAAATGATCTGTAAAAATTGGCGAATCCAAGGAAAGCCTGGAGCTGTCTCCTCGTCTTTCGGGGTTCCCACCCCACCACATCTTTAACCTTGTCAGGGTCCATCTCGATCCCCTTCTGTGAGATGCGGTAGCCTAAAAAGGCGATTTCTGACTTATGGAATTCACATTTGGACAGTTTCGCGAAGAGTTTGTGCTTGTGCAACGTTTGAAGTACTTCCCTGACCAATTTTATATGGGAGCGGAGGTCAGGGGAATACAAAAGTATGTCATCAAGGTAAACAAGGACCCCCTTGAACAAATACTTATGCAATACTTCATTAATCAAGTTCATGAACACCCCGGGCCCCCTGTAATCCGAATGGCATAACAAGGTATTCAAACTGCCCCAGGGGGGTATTGAATGCAGTTTTATATTCGTCCCCTTCTCTGATGCGTACCCGAAAGTAGGCATCCCTAAGATCCAACTTAGAAAAGATCCTCCCCCCAGCAACCGCGGCTAGGAGATCCTTCATCAGGGGCAGAGGGTACGCATTGGTAGCGGAGACAGCATTTAGCCCATGATAGTCCGTACATAGCCGCAGCCCCCCATCTTTCTTTTTCCAGAACAGAACGGGTGCGGCGAACGGGGAAGAGGCGGGTTGGATGAACCCCCTCTCCAAGTTCTTATCTATAAACTTTCTAAGTTCCACTTTCTCGGCCGGGCTCATGGAGTACAATTTGCCCTTAGGTAATTTTTGGTTTGGCAGTAATTCAATAGCATAGTCTGAGTTCCTGTGGGGGGGCAGCTCGTCTGCCTCTTCTTCCCCAAAGACAGCCGCTAAATCCCGGTATTCCCGCAGGATCGCCTCTAGTTCTGCTTCTGCCACCCCCACCAGCACAGGTTCGACTCCTAGTCGCAGGGATCCCCAGCCCTCGCGCCAAACATGATCCCTACATTTGGGTGAAATAAAGTTGACGTTCCCAGCTTCCCACATTATGTGTGGGTCGTGGTCAAAGAACCATGCACTCCCTAAGACCAGAGGGAAACGGGCGGCCAGGGTAACGACGAATGGTCTCACCTCCCAGTGTTCCCCAATCCCCATGCGTAATGGCACAGTCTTGTATTTACATGGCTCTCTCATGGTTGAGCCGTCCATTTGGGTAAACACCAGGGGTTCTGCAAGCTTGACTACCTTCGCCCCTAGCCCAGTTACCAACGAGGGGCTAATGATGTCTTTCCCACACCCAGAGTCAATGAGAGCTCGCACTCTCACATGGGCCTGTAGACCCGGGTCCATCAGAGTCACAGTAAGAAAAAAGAGGGAGAAGGATCTGCTCACCGGGTTCAGCGCTTGCGAGTCCGGGACCTGCTGTTCAGCGCTATTTACAGCAGGTCCTTCTCGTTTCCCGCCTTCAGGGTTTCTTCCTCCGATGAGTCAGATGTCTCGCTTAGCGGGTTGATTTGCAGAGCTCTCGCTCCTCTCGGTTTCGCCACCGATTTGGGTGTAGATGTTTCGAATTTCTTCTTGCCCCCTTTTGCTCCCCCGGGTGGGGTGGGTAATTCAGGGCAACTTGCCACGAAGTGGCCCGATTCTCCACACTTCAGACACAGCCCTTGCTTCATCCGAAGCTCCCGTGTGCCGTCTTTGGGTCGAGGGTTCATTGGTTGGGTCTTCCCCCTGGGTGCCGGGGTGGGGCCTGAAGGGGATCCCTTCCCCAATGCCGCCACGTCATCCAGCCGGATGGTTCTCAGGCGGGTTTCCGTGGCTACCGCCTCCTGCATCCAGCCCATCAAAGTTTCAGGGTCGTGCCCGCGCATCACGGTCCGGCGGATCTCCGGGTTGAGTCTCAGGCAGTATTGCTCTGCCAGGACTCCGTCCGGCCATCCCCGGACTTTCACGGCTTGCCTCCGGAACTCCGCGATATACTCCCTCATGGATTTGGATCCTTGCTCTAACGCTCGCAAGAAGGCTCGGGCAGTCTTGTTCGCGTTGACATCCTCAAATTGCTCCTTCATGGCCCACATGAAGGCGTCGATTTCCCGCAGCTCCCGCCCGTCCACTTGGTGCAGGGCTATGTACCAGTCTGCTGCTGCCTCCTTCAGGTGCGATGCGATCGCGTCAACCATGCGGTCTTCGCTCTGGAACAGGTGTCCCCAGTTCTCAATGAACTTTTCGGTTCTCACCAGGAAGACCGAGAACTTCTCTGGGGTTCCGTCAAAATCCGCGTCTAGGAGTTCGGCAGGCTTCGGTGGAAGGAACCCCCAGGGTCTTTGTGGTTGCGGTGCCGGCGGCCCCTGTGGTGGGGGCCCCGCTGGCTGGTCCGGAGGTGCCCCGGGTTGCCCTGGGACACCTCCAGGCAGCCCCGCTGGAATGACCCTTCGATCGGGGGGTTGCTGATCGGGAGGCGCCTCTCTTTGCCTCCTGTCCATTTCCTCTCGGATACCGTCTGAGATCATCTTGGGGATGCGGGAGAGGGACTCATCTAGTAAGCGGAAAAGGCGATCTTGACTCGGGTCGCCACTCCACCTCCGACTTACCAAGGGCCCTTTCAGGTCTTTCGGCTCCGGGCACATGTCTTCCGCCCCTTCTGCCGTGCTCAGCCGGTAGACTGCCCTCTCAAACCAGGTCTCCCGAACTGACGCTCGCGGAGTGTAGGACCACGTCTCCTGCGTCTCGGCCAGCGGCTTCACCCAGTCTCTTCTCTGTTTAGGCCGGGTGGTCACACCTCCATACGCCGCTCCATAGGGGTCCCCGTAGGGCCCCCCCAAGTCATACTCCATGCCCCAGGACGTTGGGACATAGGTGACCGGGTTCTCCAAGAAAACGACTGCCATGGGTGATTGGCACCGTCGTTACGGGAGGCTTCTTGTCCTCCGGAGGATCTTGGATCGGAAGAGTGTCGTCCTCGCTGTCGCTCATTTCTGCGCAAAACGGGTTCCGACCAGTCCCGACTAAAAGTGATTCTTAACAAACTGTCAGAGTCCTCAGTTAGTCAGTCAAAACACCAGGCCTTATTCATTGAAACAAGGATAGTATTTATTAGACTGCAATACTAGGTCACTAGAACCGAAGCATTGTTAAGAATAACTTGAATACATGAAGCCTTTGGGGT
Source organism: Gekko gecko (assembly GCA_029375565.1). Lineage (NCBI taxonomy): Eukaryota > Metazoa > Chordata > Lepidosauria > Squamata > Gekkonidae > Gekko > Gekko gecko. Next base: position 160,212,897 of record JAPDNY010000002.1, on the reverse strand, counting down.
TATACTCTAAGGGGGGGAAGGAGCCCCCTCACTTCTACCAATGGTTAACAAGCCCGCGCGCGGGAAGACTAAGTGGTGCTAAATTACTACGTTCCCACCACCCGAAAGTTCTCAAGCCTAGCTGTTGTCTTTAGGAAAGTGAAAGTAGACATCCAGCCTGGCTCCAAGGCCATTCAGGCCTGGGTGAGATGAGAGATAGCCCGGTCTCCCAGGCAACCTCGTCACCTCCCCGCATATCAACGGAAAAACCAGATACATTTATTGACCCCTCATCTCCTCCCTTCACCCTTATGGCAGGGATACCTGACAATCTGCACCACAGGAAATTCACTGAATGCACACTCAGTAAATTCATTCAGTAAATGCACTCAGTAAAAGCACAGAAGTCAATAGGACTACTCTCATGTAAATCTCCCTCAGGTTCCTCTTCCAATAAATCTTTAGTCATTGTGCTTGAAATCCAACTGATATCGAGTCTTGACCAGGAGTCTTGTCTAGCCAGAGAAAAAGTATACAGCTCTTTCTAAGGGTTTCTCACTCTCTAAGCACAGACTGTTCCCAGTGCAAGTCAGTGCAAGTAGGAATATGAAAACGCATCACTCTCTCTGGTAGTCCTCAGGGGAGTCATTTTCGAGTGACAAATCACCCCGAATTCCTCTCTCCTGTTTCTGCATCAGACTCTTGAGAGCTTCCGACTCCTGACACAAGGGTAAACGCACTGAAGCCAATGGGACTACTCTAATGTAGATGTGCACCACAGGAAATTCAGTGAATGCACACTCAGTAAATTCATTCAGTAAATGCACTCAGTAAATGCACTGAAGTCAATAGGGCTACTCTCATGTAAATCTGACACAGGCTACATTTCCAATAAATCTTTAGTCATTTTGCTTGACATCCAACTGATATCTAGTCTTGACCAGGAGTCATGTCTAGCCGTAGGAAAAGTATATTGCTGTTCTTATGGGTTTCTCACTCTCTCTTTTTTTTTAAAAAAAACACAACATTTTATTATAGGATATGTTTCACATAGTTAAAATTTTATCTTATAGATATCACATACCTTTTTTCTTTTCTCCCCACTCCCCCCAGTACAAGGCTTCCCACAATGCTCTTACCCCCTTATAAACTCTATTATCTAATCATCATTCACAAAATATGTCAATTCCATTATCAAATTAGGTAACATTTTAGCAATCATATCATTCTTTTTCTTGTTTTCTCCTTAATAACTGTCAAAGCAAATCAATCTATTTTTAACGTCCCAATTTTTCTCAAGATAGTCTTTAAAATCTTTCCATTCTTCAAAAAATGCTTCATCTTCTTTGTTATTAAGCTTTCTTGTCATTTTGTCCATTTCAGCCACAAAAAGCATCTTCTTAATCCATTCCCATATTTCAGGAATCTTTTCTTGTTTCCAGAATTGTGCATAAGTCATTCTAGCTGTTGTGACCAAGTACCATAACAATGTTCTCTTGGTTACATTTATTTCTTCCAGTTTAAGGCCTAACAACAAGATTTGTGGATCTTTCTTAAAAGTACATTTCAAAATCTTCTGTATTTCATTATGAATCCCTGACCAATAACTCATGGCTTTATCACAAGTCCACCACATATGGTAAAATGAGCCCTCTTTCTTTCTACATTTCCAACATTTGCTAGACATACTCTCATTTATATTAGCAATTTTCTTTGGAGTCATATACCATCTATACATCATTTTGTAACAATTCTCTTTAACATTAACACAAGTTGAAATTTTCATTGACTTTTTCCACAGACATTCCCATGATGCCATAGTTATTTCATTATTTACATTTACCACCCATTTTATCATTTGTTCTTTTACAATTTCATCTTCTGTATACCACTTCAGCAAAACCTTATATATTTTTGAGATCATATTTTTCCCCTTTTCCACCCATATATTCTCAATTTCATTATTCTTTGCCCTAAAGCCATATTTTCTCTTATCAGTTTTAAACAAATCATGGATCTGTCTATAATGCCGATGACGCGACCTCCAGCCGGGCAATGGACCTGGTGGCGTCCATGGCGTCACTAGGACTCTCCCAATGTGTGTCGACCCCTACGCACCAGGCCGGGCACATGCTCGACTTGATCTTCACGATGGGGATTTCAGTGGACCGGATGACTGCTATGGCAGTTCCATGGTCGGACCACTATGCCCTGAAGGCCCGTATGAATGTCCCACCCCGACCCTGTATAGGCGGCGAGCGGTTTTTGGCTCGCCCGCAGAGCCAAATGGACCTGGCGCGGCTTCAGATGGCTCTGCGGGATCCGATGCCCCCTGGCGGCTCGTTAGATGAACTGGTGGAAGACTGGCATGGCCGACTTTCTGCAGCCATCGACGAGATCGCTCCCAGGCGCCCTCTGCGCACCCGCTCTAGGCTAGCTCCTTGGTACTCCCAGGGGCTGCGGCTTATGAAGCAGGAGCTCAGACGGCTAGAGAGGCGGTGGCGCCGTGCTCGCGACGAGGCAACGAGAGCATCTTATAGGACGTTTATGAGAGCCTATGAGATGGCAGTCAAGGCTGTGAAGAGGGAATTCTACGCAGCTACGATTGCATCTGCAAGCTCACGCCCAGCCCAATTGTTTAGAACAATTCGGTCTTTGACAACTCTGCCGCAGGGCAGATATAATAGTAGGGAATTGGAGATTGGCTGTGAGGCATTTGCAAGCTATTTTGCAGATAAAGTCTCGGCGCTCCGCCGCGACCTCCCCGCCACACTTGAAACGGTGAGTGAACTCGAGGCCCCTTGCGCATCTTTGAGCTTGGGTTTAGAATGCTTTAACCGGCTCAGTCTGGAGGAAGTCGACAGATTGCTAGTATCTGTGCGCCCAACCACGTGCGACCTTGACCCGTGCCCCTCCTGGCTCATTAAGGCGGGCCACGAGGGGTTTCGAGGTGCCTTGGGGGAGATTGTCAACAAATCCCTCTTGGAGGGACGGTTCCCCGAGGCACTCAAGGAAGCGATGGTCCGCCCCCTCTTGAAGAAATCAATCATGGACCCGGCGGAATTGGCCAGTTATCGGCCGGTGTCCAACTTGCCCTATTTAGGCAAGCTGATTGAGAGAGCGGTGGCGACTCAGTTACAGGGCTTTCTGGATGACGCTTCCGTCCTTGATCCACTCCAGTCCGGCTTCCGCCCGGGCTACGGGACGGAGGCAGCACTGGTCGCCTTAATGGATGACCTCCGGAGGCATCTGGATCGGGGTGGTGTGGCGGCACTGTTGCTATTAGATCTGTCGGCTGCATTTGATACAGTCGACCACCAGTTGCTGATCCACCGCCTCGCCGACGTGGGGATTCAGGGGCTCGCTCTTCAATGGCTTGCCTCTTTTCTCCAAGGTCGGGGACAGAGGGTGGTGCTAGGGGGGCAGCAGTCCCGGAGGCACCCGCTTGAATGCGGGGTGCCTCAGGGGGCAGTGCTCTCCCCGATGTTGTTTAACATCTATATGCGCCCCCTCGCCCAGATTGCTCGGCGGTATGGGCTGGGTTGTCACCAATATGCGGATGACACCCAGCTCTACCTGATGTTGGGCGGCCAGTCAGACTCCGACCCGGAAGATCTTCACCGGGCTTTGCAGGCTGTGGCTGGGTGGCTCCGGCAGAGCCGATTGAAGTTAAATCCTGCCAAGACGGAAGTCCTGTGCCTGGGTCGGACCGGCTGGGGGCTGGGGCTCCTGCTTCTGACCTTCGACGGGGCATCGTTGGTGCCGGCGCCAGAGGTTAGGAGTTTGGGAGTGCTCCTGGACCCCGCACTAACCATGGGGCCCCTGGTGGCAGCCACTGTCAAGTCGGCTTTTTACCATCTTCGGTTGATTCGGCAGTTGGTCCCGTTTCTCGACCGCGAAGACCTGGCCACGGTGATTCATGCAATGGTCACCTCGAGGTTGGACCACTGCAACGCCCTCTACATGGGGCTGCCTTTGGGGCAAATCCGGAGGCTGCAGCTAGTGCAGAATGCTGCAGCCAGGCTGTTGACGGGCACCCCTAGGCGGGAGCACATCCGGCCTGTGCTGAAAGCGCTGCACTGGCTGCCTATAGCATACCGGATTCACTTCAAAGTGCTGGTGCTTACCTTTAAAGCCCTATATGGTCAGGGTCCGGCATACCTGAGGGACCGCCTTTCCCCACATATGCCCCAAAGAGCACTTCGGTCTGAATCGCAACATCGCCTGGCGGTTCCTGGCCCCAAGGAGGCCAGGTTGGCGGCCACGAGGGCTAGATCATTCTCAGTGGCGGCTCCTACCTAGTGGAATGAGCTCCCGGAGGAGATCAGGGCCCTGCGGGACCTTTTGCAGTTCCGCAGGGCCTGTAAGACGGAGCTCTTCCACCAGGCGTTAGAGTAGGAGCCGCCGCTGTCCTTTCCCCCCTCCTTGGCCGCTGCCTGCCCCCCCCCACTGCTACTTTACCAACTGTGTGGTGGAGGAAGGGGATAGCTGAGTAAGTCCTTGGGGCCTGCCACGACCAACTCTGCTGGGTTATATTGCTGTGTTTAATGATCATCGGAAGCCATCGGGTTGAGACAAGAACACTTTATGATGTGGATATGTTTTAGATATTTATATGCCTATATGTTATGTTTTAACTTGTTTGTCCTGGCACTGGTTGCCCTTTTGTAAGCCGCCCTGAGCCCGTTCGCGGGGAGGGCGGGGTAGAAATGGAATGTATAAATAAATAAATAAATAATTCAACCAATCATAATCAAATTCCACATCATCTCTGTCTCTCATAACAAAACTTTTCCCATCAGGTTTTAAAAGATTTCTATACGGTAACCAATCTAGTCCTTCATGTCTCGAATATGGTTTGATCACTTCTGCCGGCACTATCCAAAGTGGTCGTTCTTCATAATTTTTAAACTCTGCCACTTCAGCTAGGACCAGTTCTTTCATATCTGCCTTAATATTCTCTTGTACTTGCACTTGTACTTGTTCTATTTGCTCCAGTTGCCTTTCCATTTGTTGTTTCATCTGTAGTTCCATTTATTTGGCCTGTAATTCCATTTGTTTTCCAAGATTCTGCACTGCCTCCATCCTCCTCCTCTCCATAGCCTCTATTGCTGCCTGCCATTCTTTTTTATCCTTTGCTGCCATTCTGGGACTTGATGTAGAGGCGGTCCTTTGTCTTGGCCTCAAATCCGTTTTGAAAACTTTTAAATATCACCAGATCTCTTTTCTTCTAGGTGTTCCGTCAAACCGCCGCCTTTATATATTTCTTCTCTTTAATTTTATAGTTCAAATTCAATTTTAAAAAATTAGTCCTCCTCAAAATGGCGGGCGCAATTTCTCTATGGTTTTTTGGCAAGAGTAGGCAATTTTGTAACTTCCGGTTTGGTGTCCGTCCCAAAAATCCGACTTCCTGTGCAGCGCACTAACTCTTCCTACTCCTTCCGGTGACTCAGTCTTTTGAAATGCCTCTCTTGCCCCAAACTTGTCTTTTCTCAGCCAGAACTTGTTTTTGGTAGCACAGATTCACATCAGTTTCGTTTTTACAGCTCACAGTTTATCTCTAGCTGACCATAGGAATGCAAAACAAAAGTTTCTTTTTCGCTATTTTCACGTTCTAGAAAGCTTCTTTCAGTTCCAAACAAAGTGGATTACATCAGAAATGTTTTTGTACGCTAAGCCGCTTGATTCAAATCTCTCTGTGTCTTCAAACCAGTAAGCAAAAGTTCTTTGTTACCTTACAGTTCAATCTCGGGGTTTCGCATTGCTTCTTCTTAACTTACTGTTGACTTTGATGGTAAAGAGGTCGGTAGATGATGGGTTTATACTGAATTGTCAGCCCGATTAGCTCCTGTAGTGTTGTCTCGCAACTGCCCGCTTCGTGGGAAGGGATCAAAGCATAAACAGACTTTCTCCGAAGCCTGCCCACACCAATCTCAACTCCCGCATGGACTTTGGCTGCTTCCTTGCGACCCCCCCGCCTGGGGAGTGCTGTGTTGGACCAGAAAAAGGTCCAAACTGTCAAAAGGGGCTATCGTTCACCCTGCACAATTCGCAGAGTGCGTCAAATCGCCATTTTAACTCCGACCGGAAGTCTGGGTTTCTCACTCTCTAAGCACAGACTGTTCCCAGAGCATTTCAGTAGGAATATGAAAATGCATCATTCTCTCTGGTTGTCCTCAGGGGAGTCATTTTCGAGTGAGAAATCACCCCAAACTCCTCTCTACAGTTTCTGCATCAGACTCTTGAGAGCATCTGATTCCTGACACAAGGGTATATGCATTGAAGTCAATGGGAGTACATTCATGTAGATCTGCACCACAGGAAATTCACTGAATACACACTCAGTAAATTCCCTCAGTAAATGCACTCAGTAAATGCACAGAAGACAATAGGACTACTCTCATGTAAATTTGACAAAGGTTCCATTTCCAATAAATCTTTAGTCATTTTGCTTGAAATCCAACTGATATCGAGTCTTGACCACGAGTCGTGTCTAGCCAGAGAAAAAGTACACTGCTCTTCCTAAGGGTTTCTCACTCTCTAAGCACAGACTGTTCCCAGTGCAACTCAGTAGGAGTATGAAAATGCATCTTTCTCTCTGGTAGTCCTCAGGGGAATCATTATCGAGTGACAAATCACCCCGAACTCCTCTCTCCTGTTTCTGCATGAGACTCTTGAGAGCATCCAATTCCTGACACAAGGGTAAACGCACTGAAGCCAATGGGACTACTCTCATGTAGATGTGCACCACAGGAAATTCACTGAATGCACACTCAGTAAATTCATTCAGTAAATGCACTCAGTAAAAGCACAGAAGTCAATAGGAATACTCTAATGTAAATCTCCTCTCTCCTGTTTCTGCATCAGACTCTTGAGAGCATCCGATTCCTGATACAAGGGTATATGCATTGAAGCCAATGGGACTACATTTATGTAGATCTGCACCACAGGAAATTCACTGAATGCACACTCAGTAAATTCACTCAGTAAATGCACTCAGTAAATACACAGAAGTCAATAGGACTACTCTCATATAAATCTGCACAGGTTCCTCTTCCATTAAATCTTTAGTCATTTCGCTTGAAATCCAACTGATATTGAGTCTTGACCAGGAGTCGTATCTAGCCAGAGAAAAAGCATACTGCTCTTCCTATGGGTTTCTCACTCTCTAAGCACAGACACTTCCCAGTGCAAGTCAGTAGGAGGAAAACGCATCATTCTCTCTGGTAGTCCACAGGGGAGTCATTTTCGAGTGACAAATCACCCCAAACTCCTCTGTCCTGTTTCTGCATCAGACTCTTGTGAGCATCCGATTCCTGACACAAGGGTAAATGCACTGAAGTCAATGGCACTACATTCATGTAGATCTGCACCACAGGAAATTCACTGAGTGCACACACAGTAAATTCACTCAGTAAATGCAAAGAAGTCAATCGGACTACTCTCATGTAAATCTGACTCAGGTTCCACTTCCAATAAATCTTTCGTCATTGTGCTTGAAATCCAACCGATATCGAGTCTTGACAAGGAGTCGTGGCTAGCCAGAGAAAAAGTATATTGCTGTTCTTATGGGTTTCTCACTCTCTAAGCACGGAATGTTCCCAGTGCATTTCAGTAGGATTATGAAAACGCATCATTCTCTCTGGTAGTCCTCAGGGGAGTCATTTTCGAGTGACAAATCACTCCGAACTCCTCTCTCCTGTTTCAGCATCAGACTCTTGAAAGCATCCAACTTCTGACACAAGAGTAAATGCATGGAAGCCAATAGGACTACTCTCATGTAGATGTGCACCACAGAAAATTCACTGAATGCACACCCAGTAAATTAATTCAGTAAATGTACTCAGTAAAAGCACAGAAGTCAGTAGGACTACTCTCATGTAAATCTTCCTCACGTTCCACTTCGAATAAATCTTTAGTCATTGTGCATGAAATCCAAATGATGTCGAGGCTTGACTAGGAGTCTTGTCTCACCAGAGAAAAAGTATACTGCTGTTTCTATGGGTTTCTCACTCTCTAAGGAGAGACTGTTCCCAGGGCAAGTCAGTAGGAGTATGAAAACGCGTCAGTGCCTCTAGTCTTCGGGGGAGTCATTTTCGAGTGACAAATCACCCCCAACTCCTGTCTCCCTTTTGTTCATGAGACTCTTGAGAGCATCAGATTCCAGACAGTAGGGTAAACGCACTGAAGCCACCGGGACTACTCTCATGTAGATCTGCACAACAGGAAATACACTGAATTCAAACTGTGTGAATTCATTCACTAAATGCACTCAGTAAATGCACAGAAGTCAATAGGACTACTCTCATGTAAATCTGCCTCAGGTACCTCTTCCAATAAACCTTTAGTCATTGTGCTTGAAATCCAACTGATATCGAGTCTTGACCAGGAGTCGTGTCTAGCCGGAGAAAAAGTATATTGCTGTTCTTATGGGTTTCTCACTCTCTAAGCAAGACTGTTCCTAGTGCATTTCAGTAGGAGTATGAAAACGCATCATTAAATCTGGTAGTCCTCAGAGTCATTTTGAGTGACAAATCACCCGAACGACTCTCTCTGTTTCAGCATCAGACCCTTGAGAGCATCAAACTCTGACACAAGAGTAAATGCATGAAGCCAATGGACTATCTCATGTAGATGTGCACACGAATACCTGAATGCACTCAGTAAATTAATTCAGTAAATGCACTCAGTAAAAGCACAGAAGTCAGTAGGACTACTCTCATGTAAATCTTTCTCACATTCCACTTCGAATAAATCTTTAGTCATTGTGCTTGAAATCCAACCGATATCGAGTCTTGACTTGGAGTCGTGTCTAGCCGGAGAAAAAGTATATTGCTGTTCTTATGGGTTTCTCATTCTCTAAGCACAGACTGTTCCCAGTGCATTTCAGTAGGAGTATGAAAACGCATAATTCTTTTTGGTAGTCCTCAGGGGTGACATTTTCGAGTGACAAATCACCCCGAACTCCTCTCTCCTGTTTCAGCATCAGACCGTTCAGAGAATCCAACTTTTGACACAAGAGTAAATGCATAGAAGCCAATAGGACTACTCTCATGTAGATGTGCACCACAGGAAATTACCTGAATGCACACTCAGTGAATTAATTCAGTAAATGGACTCAGGAAAAGCACAGAAGTCAGTAGGACTACTCTCATGTAAATCTTCCTCACGTTCCGCTTTGAATAAATCTTTAGTCATTCTGCATGAAATCCAACTGATATCGTGTCTTGACTAGGAGTCTTGTCTCGCCTGAGAAAAAGTATACTGCTATTTTTATGGGTTTCTCACTCTATAAGCACAGACTGTTCCCAGAGCATTTCAGTAGGAGTATGAAAACGCATCAATGCCTCTAGTAGTCCTCGGGGGAGTCATTTTCGAGTGACAAATCACCCCCAACTCCTCTCTCCATTTTATTCATGAGACTCTTGAGAGCATCCGATTCCTGACAGAAGGGTAAACGTACTGAAGCCACCAGAACTACTCTCGTGTAGATCTGCACCACAGGAAATACACTGAATGCACACTGTGTAAATTCACTCAGTAAATGCACTTAGTAAATGCACCGAAGTCATTAGGACCACTCTCATATAAATCTGCCTCAGTTTCCTCTTCCAATAAATTTTTAGTTATTTTGCTTGAAATCCAACTGATATCGAGTCTTGACCAGGAGTCGTGTCTAGCCAGAGAAAAAGTATACTGCTCTTCCTATGGGTTTCTCACTCTCTAAGCACAGACTGTTCCCAGTACAAGTCAGTAGGAGTATGAAATCTCATCATTCTCTTTGGTAGTCCTCAGGGGAGTCATTTTCGAGTGATAAATCACCCCGAACTCCTCTCTCCTGTTTCTGCATCAGACTCTTGAGAGCATCCGATTCCTGACACAAGGGTATATGCATTGAAATCAATGGGACTACATTCATGTAGATCTACACCACAGGAAATTCAGTGAATGCACAGTCAGTAAATGCACTCAGTAAATGCACTCATTAAATGCACAGAAGTCAATAGGACTACTCTCATGTAAATCTGCCTTAGGTTCCTCTACCAATAAATCTTTACTTATTGTGCTAGAAATCCAACTGATATCGAGTCTTGACCGGGAGTTGTGTCTAGCCAGAGAAAAAGTATACTGCTCTTCCTAAGGGTTTCTCACTCTCTAAGCACAGATTATTCCTAGTGCAAGTCAGTAGGAGTATGAAAACGCATCATTCTCTCTGGTAGTCCTCAGGGGAGTCATTTTCGAGTGACAAATCACCCCGAATTTCTGTCTCCTGTTTCTGCATCAGACTCTGAGAGAGAGCATCCCATTATTGACACAAGGGTAAATGCACAGAAGTCAATGGGACTATTCTCATATAAATATGCACTTTAACATACACAAACCCAAAACTCTAGGGAAGAAGTTTGCATAAGCACGCCCCCCAAATTCCACAGATCTGGTTTGCATCCGCGTATTATGGCCCCTGGTGCTTTCAATCAACTCAGCCATGAAGTCATTGTGGATTGGGAGTCTGCAGGGGAGTCAGTATCGAGTGACAAATCCCCCCCCAACTCCTCTCTCCTGTTTCTGCATCGGACTCTGAGAGAGAGCATCCTATTATTGACACAAGGGTAAATGCACTGAAGTCATTGGGACTATTCTCATGTAAATCTGCACTTTAACACACACCCTCCCTAAACTCCAGGAAAGAGGTTTGCATAAGTGCACCCCAGAAATTACTGGGATCAGGTTTGAATCTGCACATCATATCCCTTGGTGCGGTCAATCACCTAAGCCAAGAAGTCATTCTGGATTGGGAGTCCCCAGGGGAATCATTCTCGAGTGATAAATCCCCCCCAACTCCTGTCTCCTGTTTCTACATCAGATTCTGAGAGCATCCCATTATGACATGAGGGTCTCCTTTTATGAATTTATAGAAGCATTAAAAAATAAAAAGGGGAATAGTCCCGACCCTGTTGGCCTTCCTGCAAAATTCTACCAAGTTTCTGAAGACCAGTTGATCATATCTTTAAAATGTATAAGGGAAACGTAGAAGGGAAAATACCAGAAAGCTGGAATGAAGCCTTAATACGTTTTTCATATAAGCAAAACACAGATGAATAAGAAATCAAAAACGATAGGCCAATTTCACTTTTAAATCGATTACAAAACATATGTGTCCATTTTGGCTACAAGACTTAAAAGGGTATTGATACGGATAATATATCAAGAGCAAGCAGGTTTTATTTTTTCTGAACCAAAAAGACAACATATGAACAAACCAAGGATTATTGAATGCAACAGAGTATATTGAAAGTCCTTCCGGAGAAGCAGAGGTCTTTGAATTTTTTAGATGCCCAAAAGGCGTTTGATGACGTCACCTGGAACTTTCTGTGCGGATTCAATCCTGATCCCAGTAATTTGTGGGGTGCGCTTATGCAAACCTCTTTCCTGGAGTTTGGGGAGGTTGTGTGTTAAAGTGCAGATTTACATGAGAGTAGTCCCATTGCTTCAGTGCATTTTCCCTTGTGTCAATAATGGGATGCTCTCTCTCAGAGTCTGATGCAGAAACAGGAGAGAGGATTTGGGGGGGATTTGTCACTCCAAGGAGCTGCGGTGGCTCAAGTGGTTAAGATGCTGAACTGCAGGCTTTGGAAGGTCAGTAGTTCAGCAGTTCGAGACCCGAGAGTGCCGCATGACGGGGTGAGCTCCCGTCTCTACTTCCAGCTCCTGCCAACCTAGCAGTTCGAAAGCAAGAAATTGCAAGTAGATAAATAGGTACCACTTTGGTGGGAAGGAAACAGCGTTCCGTGCACCTTGGTGTTTAGTCATGCCGGCCACATGACCACGGAAACATCTTCGGACAGCGCTGGCTCTTCAGCTTTGAAACGGAGATGAGCACCGCAACCCTAGAGTCGGATTCGACTGGCTTTCGAGCAAGGGAACCTTTACTGTCACTCCAAAGTGACTCCTCTGGGGACTCCCAATCCACAATGACTCCTTGGCTGAGTTAACTGAAAGCACTAGGGGCCATAATGCGTGGATGAAAAACGTATCCGTGGAATTTGGGGGGTGCGCTTATGGAAACCTCTTCCCTAGAGTTTGGGTAGTGTGTGTGTTAAAGTTCAGATTAATATGAGAGTAGTTCCATTGACTTCAGTGCATCTAACCTTGTATAAATAATGGGATGCTCACTCTCAGAATCTGATGCAGAAACAGGAGAGAGGAGTTGGGGGGTTTGCCCCTCTTAAATGACTCCCCTAGGGACTCTCAATCCACAATGACTCCTTGGCTAAGTGGAGTGAAAGCACCAGGGGCCATAATTCGCGGATGCAAACCGGATCCGTGGAATTTGAGGGTGCGCTTATGGAAACCTCTTCCCTGGAGTGCAGATTTACATAAGAGTAGTCCCATTGACTTCAGTGCATTTACCCTTGTGAAAATAATGGGATGCTCTCTCTCAGAGTGTGATGCTGAAACAGGAGAGAAGAGTTGGAGGGGATTTGTCACTCTTAAATAACTCCCCTGGGGACTCCTAATCCACAATGACTCCTTGGCTGAGTTGATTGAAAGCACCTGGGGCCATAATGCACGGATGCAAACCGGATGTGTGGAATTTGGGGGGTGAGCTTATGGGAACCTCTTCCCTGGAGTTTTGGGAGTGTGTGTGTTAAAGTGCAGATTTACATGACAGTAGTCCCATTGACTTCAGCGCATTTACCCTTATGTCAATAATGGGATGCCTTCTCTCAGAGTCTGATGCAGAAACAGGAGACAGGAGTTCGGGAGGATTTGTCATTCGAAAGTGACTCCTCTGGGGACTCCCAATCCACAATGAAAGCACCAGGGGCCATAATGCACGGATGCAAACCGGATCCATGGAAATTGGGGGGTGCGCTTATGGAAACCTCTTCCCTGGAGTTTGAGGTGTTAAAGTGCAGATTTACATGAGAGTAGTCCAATTGACTTTATTGCATTTACCAATATTGTGTCAATAATGGTATGACCTCTCTCAGAGTCTGATGCAGAAACAGGAGAGAGGAGTTGGGTGGGATTTGTCCCTTTTAAATGACTCCCCTGGGGACTCCCAATCCACAATGACTCCTTGGCTGAGTTGATTGAAAGCACCAGGGGCCATAATGCATGGATGCAAACCGGATCCGTGGAATTTGGAGTGTTCGCTTCTGTAAACTTCTTCCCTGGAGTTTGTTGAGTGTGTGTTAAAGTGCAGATTTCCATGAGAGTAGTCCCATTGACTTCAGTGCATTTACTCTTGTGTCAATAATGGGATACTCTCTCTCAGAGTCTGATGCAGAAACAGGAGAGAGGAATTGGGGGTGATTTGTCATTCAAAAGTGACTCCCCTGGGGACTGCCAATCCACAATGACTTGTTGCCTGAGTTGTTTGAAGTAACCAAGGGCCATAATGCACGGATGCAAACCCGATCCGTAGAATTTGGGGAGTGCGCTTATGCAAACCAATTCCCTGGAGTCTGGGGAGTGTGTGTTTTAAAGTGAAGATTTACAAGAGAGTAATCTCATTGAGTTCAGTGCATTTACCTTTGTGTCAGTAATGGGATGCTGTCTCTCAGAGTCTGATGTAGAAATAGGAGAGAAGAGTTGGGGGAGATTTGTCACTCGAAAGTGACCCCTCTGGGGACTCCCAATCCACAATGACTCCTTGGCTGAGTTGATTGAAAGCACCAGGGGCCATAATGCGTGGATGCTAACAGGATCCGTGGAATTTGGGTTGTGCGCTTATGTAAACTTCTTCCCTGGAGTTTTGGGAGTGTGTGTGTTAAAGTGCAGATTTACATGAGAGTAGTCCCATTGACTTCAGTGCATTTACCCTTGTGTCAATAATGGGATGCTCTCTCTCAAAGTCGGATGCAGAAACAGGAAACAGGAGTTGGGGGGGATTCGTCATTCGAAAATGACTCCCCTCGGGATTCCCAATCCAGAATGACTCCTTGGCTGAGATGATTGAAAGCACCAGGGGCCATAATGCACGGATGGAAAATGGATCCATGGAATTTGGGGGGTGTACTTATGCAAACCTCTTCCCTGGAGTTTAAGGAGTGTGTGTGTTAAAGTACAAATTTACATGAGAGTAGTCCCATTTTCTTCAGTGCATTTACCCTTGTGTCAATAATGTTATGCTCTCTCTCAGAGTCTGATGCAGAAACAGGAGAGAGGAGTTGGGGGGGATTTGTCCCTCTTAAATGACTCCCCTGGGGGCTCCCAATCCACAATGACTCCTTCGCTGAGTTTTTTGGAAGCACCAGGGGACATAATGCGCAAATGCAAATCGAATCCGTGGAATTTGGGGAGTGCGCTTATGCAAACCTTTTCCCTGTAGTTTTGGGTGTGTGTGTGTTAAAGTGCAGATTTACATGAGAGTAGTCCCATTGACCTCAGTGCATTTACCCTTTTGTGCATTTAGACTTGTATTTACCCTTGTGTCATAGCAACATCCTCCATCAGGGTGTTCTATCATAAAATACACAACTTATTATGTAAAGGAGAGCCATGCAAAGATATTGCTAGGTAAATCTTACCAACAGCTTACCACTTCAAGCTGTTGTGGTTTTCATAGTCGTACTGAAATGCATTGGGGATAGTCTGTGCTAATAGAAAATATCTGTATTTCACCATTACATCACCATTAACTAAAACCTTGGTTTGTTGCTTGGTGTAAACTACTTTAACCATTGTAAAGAATTCAGTACCACATTGTTATCTCAATCATTGTCCTAACATAAAGTTCCAGGTGACATCATCGAACGCCTGTTGGGCATTTAAATTTATTTAAAGACCTGTTTCTCTGGATGGACTTTCAATATACTCCGTTGCATTCAATGTAATCCCTTTGTTATTTTGGATAAACTCTCCTAAAAAGGAGAGGACTTTATTGCTTTTTATAAAGAAAGGGGGAAGGGTATACAGAGGGACAAAGAAAAGAGGTGAGTGAATTTCCTGTTAGTATATTAAACTTTTTATTAGTTAAAAATAAAGTTCATGGCTTTTACCGTGGTTGAACGATCTTCTTTTCATCTTACTAAATATCCAAAACAAATCTGTTAAAAAGATTAGTAAAGTACTTTGGGGTTAATTGTTAATATACTCCATTTTTGCGCGTCACGAACAAATCATATCTTGGGGTGTCTTCCTTTCAAATCTCTCAAATTGTATGATGGTCCCTTCTTTGCTTTTCCCTCCTCCGATTCTCCTTCCTCCTCCTCTGGGCCACTGTCTTCTTCGCTGCTTAACATTGTCCATTTAGCGAGTTCTGCGTCTTCCTCTGAACTGGCGTGCCTCTTCAGAAATTCTTGGGCTTTGAAGACGGAATCAATCTTCTCTCTCTTATCGTTAAATTTGAAAAACAATCCTTCGGGGAACCACCATTTGTAACTGACTTGGTACTTTTGCAAAAATAGGGTCAATCCTTTATATGCTTTTCTTTTCAGACGAATTTCATATGGAACATCTTTTAAAATCCTGATACTCTGTTCACCAATCTTCAAGGGCATTGCTGAAGTCGCTCGTAAAATTTGATCTCTAGTACCTTGCTTAGTAAACTTGACAACAACCTCTGCTGGCAAATTATTTTTCCTGTTAAAATTAGAGTAGGATCTATATACCAGATCCATCTCTTCGCTTAATTTTGGCGCTTCTTTGCCAGTTATTGGTGCCAAGGCATTCGCCAAAATAGCTCTGAGATCTTCTTTTTCCTCTTCCTTTATGCCCTGAAAACGGAGAGTTAAGTTTGATTTTTCCATCTGAAGCATTAATATTCTTTTTTCCTGCATCTCTTGGTGTTTCTCTATTTTGTTGACCTTTTGCTTAATTTTCTTGGTGTCTTCCGTCGAGGTCAGGCATTTCTTTGCAATCTCTTCCATCTTCTTAGCTGTATCTGTTAGTTGCTTCTGTTGAGTATTGAGGACACCTTCCATGTTACAGAGAGTTTCGCTGATTTTTTGCATTTCATCCAGCAGAGGACGCAGCATCTCACTCTGCTGATTGACAGCTGGCTCTGAGGGGGGGGTGCCAGAACTGGAAGCCCCTCCCAGCTTCTTCGCCAGCTTGTCTGGGAGTCTTTTCTACCCCAACATTTTTATTGTTTACTTTTACACATTCTGTGCCACGCAGCTCAGGAGTCCAGCTATTTTCTTCAACTTCAATACAACCCCAAAAGGTACTTTCACCAATTTGCTTTTTCACTCCACCCCCTTCCTCTCTCCTTTATAAGTTCCGTTTTCTAAGGGAGGGGATTCTTCCCCCCTCCCGTGCTCTTGTGTGATTGGGGGGGGAGTGCATTTGAAACACTTGCAAGCAGATCTCCAACTCACAGTTTTCTGCCGATTCTTCCGTTTTTAATTCAGCCTTCGCTGCTTCACTCCGGGAAGTTGGTGGCGTTGCTAAGTCCTATACGGGCACAAAACAGCGAAGCCACTGGGGCAGGGAGAAAGCCTCGATTTCCCAGCTGCCAGGCCGGCAAACAGGCTAATCACCAAGCGCCCCCTGGTTTGGAACCTTTACCTAAGGCTCACTAGGGTCATTCGCTTGTGTGAAGAACCCCCGAACCGTGCGGGGGCTGACCATCTCCGGGAGAGTCCCGAGAGGGGACGCCATTTGCTCCGCCGAAACCGAAACCTCCCTTTCAATATAATCCTTGGATTGCTCCTATGTTGTCTTTTTGGTTCAGAAAAAACAAAACCTGCTTACTCTTGATATATTATCTGTATCAATACTCTTTTCAGTCTTGTAGCCAAAATGGACGCATATGTTTGTAATTGATTTAAAAGTGAAATTAGCCTATCGTTTTTCATTTCTTATTCATCTGTGTTTTGCTTATATGTAAAACGTATTAAGGCTTCATTCCAGCTTTCTGGTATTTTCCCTTCTACATTTCCCTTACACATTTTAAAGGTACGATCAACTGGTCTTCAGAAACTCGGTAGAATTCCGTAGGGAGGCCAACAGGGCCGGGACTATTCCCCTTTTTTATTTTTTAATGCTTCTGTAAATTCAGAAAAGGAGACACTCGTGTCATAATGGGATGCTCTCAAAGTCCGATGCAGAAACAGGAGAGGAGTTGGGGGGCATTTGACACTCGAAAATGACTCCCCTGGGGACTCCAAATCCAGAATGACTCCTTGGCTGAGTTGACAGAAAGGACCAGGGGCCATAATGCACGGATGCAAACCTGATCCCAGTAATTTGTGGGGTGCACTTATGGAAACCTCTTCTTTAGAGTTTGGGGAGTGTGTGTGATAAAGTGCAGATTTACATGAGGGTAGTCCCATTGACTTCAGTGCATTTACCCTTGTGTCAATAATGGGATGCTCTCTATCAGAGTCTGATGCAGTAACAGGAGAGAGGAGTTGGGGGGGATTTGTCACCCAAAAGTGACTCCCCTGGGGACTCCCAATTCACAATGACTTCTTGTCTGAGTTGATTGAAAGCACCAGGGGCCATAATGCGTGGATGGAAAAAAGATCCGTGGAATTTGGGGTGTGTGCTTATGCAAACTTCTTCCCTAGAGTTTTTGGGCTGTGTGTGTTAAAGTGCAGATTTACATGAGAGTAGTCCCATTGACTTCAGTGCATTTACCCTTGTGAAAATAATGGGATGCTCTCTCTCAGAGTCTGATGCAGAAACAGGAGAGAGGAGTTGGGGGGGATTTGTCACTCGAAAATGACTCCCCTGGGGACTCCCATTCCACAATGACTCCTTGGCTGAGGTCAGTGAAAGCACCAGGGGCCATAATGCGCAGATGGAAACCGTATCCATGAAATTTGGGGGGCACGCTTATGCAAACCTCTTCCCTGGAGTTTGGTGAGCGTGTGTGTTAAAGTGCAGTTTTAGATGAGAGTAGTCCCATTGACTTCAGTGCATTTACCCTTGTGAAAATAATGGGATGCTCTCTCTCAGAGGCTGATGCAGAAATAGGAGAGAGGAGTTGAGTGGGATTTGTCCCTCTTAAATGACTCCCCTGGTAACTCCCAATCCTCAATGACTCCTTGGCTGAGTTGAGTGAAATCACCAGGGGCCATAATACAAAGCTGCAAAACGGATCAATGGAATTTTGGGGGTGCGCTTCTGCAAACCACTTCCCTGAAGTATGGTGACTGTGTGTGTTAAAGTGCAGATTTACATGAGAGTAGTCCCATTGACTTCAGTGCATTTATCCTTGTGTCAATAATGGGATGCTCTCTCTCAGAATCTGATGCAGAAACAGGAGAGAGGAGTTGGGGGGGATTTTTCACTCAAAAGTGACTCCTCAGGGGACTCCCATTCCACAATGACTCCTTGGCTGAGTTGATTGAGAGCACCAGGGGCCATAATCCGCGTATGGAAATCGGATCCTTGGAATTTGGGGTGTGCGCTTATGGAAACCTCTTCTCTGGAGTTTAGGGAGTGTGTGTGTTAAAGTGCAGATTTACGTGAGAGTAGTCCCATTGACCTCTGTGCATTTACCTCAGAGTGTGCATTTACCCTTGCATTTACCCTTGTGTCATAACAACATCCTCCATCAGGGTGTTCTATCATAAAATATACAACTTGTTAAGTAAAGGAGAGCCATGCAAAGAAATTGCTAGGTAAATCTAACCAACAGTTTACCACTTCAAGCTGCTGTGGTTTTCATACTCGTACTGACATGCATTGGGAACAGTCTGTGCTAACAGAAAATATCTGTATTTCACCATTACATCACCATTAAGTAGAACCTTGGTTTGTTCTTGGTGTAAACTGCTTTAGCAATTGTAAATAATTCAGTTCCACATTGTTATCTCAATCGTTGCTCTAACATAAAGTTCCAGGTGACGTCATCAAACGCCTTTTGGGCATTTAAATTTATTTAAAGACCTGTTTCTCCAGATGGACACAAGGGTAAATGCATTGAAGTCAATGAGACTACTCTCATGTAAATCTGCACTTTAACACACAAACTCCCCAAATGCTAGGGAAGAGGTTTCCGTAAGTGCACACCCCAAATTCCACGGATCCGGTTTACATCTGTGCATTATGGCCCCTGGTGCTTTCAATCAACTCAGCCAAGTAGTCATTGTGAATTGGGAAGTCCCAGAGAATTCAGTCTTGAGTGACAAATACCTCCCAACTCCTCTCTCCTGTTTCTTCATCAGACTCTGAGAGAGAGCATCCCATTATTGACAAAAGGGTAAATGCACTGATGTCACAGGGACTACTCTCATGGAAATCTGCACTTTAACCCACACACTTCCCAAACTCCAGAGAAGAGGAGTCATTGTGGATTGGGAGTACCCAGGGGAGTCATTTAAGAGTGACAAAACCCACCCAACTCCTCTCTCCTGTTTCTGCATCAGATTCTGAGAGATAGCATCCCATTTTTGACACAAGGGTAAATGCATTGAAGTCAATTAGACTACTCTCATGTAAATCTGCACTTTAACACACACACTCCCCAAATTCCAGGGGTTTGCATAAGCGCACACTTCAAATTCCATGGATACATTTTTCATTCGTGAATTATGTCCCCTGGTGATTTCAATCAACTAAGCCAAAGAGTCATTGTGGATTGGGAGTCCCCAGGGGAGTCACTTTTGAGTTACAAATGCCCCCAAACTCCTCCCTCCTGTTTCTCCATCAGACTCTGAGAGAGAGCATCCCATTACTGACACAAGGGTAAATGCATTGAAGACAATGGCACTACTCTCATGTAATCTCTCATACATGGCGTCCTGACGTGTTCTGGCTCTGCTCCCAGAACATACGGAGGGTCTTTATGACAGGGTGGGCTATACATCCTGCTGCAGATCTCCCCAGGCAGGGGGGTGACAAGCAACAAGCATTGGCCCAAGTGGGAGTTGAGATCGGCTGATAGCGGGGCTTTAAAGAGCGCTGCAACTAGCCTTGATCCCCTCCCCCCAAGAGGGCACTTCGAAGACCCCATCGAGTTGGATTCTCAACATAAGAACGCATGACCCAGACCTCCAAGACATTCTACTGAAACTGATACCAAGGAAACACTGCTATAACAAGACACAGACTTTGAAGGTAACTTTTCAAAATTGCTCACCGGAAACGTGCTGATCCCTAGAATAAACAACATCCGATGTAGCACATGATCGTGCTGTATTCTGTGTACTAACACCGACTCCGGAAAACGCGGTTAAACAGCAAAAAAAGGCCAAAAAGCCGGTTTGTTGATCATTCCTGCGGTCGGGATATTGACTTTAAAATAGAAACTAACACCAAGTCCCGCGAGAATCAGTGTGGAAAATTACTCAAGCTGCGACAGAAATCACCAGAACAGGAAGTGACCTCAGACCAGACAAGTAGCATTTCCTAGAGACGACCAAGGAGGCTGGAAGAAGGGAGGAAACCAGACGTCAAGGGGAATGATTAAGATTGCTGGACAGGAAGTAAACAACAGGAAGAGCTATTTACCATAGAGAAATTGCGCCCGCCATTTTGAGAAGGTCAAAACGATTTATTCGGATTTTAGCCAAAAGACTTAACAGAAAAAAGTGAAAATAGAGCAGTTTAACTGGGCACAAGAAGAGCTTTAATTTGATGTAAGTTTTGTGATAATTGTAAACAACGGCTTACGATCTTCGGCAACGACAGAGGGTGAACTCTTGGTCCTCCCCGAAAATGGCTGCTAAAGAGGAGAAGAAATTACAGGGCATGATGGAAGCCATGGATAAACGGATGATGGATGCTATACAAAAAATGGGAAAAACTCTAGGAAAAGTGGCTGATGAAGTAACTGACCTGAAAAAAGACTTGGCTGGGATTACAAAGGAAATACAGACGTTAAACAAAAGAACAGACGAGGTGGAGGAGAGAGTGAAAGGAGTGGAAACTGGTGTATCTGAGGTTGCTAAAGAAGCATCAAAAGCCAATGTAATAGTGGAGTACAACGGAATGCTTAACCATCTGAGATTTAGGGGAATCCCTGAAGATAAAAATCAGAATATCCATTCAGTCATGGTGGATGCTGTTGCAGATTTTTTAAAACTAGAAGAGGAGAGAGTGGCGGCACATATTGATTTGGTATACAGAGTCAACTCTGCGATTGCACAAAAGAAAAAATTACCCAGAGATGTGGTTGTCCAGTTTATATTCAAAAGATTGAAAGAAGACTTGTTTAAGCAACAATTTCAGGAAGATTTCACAATTGACAACAAGAAAATTATGATACTAAAGGAATTACCCAGAACAATTCTTCAGGACAGACGACTTTTCAAAGATTTCACCGACAAACTGAAAACAGAGGGCATTAGATATAGATGGGAAATTCCAAAAGGTGTCAGCTTTACATTTAAACAGAAGAGAGTCACCATCAAGTCAGTAGAGCAAATGACCAAGTTCATTAAAGACAATTTTAAAGACTCTGATAAATAAATACAAAGCCAACATGGAGAGTCAAATTATTTCTTGGAATGTTAATGGACTTAATTCACCCAAAAAAAGAAAAAATGTTAGGCTATGGTTGGAAAAACAAAAATGTGATATATTTTTTTCAAGAAACACATATTAAAAAGACTGATGTTAAATTTCTGATTCAAAGTAGATTAGGAGAAGAATTTTACTCCCTCTCCTCACAAAAGAAAAAAGGAGTTGTTACATATGTAAAAAAAGAATTGGAGCCAAAGGATATTTTTAAAGACAAAGAAGGAAGATTCTTGGCAGTGGAAGTTATGCTTTAGAATAAAAAGACCCTAATTGTAAATCTCTATGCCCCGAATGGAGCCAAGGAAAAATTATTTCAAGATTTGTGGGAACAATTACAACAGTTAACCTATGAGCAAATGATACTGATGGGTGACTTTAATGGTACTGTTAATAATGCTATTGACAGAAAATCAAAAAAAGGAAATGAAGGTATAAGTAAACTTCTGAAAGTATTTTTTCAAATGGCAAAACATGAGCACCTGGAAGATGCATGGAGAACTAAAACTCCTAAAGACAAAGACTACTCTTTTTATTCATCAAGACATGAGTCTTTCTCAAGAATAGACATGATGTGGATGACCGAGAACTTGATTTTGCAAAGACGTAAAATTGAAATATTACCTAGAATTCTTTCTGACCACAGCCCAGTAAAGTGGTCAACATATGTTAAAAGAAAGAAATTTCGATGGAGACTTAATGAGGATTTACTGGACAAACAAAATATTGTGGATAAAATAAGGACGGAAACCAAAATGTATTTTCAACTAAACTTAAATAAAGATGTTCAGACGCAAACGGTATGGGAGGCATATAAAGCT
This sequence comes from Gekko gecko, assembly GCA_029375565.1. Lineage (NCBI taxonomy): Eukaryota > Metazoa > Chordata > Lepidosauria > Squamata > Gekkonidae > Gekko > Gekko gecko. The sequence goes on along the minus strand of JAPDNY010000002.1, from coordinate 160,190,677 downwards.
GTGATGAGAGGACATCTAATTGCAATTAACAACAATGAAAGAAAACAACAATTCAAAATAGATAAAGAAATTATGGAAAATATTCAAAAGAAAGAAGCAGAACTCAGGAAGAGACCTGGCAAAAAGAAAATTTTGAGAGAGCTGAAGATCCTAAGGGAACAATACGATGTGAGGTTGAATAAAGAAGTATATTGGAATTTGAAAAAATTGCAACAGAAGTCCTTTGAAGGAGCGAATAAACCTGGGAAATATTTGGCATGGCAATTGAAGAAAAGAAGAGAGAACAAAACAATAATTAAACTGAAAGATGGGAATAGAGAAATCATAGACCCAGGAGGGATCCAGAGAGAATTTTATAAATACTATGCTACTCTTTTTCAAGCAAAACAAATGGATCAACAAAAAATTCAAGACTATTTATCAAAAGTAAATTTGACACAACCAAGCTCAGAAATAAAAGCAATGTTAAACGCTGTGATAACTAAAGAAGAAATCAGCAAAGCAATAGGAGAGGCAAAAATCTCCAAAGTTCCAGGACCAGACGGTTTTTCAGCCAAATTCTACAAGAAACTTCAAGAAGAACTGATACCGGTTCTAGAGATTCTTTTAAATGAAATTAGACAAAGCGGGAAGATTCCAGATTCCTGGAATGAAGCTGCAATCACCTTAATACCGAAAGAAACTCAAGATTTAACTAATGTTAAAAATTATCAACCAATTTCACTTTTGAACAATGACTACAAAATTTATGCAAAAATTTTAGCATAAAAATTGTGGGTTTTAATAAAGCGTGATTTAGAAAAGTGGGGAAAACTTAGATTATCTCTTCTTGGAAGAATTGCCGTTATCAAAATGAATGTACTGCTCAGGTTGATGTTTTTGTTTCAGACAATACCAATTGTAAAAGATGTGAAAGTGTTGGTGAAATGGCAAAGAGAAATTTTTAAATTTATCTGGGCAGGAAAGAAGCCAAGAATTAAAATGAAAATAATGTATGATATCAAAGACAGAGGTGGCTTCCAAGTCCCGAATTTGCGTTTGTATCATGAAGCAGTATGTATGTCTTGGTTAACTGACTGGGTTAATTTGGAAAATAGAAAACTTTTGGCCCTTGAGGGTCACGATTGCAGATTTGGCTGGCATGCCTATCTTTGGTATGGGAAAAATAAAGTAGACTCAATGTTTAAGCATCATTATGTAAGAAGAACACTGTTTGATGCATGGACCAGATACAAGAACACAGTTCCTGATGAGAGGCCTTTGTGGATTGTTCCTGCTGCAGTTATTCATCCCTTTTCAGAATATAAAGGTAATGATTGGTTGAAATACGAAGAGTTGCTTCAAAAGGAAGGGAAAAAATATGTTTTAAAACCAAACAATGAATTAGAATTTGAGTATGGATGGTTACAATACTGTCAAATACGGGATTTTTACAAAAAAGACTGTAAAGAGGTTGGTTTTAGAGCTAAGAACGATGAGTTTGAAGATATATGGTTGAAAAAAGAGCGAAAAATGGTATCAAAGATGTATAAAACTTTGTTGACTGTTTATACTTTGGATGAAACTGTTAAAGAGCAAATGATAAAATGGGCCATAAATATGAACAAAGAAATTTCTATGGAAACATGGGAGTTTTTGTGGAAAAAAACTTTTAAAATGTCAACCTGTGTCAATGTAAAAGAAAATTGTTATAAGATAATGTACAGGTGGTATATGACACCAAAAAAGATTGCTAACATTAGTATGGATAAGAACTTGAGTAATAAGTGTTGGAAATGTAAAAAAATAGAGGGTTCTTTTTACCATATGTGGTGGTCATGCGAAAAAGCAAAGGTATACTGGTCAAATGTACATTGTGAGATGCAGAAAATATTAAAAATTCCTATCAGGGAAAGTCCGGAACTTCTTCTCTTAGGTTTGACAATGGAAAAAAGGACACTATTATGGTATATGATTACATCGGCGAGAATGGCTTTTGCTCAACAATGGAAAGCGGAGAAGGTGCCAGATATACATGACTGGTTAAGAAAACTGCTGTTTTTAGCCGAAATGGACAAAATGACGAAAAAACTAAAAGGACAAATGGCAGAACAATATTTAAAAGACTGGGAAGGCCTGAAATTCTATATGGAAACTGAATATAGAATGAAAGGGAAAATGTACAATCTTGATTTGTATTGAAACTGAATGAGAAATAAAATGAACACTTGATTGTACTGTACCTTTATTGGAAATTATGCTTGTAAAAGTCAGACTTTTTTATATTTGAAATTGGGTTACCTGGTTTGTTGATTGTTACAAGTCTAAACTTGATTAACTTTTAACTTTTTCTTTTTTGTTATTAGCCGTGTTGGAAGCCTATTAGGAGGGGTGGGGGGATGGGGTGAAAATCTTTTTAAATTGTATTGGTAATGATGTTTAATAATGATGAATGCATCCCAAAAAAATTTTGTTTCAAAAAAAAAAAACTAAGCCAAGGAGTCACTGTGGATTGAGAGTCCCCAGGGGAGTCACTTTTGAGGTAGAAATCCCTCCAAACTCCTCTCTCCTGTTTCTCCATCAGACTCTGAGAGAGGGCATCCCATTACTGACACAAGGGAAAATGAACTGAAGACAATGGGACTACTCTCATATAAATCTGCACTTTAACACACACTCCAAAAACTTCAGGGAAGAAGTTTGCATAAGCGCACCCCCCGGATTCCACGGATCCGGTTTCCATCTGCGCACTATGGCCCCTGGTGCTTTCAATCAACTCAGCCAATGAGTCATTGGGGAGTGGGAGTCCCCAGGGGAGTCACTTTCGTGTAACAAATCCCCCCCAACTCCTATCTCCTGTTTCTGCATCAGACTCTGATTTAGAGTATCCCATTATTGACACAAGCATAAATGCACTGAAGTCAATGGGACTACTCTCATGTAAATCTTCACTTTAACACACACACTCCCCAAACTCCAGGGAAGAGGTTTCCATAAGTGCACACCCCAAATTCCATGGATCCGGTTTGCATCTCTGCATTATGGCCCTTGGTGCTTTCAATCAACTCAGCCAAGTAGTCATTGTGGATTAGGAAGCCCCAGAGGATTCAGTCTCGAGTGACAAATACCTCCCAACTCCTCTCTCCTGTTTCTTCATCAGACTCTGAGAGAAGCATCCCATTATTGACACAAGGTTACCCTGAAGTTAATTGGACTACTCTCATGTAAATCTGCACTTTAACACACACACTCCTCAAACTCCAGGGAAGAGGTTTCCATAAGCGCACCCCCCAAATTCCACAAATCCGATTTGCATCCGTGCATTCCGTCCCCAGGTGCTTTCAATCAACTCAGCCAAGGAGTCATTGTGAATTGGGAGTCCCCAGGGGAGTTATTTAAGAGTGACAAATCCCCCCGAACTCCTCTCTCCTGTTTCTGCATCAGACTCTGAGAGACAGCATCCCATTAGTGACACAAGGGTAAATGCATTGAAGTCAATGGGACTACTCTCATGTAAATCTGCACTTTAACACACACACTCCCCAAACTCCTGGGAAGAGGTTTGCATAAGCGCACCCTCCAAATTTCATGGATCCGTTTTCCATCCGCGCATTATGGCCCCTGGTGCTTTCAATCAACTCAGCCAAGGAGTCATTGTGGATTGGGAGTCCCCAGGGGAGTCATTTTCGGGTGACAAATCCCCCCCAACTCCTCTCTCCTGTTTTGGCATCAGACTCTGAGAGAGAACATCCCATTCAGGGATACCAGTGCTACCACTCCATGTTTCCAGCTGCCTTAACTTCCCTCTTGAAAAGTCAAGACATTTGGGATGTCTGAACCTTCCCTTCCATTTCTCCTTCCGTTTGTTAATCAGGTTTGCATCCATGCATTAGGGCCCCTGGTGCTGTCAATCATCTCAGCCAAGGAGTCATTTTCTAGTGACAAATCCCCCCCAACTCCTCTCCTTGTTTCTGGATCAGACTCTGAGAGAGATCATCCCATTATTGACAAAAGGGTAAATGCACGGAAGTTAATTGGACTACTCTCATGTAAATCTGCACTTTAACACACACACTCCCAAAACTCCAGGGAAGAGGTTTGCAAAGCGCACACCCCAAATTCCACGGATGTGGTTGCATCCGTGCATTATGGCCCATGGTGCTTTCAAACAACTCAGAGAAGGAGTCATTGTGGATTGGGATTCCCTAGGGGAGTCATTTTCGAGTGACAAATTCCGCCCAACTCCTCTCTCCTGTTTCTGCATCAGACTCTGAGAGAAGCATCCCATTATTGACACAAGGTTACCCTTAAGTTAATTGGACTACTCTCGTGTAAATCTGCACTTTAACACACACACTCCTCAAACTCCAGGGAAGAGGTTTCCATAAGCGCACCCCCCAAATTCCACAGATCCGGTTTGCATCCGTGCATTATGTCCCCGGGTGCTTTCAATCAACTCAGCCAAGAAGTCATTATGTATTGGGAGTCCCCAGGGGAATTATTTAAGAGTGACAAAACCCCCCAACTGCTCTCTCCTGTTTCTGAATCAGACTCTGAGAGGGAGCATCCCATTAATGACACAAGAGTTGATTCACTGAAGTCCATGGGACTACTCTCATGTAAATCTGCACTTTAACACACACACTCTCAAAACTCCAGGGAAGAAGTTTGCATAAGCGCACACTCCAAATTCCACGGATCCGTTTTCTATCTGCGCATTATGGCCCCTGGTGCTTTCAATCAACTCAGCCAAGGAGTCATTGTGGATTGGGAGTCCCTAGAGGACTCACTTTCGAGTGACAAATGCCTCCCAACTCCTCTCTCCTGTTTCTGCATCAGACTCTGAGAGAGAGCATCCCATTATTCACACAAGGGTAAATGCACTGAAGTCAATGGAACTACTCTTGTGTTAATCTGCACTTTAACACACACACTCCCCAAACTCCAGGGAAGAGGTTTCCATAAAGGCACCCCCCAAATTCCATAGATCCGGTTTTCATCCATGCATTATGGCCCCGGGTGCTTTCAATCAACTCAGCCAAGGATTCATTGTGGATTGGGAGTCCCCAGGGGAGTTATTTAAGAGTGACAAATCCCCCCGAACTCCTCTCTCCTGTTTCTGCATCAGACTCTGAGAGAGAGCATCCCATTAGTGACACAAGGGTAAATGCACTGAAGTCAATGAGACTACTCTCATGTAAATCTGCACTTTAACACGCACACTCCCCAAACTCCAGGGAAGACGTTTCCATAAGCACACACCCCAAATTCCAAGGATCCGGTTTGCATCTGCGCATTATGGCCCCTGGTGCTTTCAATCAACTCAGCCAAGGAGTCATTGTGTATTGGGAGTCCCCAGGGGAGTAATTTAAGATTGACAAACCCCCCAACTCCTCTATCCTCTTTCTGCATCAGATTCTGAGATAGAGTATCCCATTATTGACACAAGGGTAAATGCATTGAAGTCAATGGGGCTACTCTCATGTAAATCTGCACTTTAACACACACACTCCCCAAACTCCTGGGAAGAGGTTTCCATAAGCACACACCCCAAATTCCAAGGATCCGGTTTGCATCTGCGCATTATGGCCCCTGGTGCTTTCACTCAACTCAGCCAAGGAGTCATTGTGGATTGGGAGTCCCCAGGGGAGTCATTTTCGGGTGACAAATCCCCCCCAACTCCTCTCTCCTGTTTTGGCATCAGACTCTGAGAGAGAACATCCCATTCAGGGATACCAGTGCTACCACTCCATGTTTCCAGCTGCCTTAACTTCCCTCTTGAAAAGTCAAGACATTTGGGATGTCTGAACCTTCCCTTCCATTTCCCCTTCCATTTGTTAATCAGGTTTGCAGTAGCGAATCATAGCCCATGCTGCTGTCAATCATCTCAGCCAAGAAATCATTATGGATTGGGAGTCCCCAGGGGAGTTATTTAAGAGTGGCAAAAAAACCAAACTCCTCTCTCCTGTTTCTGAATCAGACTCTGAGAGGGAGCATCCCATTATTGACACAAGGGTTGATGCACTGAAGTCCATGGGACTACTCTCATGTAAATCTGCACTTGAACACACAAACTCCCCGAACTCCAGGGAAGAGGTTTCCTTAAGCGCACCCCCCAAATTCCATGGATACGGTTTTCATACGCGCATTATGGCCCCGGGTGCTTTCAATCAACTCAGCCAAGGAGTCATTGTGGATTGGGAGTCCCCAGGGGAGTTATTTAAGAGTGACAAATCCCCCCGAACTCCTCTCTCCTGTTTATGCATCAGACTCTGAGAGACAGCATCCCATTAATGACACAAGGGTAAATGCACTGAAGTCAATGGGACTACTCTCATGTAAATCTGCACTTTAACACACACACTCCCCAAACTTCAGGGAAGACGTTTCCATAAGCGCACCCCCCAAATTCCAAGGATCCGGTTTGCATCTGCGCATTATGGCCGCTGGTGCTTTCAATCAACTCAGCCAAGGAGTCATTGTGTATTGGGAGTCCCCAGGGGAGTCATTCTCGAGTGACAAATCCCCCCCAACTCCTAAGAACATAAGAGAAGCGAATGTTGAATCAGGCCAATGGCCCATCTAGTCCAACACTCTGTCACACAGCGGACAAAATGTACCAGTTGCCATCAGGAGGTCCAGCAGTGGGGCCAGGGCACCAGAAGCCCTCCCACTGCTGCCCCCTCCAGCACCAAGGATAGAGTGCATCACCTGCCCCAGACTGAAAGTTCCCATCTATATCCTGTGGCTAATAACCACTGATGGACTTCTGCTCCATATGTTTATCGAATGCCCTCTTGAAACTGTCCAAGCTTGCAGCTGCCACCACCTCCTGTGGCAGTGAATTACATATGTTAATCACTCTTTGGGTGAAGAAGTATTTCCTTTTATCTGTTCTAATCCGACTGCTCAGCAATTTCATGGAGTGTCCACGAGTTCTTGTATTGTGAGAAAGGGAGAAAAGTACTTCTTTCTCAACCTGCTCAATCCCATTCATAATCTTATAACCTCGATAATCTCACCCCTCAGCCGTCGTTTCTCCAAGCTAAAGAGCCCCAAGCATTTTAACCTTTCTTCATAGGGAAGGTGTTCCAACCCTGTTATCATTCTAGTTGCCCTTCTCTGCACTTTTTCGAATGCTATAATATCCTTTTTGAGATGTGGTGACCAGAACTGTACACAGTATTCCAAATGAGGTCGCACCAATGATTTATACAGGGGCATGATGATACTGGCTGATTTGTTTTCAATTCCCTTCCTAATAATCCCCAGCATAGCGTTGGCCTTCTTTATTGCAGCTACACACTGTCTAGACACTTTCATCGAGTTATCCACTATGACTCCAAGATCTCTCTCTTGTTCCGTCTCTGCCAGTTCAGACCCCATCAACGTGTATTTATATTTAGGGTTTTTGGCTCCAATGTGCATCACTTTGCACTTGGCCACATTAAACCCCATTTGCCACATTGACGCCCACTCACCCATCCTCAACAGATCCCTTTGGAGTGCCTCACAATCCTCCCTGGTTCTCACCACCCTGAACAACTTCGTGTCATCTGCAAATTTAGCCACTTCACTGCTTACTCCCAATTCCAAATCATTAATAAACAAGTTAAAAAGCATCGGACCGAGTACTGATCCCTGTGGTACCCCACTGCTTACCACCCTCCACTGAGAAGGTTTCCCATTTATACTCACTCTCTGTTTTCTATTTATAAGCCAGTTTTTGATCCACAAGAGGACTTGTCCTTTTATCCCATGACCATTGAGCTTACTTAGGAGCCTTTGATGAGGAACTGTATCAAAATCTTTCCGGAAGTCAAGGTAAATAATATCTATTGGGTCCCCCTTGTCCACATGTTTGTTCACTCCCTCAAAAAACACTAACAGGTTAGTGAGACAAGATCTTCCCTTACAGAACCCACGCTGAGTCTGCCTCAAAAGCTTTTGTTCATCAATGTGCCTACTAATTCTTTCCTTAATAACAGTTTCCACCAACTTACCCAGTATCGATGTCAGACTGACTGGCCTGTAATTTCCCGGGTCTGCCCTGGAGCCCTTTTTAAAGATGGGAGTGACATTAGCTACCTTCCAGTCCTCAGGAATGGAGGCAGATTTTAAAGAAAGATTACATATTTTCGTCAGGAGATCCGCAAGTTCACATTTGAGTTCTTTCAGAACTCTTGGATGAATGCCATCCAGGCCTGGTGATTTATTAGTTTTTAAATTGTCCATCAGTTGGAGGACTTCCTCTCTTGTCACCGCAATCTGATTCAGGTCTTTCAAACCCCCTCCCGAAATCGGTGCTTCTGGAGTGGGCAAGCACTTCTCCTCTTCCACAGTGAAGACAGAGGCAAAAAATGCATTCAGCTTCTCAGCCATTTCCCTATCCTCCTTCACTACTCCTTTTACCCCTTGGTCATCCAAGGGCCCCACTGCCTCCCTGGCTGGCTTCCTACTTCTAATGTATTTGAAGAAAGTTTTATTGTTGGTCTTTATGTTTTTTGCGATATGCTCCTCATATTCCCTTTTTGCTTGCCTGATCACAGACTTGCATTTTATTTGCCATAGTCTGTGTTCCCTTTATCAACCGCACTAAGACTAGCTTTCCACCGCTTAAAGGAATCCTTCTTACCTTTTACAGCTTCCATTACTTTATTTGTTAACCATGCAGGCTTTTTTCTATACCTATTTGTACCTTTCCTAACCTGCGGTATATATTTTTTCTGAGCGTCTAGGATTGTCTTTTTAAATAGTCACCAAGCTTCCCCAATGGTTTTGACCTTCTCCACTCTTCCTTTCAATTTCTTCCTCACATATCCCCTCTTACCAGAGAAGTTACCCCTTTTAAAGTTAAAAGTGGTTGCGTCAGTCTTTTTGGGCAACTCTCTCTCTCCTGTTTCCGCATCGGACTCTGAGAGCATCGCATTATGACACGAGTGTCTCCTTTTCTGAATCTACAGAAGCATTAAAAAATAAAAAAGGGGAATAGTCCCGGCCCTGTTGGCCTTCCTGCAGAATTCTACCAAGTTTCTGAAGTCCAGTTGATCATACCTTTAAAATGTGTAATGGAAATGTAGAAGGGAAAATACCAGAAAGCTGGAATGAAGCCTTAAAACGTTTTACATATAAGCAAAACACAGATGAATAAGAAATCAAAAACAATAGGCCAATTTCACTTTTAAATCGATTACAAAACATATGCGTCCATTTTGGCTAGAAGACTGAAAAGAGTATTGATACAGATAATATATCAAGAGCAAGCAGGTTTTGTTTTTTCTGAACCAAAAACACAACAGAGGAAAAATCCAAGGATTATATTGAATGCAACGGAGTATATTGAAAGTCTATTCGCAGAAACAGAAGTGTTTGAATCTTTTAGATGCCCAAAAGGTGTTTGATGACGTCACGTTGAACTTTATGTTAGAACAACGATAGAGATAACAATGTGGTACTGAATTCTTTACAATGGTTACAGCAGTTTACACCAAGCAACAAACCAAGGTTCTAGTTAATGGTGATGTAATGGTGAAATACAGATATTTTCTGTTAGCACAGACTGTTTCGAATGCATGTCACTACAAGTATGAAAACCACAGCAGCTTGAAGTGGTAAGCTGTTGGTTAGATTTACCTAGCAATGATGGGAGGCACGCATGCGCTAAACCAAGTCAGACGCTGAAACTCTGAGCTCCCCCGTAAACTAAGGAATTTACAGCTCAAAGGATTGTGAACAGCCAAATACTGGCATATAACCAGGTGGGAAGATAAGAAGAAAGCAAAGAGCAGCAGAGTCTACAGATGGCAAGTAAAAAACCCCTTTATTTACAACCACTCAGTAAGATAACGCTCACACAGCAAGAGCCTAGCTAATTAAGCCTTAATTAAACAGCTAAGGATGGCAAAAAATATCAAGGAACTGTCATAACAAATAGCAAACCTTCAGAAGATATTCCTAGCATCTCAGGAAAAAATTAGCGAAGAAATTAAGGCTGTACGAGTAGATATGGCTAAGATAGGGAAAGAAATTGCCGACATAAAGCAATCGGCAAACTTTGCCAGAGAAAAGGCTCTGGCAAATGAACAGAGGATTGGCTCCCTAACAAAGCAGATAAAGAGCTTTCAGACAGGAACAGGAGAGCAAACTTGATCTTGACAGGAATCTCTGAAGAGGTTTCTACCAAGAACCTGGAAGGAGTATTAACAGAATGGCTGACAACTAATGGAATCAGGATTCAGACAGAAGACATTGAAAGAGCTCACCGCCTGCAAAGAAAAGGCAAGGGAGGAGCCCCTTGTGACGTTATTATCAAGTTCTCCAGAGAAAAAATACAACAACAAATATATAAGGAGCTAAAAAAGAGGAAGGACTTGAGCTTCAGGGGTAGGAAAGTTTGGGCGAGACAGGATTTTTGACAGGAGACACTTAGGCAAAAGAACTTAATGCGCCCCTATGCCCAAAAACTACATGTAAACAATGTAAAATTTACCTGGGGCTATCCAGCTACAATCATAATATTCCAAGAAGGAAAGAGGCTCATGGCACGGAACGCCCTCGAGGCCAAAGAACTCCTCAAACAACTCAGAATAAACGCTGAAGACATAAGGGAAGAGGAAATTGAAGAAGAGCCAGAGGGTGAAGCAGACCCAGAAGAAGGAACTGCAGAGAGAGGAGAAAAGCGCCTCAGGACAGACTCACTAGAAGAAGACACCTAAAGGGAAGTATCCAAGTATAAGTTGAGCTAATGTTAATATTACAAGTATAAGGGGGAGGAGGGGATGTGTGCACCTCATGAAGTGGAGAGATGGGAAGGTTTCTTATCCCCACAAGTCTACTCTACCACAGGGATGGGAGGGGAGGGGAAGGGGTAGTTTAAGAATATGCTTAAAAATTCCAGGGCTACGGGAACTCAAAGTCCATAATCATAAAGAATATGGATAGAACAATAAGATTACTTACACTGAATGTCAATGGGTTAACATCAAACCTTAAAAGGTACAGGATAGCTAAGCTGGCAAAAGATCAAAAGATTGATGTTTTATGCTTCCAGGAAACACATAAGAAAAAAAAAGATAGCAAGCCATTGCTAAACGATCCGACTTGGGAGATACTAGCAGAGGCCAGAGGTGATGCCAAGGATAAAGAAGTAGCAATGCTCATTCATAAGAAATTTAAACTAGAGGTTATGGGAAAAAAAGAGGATAGGCATGGTAGATATTTGTTAGTAAAGTTTAAAATGGATGATAAGAAGTATACAATAGTAAATATATATGCCCCAAATAAAGGGCAAAAGAAATTCCTGGGTAAAATATTAAAAAAACTAAACAATTCTCCAAAGGAGAAGTGATTATAACAGGTGACCTAAATATAGACATAACAAAAGATAAATCAATCAAGTTGGGAAATTGGGGCCTGATAGAGGCACATGAGTCTGTGGGGAACCGGCCTAAACCCACACATATATCTAGTAGGCATAAAACAGTATCATGTATAGACTATATAATTTTAGAAAATAATAGTAATATGATTATCAAAGTAATTACAACCCACCCGATATGGATATCTGACCATGCTCCAATAAGCGTTGAAATAGAATTCACCCAGCAACCAACAACTAGAACATGGAGATATAATAACTTAATAATGGCCACAGAAAGGGATAGACAATACATGTCTGAGCAGATAAAGCTATATTTTGAGGAAAATAGAGGAACAGTACCCACCAATATTCTATGGGATGCTGCAAAGGCAGTGATAAGGGGGCACTGTATAAAGAAAGAAAAGAATATAAAAAAGGAGTGGCATCTAGGAAGACAGGCCAAAATCCAAGAAATGGAGAGGCTACAAAGTAAACTAATGCAAAAATACAATCCTATGATACAGACCCAAATATCAACAATTAAAAAACAATTGGAGGCCTTAGACTCAGCAACAATATGGAAAAGGGAAGCCATGGTGAGGAACGAATTTCAAAGAAATAGCATAAATTCAGCAAAAAGACTAGCGAATTACCTGAAAAATAGGAAGGAAAGACAAAGGGTAAAAAGTATAAAGATAAATGGTCAAAAATCTCAACATCCCATAGAAATAAGGGAGACGTTCGAGTCTTTCTATAAAAAATTATATAAGAAAAGGGACACAACAGACTTTGTAGAGGAAGTAAAAATAACACTGAAGGAGGATGAGCAAGCCAAATTACAAGAGGAAATTACAATACAAGAGATAAAGGATGTAATTAAAGAATTGAGAAAGGGAAAATCCCCTGGGCTAGACGGGTTCACAAGTGAATTTTATAAGGAAATGATAGATATTCTTGCCCCAGAACTCCAAATGATCTTCAACGAAATCTTGAGGGGGGGAAGGGCCCCAGATTCATGGAGAGAAATAATAGTAATTTTGAAACCAAGTAAAGACCCTGAAGAGGTAGGTTCATACAGACCTATAAGCCTCCTTAACCAAGACTACAAGATCTTCGCAAAAATGCTGGCAAATAGATTAAAGAAGTTTAGTCCCAAAATAATAAAAGAAGACCAACATGGATTTGTAAAGGATAGGAACATAGCCCACCCTATTAGGAATATAATAAACGTATTACAACACGGTCAAAAAAAAAAGTTAGGTCTTTTAAAATTGGATGTCTATAAAGCCTTTGACACCCTATCTCAGGAATATTTGTGGCAGATTATGAAAAAGCATGAGATAGGAGATAATTATATAAGAGCAATTCAGGAGTCATATAGAGAGGGAACAGCAGTGGTAAAGGTCAATAATGCCAAATCACAAACTTTTCAGATCCAGAGAGGGGTCCGACAGGGGTGCCCGCTCTCACCGGTCTTATTTATTATAGCAATAGAACAACTAGCTGAAAGGATAAGAAACTGTGTAAGGATAGAAAGTTATAAGGCAAAGAAGGAAGAAATAAAAATTAATTTATTTGCAGATGATATTATAGTGGTTATGACAAATCCCAAAGAAGCGATAAAAGAAGTAAAAATTATCTTAGAGGACTTCGAATGCTGTTCAGGGTTAAAGGTTAATATGGCTAAATCAGAAATCATGTACCTCAATGTGAACAAAGAGGAAAGAAAAGAAATAAACAAAATTACAAATATTGGAATGGGCACTAAAAAGTTCAAATACTTAGGTATAGTGTTACAAAAGAAGATCGATAGAATATCGGAGGTGAATTATAACACGATATGGAAGAAAATAAAGAATGAAATGAGAAAGTGGAAAAATAAAACTCTTGGTATATCTACTAGAATTAGGAGTGTTAAAATGTTCTGGCTACCTAAACTAACATATTTATTCCAGTCGATACCATTAGAAGCCCATAACAAAAGGTTAGAACAATGGAATAGAGCAATTAGAGAGTGGATATTTGGCAGTAAAAAGTGTAGAATTCAAAAAAGGTTGATACACAGTCTCAAAGAGGAGTTGGGTTGGGGAGTCCAGAGCTGAATAGATACTACAAGTGGAGACCCGCAAGAAACTTGCGGGATGGTCATCCCATTCCTCACACCTTTGCTTCCTCCCCTCTACCCTTACCTATCTCACACTCCTTCTCCCTTCTGGGGGTGGAGCCATAGACTCAACCCTCCAAAGCAGCCATTCTATCCAGGGGAACTGATCTCTGTCACCCAGACAACAGTTGTAATGCTGGGTGATTTCCAGCCCTCACCCAGAGGCTGGCAATGGTAGTTCTCATGGAGGAAATGGCTGGTTTGGAGGGTGGAGTCTATGGCATTATACTGGTCTGAAGTTCCTCCCCTCCTCAAACCCCACCATCCCCAGGATCCACCCCTTAAATGTCCAGGAATTTCCCAATCCAGAGTTGGCAACCCTATTTCCTTCCCACCCAACAGCCAACTTAACCTTTATCTGCCTTTATCTGTCTTCAGCTTTTCGTCTCCACCCCCTCCCCCACAGCTTCTACCAAGGAAAATTATAGTCTTTCTCCACAGTGGGGACCAAAGCAGTTTACATTATTCTCACCTCCTTTTTATCTGCACAACAACCCTGTGAGGTTGGTTAGGCTGAAAGTATGTGACTGGTCCAAAATCACCCAGTCAGCTTCCACCGCAATATGGGGATCTGAACCTGGGTCTTGCAGACCCTACTCTGAGGCTCTAACTGCTGCACCACTGCTGGCTTTCATAGGGTGGCTGCTGAACAGCAGCAAGCAGCCAGGCCAAGTTGAGTCATGCAAATTAGGTGGTATCAAGTCACCCAGAGGGTGCTGCCTAGGGATGCCAGCCTCCAGGTGGGATCTGGGGATCCCCTGGAATTACTGCTCAGCTCCAGACTACTGAGATAACTTCCCCTGGAGAAAATGGATGCTTTGGAGGGTGGACTCTAGGGCATTGTACCCCACTGAGGTCCCCCTGTCCTCCCCAGGCTCCATCCCCATATCTCCAGGAGTTTCCAGACCTGGAGCTGGCAACCCCACTACCCCCATCCCCTGCCAGTGCCTGTGGGGGGACCTGGCAACCCTAGACTGCTGCCAGGCCTAGGGTTGGCAACCTCCAAGTGGGGCCTGCTGGAGAGTGAACTCCAGAGATCTGTGATCAACGGAGATCTGTCTCCCTGGAGAAAATGGCTGCTTTGGAGGGTGGATTCTGTGGCATGATGCCCAGCTGAGGCCTCTCCCTTCCCCAAATCCTGCCCTCCTTGCACTCCACCACAAAACCTCTAGGAATCCCACAGCCTGGCCACAAGGCTCCCTCCCTCCCCCTCCCTCCAAGGCCGAAAGAGGCCTGGAAAGAAAGGGCCCTTCCCCCCACCCTCTCCTGCCCCCCCCCAACGTTCTAATCTCTCACCGTTGCTGCCTGGAGTTAGGTCCCTGCAGAGGCCATTTCAAAAGGTTTTGGGTGTAATTCAACCATCCCTGAAGGGATTTCCTCACTTTTCAGATTTTTCTACAAACCCAGGAAGTCTACTGACTATGTAGGAAAAGCTGTTGGGGGAGAGTGAGGCCCCTGTTGGAGGGAATAGGTATCCGCACAGAAAAAAAAAGTCTGGGAATTAGAATAAGGATGAAGCCTTCCAAATAAAGTCGCTATTAGAGATAGGTGAAGGGGAGGAGCAAAAATGTGTTAGATTTGAAAATGAGATAAACAACAGTATAGGAAGATTCGGGATTTTCTCTAAAGCCACAAAAAAAAATCTCAAATTAATTAAAGGCCCCAGACATTCAGCATTAGAATCTTGGAGCAAGTGGCAAGCAAAATGGCTAAGAAGAAACTCAAGATGGACACCACTAGAATCAATATACAGCGAAATAAAAGAGAATAAATGGTGGGAATATCTTAAAACTAAAGATTATTATAGGTTGGAAGACATGTTTAGAGGACGTAACTTAAAACCGGTACACGAGATAGTGGAAGAGGTAGGTAACCAACATTGGTTAAAAACAACAGGCCTATATAGTATGGTTAATAAGATCAAGGAAAAAGAGAAAATATGGATAGAGGAACCAATAGAAGAACTATACAAAGGGATGCAAAAATCAAAACAAGGACTAGCAGGGAAAATCTATAGGAAAATGATATCAAATATAGACACGACAATATCTTACCTACAGAACACTTGGACCAAAGAAGGTCAGATATCAGGAAACTTGGCAAGCAAAATAATGTAAGGAATAGAGGAAATTAAAGTGATCAAATTTAACGAAATGGAGCATAAATTTTTTACAAAATGGTACAAAACACCAGCGCAAATAGCAAACATGATCCCAGGAATGAACCCCAGGTGCTGGCATTGTAAACAGGCTAAAGGATGGTTTTCCCATATGTGGTGGGAATGCCCAGAGGTCAGTGTCTTTTGGACAAAAATATTGCAAATTATAAGGAGAACATGTAAAGTTTCACTGACCATTAACTTTAATTCAATGTTAATGGGCATAATAGGGAACCCAATAGTAAGTAAAGAGAAACAAGCTATATTCAAAGCAATGATACTAACAGGAAAAGCAGTGATTGCTCTGGGTTGGAAGGACAAGAGTAAGTGGTCAGTAGAAATCTGGCATAATTATTTGTTTGATTTCATACAGTCAGACATAATTGAGAAACTGAACTGGAAGACCAAATGGGCAGACAGGACTACAGCAATCAGGACGAAATGGAAGACCTACCTGGAGTGGCTACCAACAGAAGGAAGAAAGGACATTCAGTGCAAGATTCGGCCCTTGTGCCCGTGGCTGGGAATAAAGGACTAAAGCATTGGAAAAGCAGAGGGGGGAAGAGGGAGGGAGAAGGGATATAAACCGTTACAAAATGTACGGGTTAAAAGATAATATGTAATACTTACCAAAAACTATATAAAAACTACATTAAAAAAAAAAAAGATTTACCAAGCAATTTCTTTGCATGGCTCTCCTTTACTTAACAAGTTGTGTATTTTATGATAGAAAACCCTGATAGAGGATGTTGTTATGACACAAGGGTAAATGCAAGGGTAAATGCACACAAGGGTAAATGCACTGAGGTAAATGGGACTACTCTCATGTAAATCTGCACTTTAACACACACACACACAGAACTCCAGGGAAGAAGTTTGCATAAGCGCACTGCCCAAATTCCACGGATCCGGTTTCCATCCACGCATTATGGCCCCTGGTGCTCTCAATCAACTCAGCCAAGGAGTCATTGTGGATTGGGAGTCCCCAGAGGAGTCACTTTCAAGTGAAAAATCACCTCGAACTCCTCTCTCCTGTTTCTGCATCAGACTCTGAGAGAGAGCATCCCATTATTGACACAATGGTAAATGCACTGAAGTCAATGGGACTACTCTCATGTAAATCTGCACTTTAACACACACCCTCCCCAAACTGCAGGAAAGAGGTTTGCATAAGCGCAACCCACAAATTACTGAGATCAGGTTTGAATCTGCGCATTATGGCCCTTGGTTATTTGAATAAACTCAGGCAACGAATCATTGTGGATTGGGAGTCCCCAGGGGATGAACAAGAAATCAAAAACGATAGGCCAATTTCACTTTTAAATCGATTACAAAACATATGCGTCCATTTTGGCTACAAGAATGAAAAGAGTATTGATACAAATTATACATCAAGATCAAGCAGGTTTTGTTTTTTTCTGAAACAAAAAGGCAACATGAAACATCCGGACACAGTGTTGAATAATTTTGTAGTTGCCCCCCCAGCCAGAATAACGAGACAGACAACAGGTTTGGAATAAAACAAGAGCCACTTTATTAACTATTTAACAGAACATTGCAGCAATAACAACTAAGCAAGCATGGAACAGGCAAGGCAGGCGTCACTCCCTGACCAGCCCCCTTGCCCTTGAAGGGCGGGTCACCCAGCTCTGATTGTGAGCCAAATCTCTGGCTCGTGACCAGCAGCCCAGCAAACTGGTTGCCCTCTAGGAGCGCCTACCCCTGAAGCCTTCCAACTTGCAGGGAGGAGCCTGCCCTAAAAGGTTCCCAGTGGAGGTGATCAGCATTCCCCAACCCGGACCCTGAAATCCGAAGGCAGTTCCTGATGACCCCCTGTTCCCTAACGGGATATGCCGTAAGGTGCTCACCAGTTCCGTTTTCTTGCTTGCACAAACCTGCCACAGCCAAGGTCAAGCCTCTGCTTTGGCCTTTGCTCCCCACTTAGCATTCTAATGCCAACCTAATTCCTTGCTGCAAGTCCTGTAAAAAGATCCCATTGCCCTTGTCAGACAAGTGCACCCCGTCATCCCTATACAGTTCTGGGAACACGACCCGTATATCGGGGTGCGGCAAAAACATCCCCAATCCAGCATCCATGGCCTTTCTCAGCTGCCTATTAACTTTACGTCGGGTGCGGTCAATACACCTGGGGTCCCCCAAGTTCCGCCACACCTGGCGGGGCAGTATGGCAGACCATACTATCTTCACGCCGGGCCACCTTGCTCTTATCCTCGCAAGGTCAGCTTCGGCCTGTAAAACTAGGGCCTTGCCCTTCATTAGATCCAAATCATTGCCCCCCAAGTGTATCACCAGGACATGAGGAGGAGGCCCCCTCCTCTCGTGGAACAGCAAGGGAAGGAGCGCAGGCCACCGCAAGCCCCTCCATCCCAACCATTCCACCTCCGCCCATGCGCTAAGGCCAAGCTGAGAGCCACTGGATGTCCGTCTGGCACGATGCGCCACCCAGAAGACCATGCTGTGGCCGCAGACAGTAACCCTTTGTCGCATCCTGCGGCCTGCAGCATCTGTAACAAGACAAGCATTAATAAACAAAAGTACTCTATGGGATAGTTAGATAGCACAATTCCCGACATAACCCTTGTAACATCTGGACTTCCAACGCCCTATACTCTGAATATCACTGCCAGTGTACCCCATAGCTGCAGCCATTGATGCCGCTCCTATTCGGAAGGAGTGGGTGCCAAAGTGAACACCACCCAATCCCAATCTAGCTAGCGCCTTCTGTGTCACACTCCAAAATTGAAATTTAGTGAGGGGGATACCATCCCTGTGTCGGAATAGGTAGCCCCGACCCTCTCCTCTTAATGCCAAAAAATGGCTCAAGGCCCCCACTGGGCACAACTCGACCTCTGAACATTGGTCAAGCTCAATAAACTTCCCCTTGCCACACTGATCAGTCTTTGACCTGCGTAGCCTAATACCCACTTTGGAATCTGAGACAGAAACGTCACGCCGTTCAAGAGCCAGGCCAGACACATCCTGCCGAGAGCTAGCAACCAGCTCACTGACTTGCAGAGCCCCAAAGAAGGCGACCAGCGACGCCGCATGAAACAAAGCAGCTTCATAGCTATCAGCGCACACTGTGTGCCACTGGTCCCTGAGACCCTTCAAAATAGCTGGGGTCAGGGGTTCTCTGGGATCAGCCACTATGCCTCTCTCCCTGGACCAACCCTCGAGCATCTTCCGAATACGGAAGTCGCCCGTCTGGTCTACATGCCCCGATGCTTTGCTAGCATAGGCCAGAGCAGCCAACTTGGATCTGATGGTACGAGCTGAGAGGCCCTCCCCCTTCAGCGTCACGCAGAACTCCATTAAATGAGGAACAGGTATGGGCCAAAGCTGCCGCAAGCCTGCCCTCTCCCTAAAGGAGAGGAATTGCTTACCCGCCCTCATGTAAGCCCTGCGAGTGGAAGGGGCGAGTGCCAAGCTCACTGCCCTATCAGCCTCAGCCCGCCAATATGCCACACCTCGTCTGGCATACGCACCGGGAACTACCTGGCCCCATAGGCAACCAGCATCAGCCTACACTAAGAGCAGGGCGGGCGGGTGGGCGAGCACGCGGAGCAACTGCCAGGGGGGAGCGGAGCCTAGCCTGCTTAAATAGCTGGCTCCGCCCCCGACCTCATCGGGACGCACAGCATCCTGTCTGTTGCCGTCCCAATCCTTCGGGGCGGCAAAATAGCCCCCGCCCACTATTGGCGTCGCCGGGTGGACGGGAGCTCCATTCTCCCTTGTTTATACATTGTAGCACATACCAGTTCTCCAAAGTTTACATTTCATAGTTTTTCATTGCTGACATCTTTGTATACATCATTCTCTATTACACGTTCTTCAGCTTTTTCGCAAGTCGCAATTGTTGAGCCTGTTAACTACACTTGTTTTTCTCTTCAGTTCTCAGAATTCAGGAATACCAGTGCTACAACTCCATGTTTCAAGATGCCTTAACTTCCCTCTTTCAAACTCAAGACATTTGGGATGTCTGAAACTTCCCTTCTATTTCTCCTTCCGTTTGTTAATCAGGTTTGCATTAGCGAATCATAGCATGTGGTGCTGTCAATCATCTCCACCAAGGAGTCACTGTGGATTCGGAGTCCCCACGGGAGTCATTTTCGAGTGACGAATCCCCCCAACTCCTGTCTCCTGTTTCTGCATCAGACTCTGAGAGAGAGCATCCCATTATTGACACAAGGATAAATGCACTGAAGTCAATGGGACTACTCTCATGTGAATCTGCACTTTAACACACACACTCCCAAAATTCAAGGGAAGAGGTTTCCATTATGGCTCTTGGTTATTTGAATCAACTCAGGCAATGAGTCATTGTGGATTGGGAGTCCCCAGGGGAGTCACTTTTGAGTGACTAATCCCCCCCAACTCCTCTCTCCTGTTTCTGCAAAAGACTCTGAGAGAGAGCATCCAATTATTGACACGAAGGTAAATGCACTAAAGTCAATGGGACTACTCTCATGTGAATCTGCACTTTAACACACACACTCACCAAACTCCAGGGAATAGGTTTCCATAAGGGCAACCCCCAATTCCATGGATCCGTTCTGCAGCCGTGCATTATGGCCCCGGGTGATTTCACTCAACTCAGCCAAGAAGTCATTGTGGATTGGGAGTCCCCAGGGGACTCACTTAAGAGGGACAAATCCCACCCAACTCCTGTTTCCTGTTTCTGCATCAGACTCTGAGAGAGTGTACCCCATTATTCACACAAGGATAAATGTACTGAAGTCAATGGGACTACTCTCATGTATATCTGCACTAACACAGACACTCCCAAAACTCCAGGGAAGAAGTTTGCATAAGCGCACTCCCCAAATTCCACGGATCCGGTTAACATCCGCAGATTATGTCTCCAATTGCATCAAGTCAACTCAGCAAAGGAGTCATTGTGAATTGGGAGTCCCAAGGGGAGTTATTTAACAGTGACAAATCCCCCCCTCTACTGTTTCTGCATCAGACTCTGAGAGAGAGCATCCCATTCTTCACACAAGGGTGAATAAACTGAAGGCAATGGGGCTACTCTCACATAAATCTGGACTTTATCACACACACTCCCCAAATGTCAGGGAAGAGGATTGCATAAGCACACACCCCAAATTCCACGGATCTGTTTTGCATCTGTCTATGATGGCTCGTGGTGCTTTCACTCAACTCAGCCAAGGAGTGATTTTGGACTTGGAGTCCCCATGGGTTTCATTTTCAAGTGACAAATCCCCCCCAACTCCACTCTCCTGTTTCTGCATCAACCTCTGACAGAGAGCATCCCATTATTCACACAAGGGTGAATGCACTGAAGTCAATTTGGACTAATCTCACGTATATCTGGACTTTAACACACACACTCCCCAAACACCAGGGAAGAGGTTTGCAGAAGCGCACCCCCCAAACTCCACGGATCCGCTTTGCATCTGTGCATTATGGCCCCTGGTGCTTTCACTCAACTCAGCCAAAGAGTCATTGTGGATTGGGAGTATCCATGGGATTCATTTTTGAGTTACAAATCCCCCCCAACTCCTCTCTCCTGTTTCTGAATCAGACTCTGAGAGAGAGCATCCCATTATAGAAACAACGGTAAATGCATTGAAGTTAATGGGACTACTCTCATGTAAATCTGCACTTTAACACACACACTCCCCAAACTCCAGGGAAGAGGTTTCCCTAAGCGCACCCCCCAAATTCCATGGATCCGGTTTGCATCCGAGCATTATGGCCCCTGGTGTTTTTAATCAACTCAGCCAAGGAGTCATTGTGGATTGGGAGTCCCCAGAGGAGTCACTTTTGAGTGACAAATCCCCCCGAACTCCTCTCTCCTGTCTCTGCAACGGACTCTGAGAGAAAGCATCCCATTATTGACACAAGGGTAACTCCACTGAAGTCAATGGGACTACTCACATGTAAATCTGCACTTTAACACACACACTCCCCAAACTCTAGGGAAGAGGTATCCATAAGTCCCCCCCCCAGATTCGACGGATCCGGTTTGCATCCGCACATTATGGCTCTGGGTGCTTTCAATCAACTCAGCCAAGGAGTCATTGTGGATTGGGAGACCCCAGGCGAGTTATTTAAGAGTGACAAATCCCCCCAACTCCTCTCTCCTGTTTCTGCATCAGACACTGAGAGAGAGCATCCCATTATTGACACAAGGGTAAATGCACTGAAGTCAATGGGACTACTCTCATGTAAATCTGCACTTTAACACACACACTCCCAAAACTCCAGGGAAGAAGTTTGCATAAGCGCAACCCCCAAATTCCACGGATCCAGTTTGCATCTGCGCTTTACGTCCCCTTCTGCTTCCAAAGAACTCAGCCTCGGAATCATTGTGGATTGGGAGGCCCCAAGGGAGTCATTCTTGAGTGACAAATCCCCCCCAACTCTTCTCTCCTGTTTCTGCATTAGACTCTGAGAGAGAGCATCCCATTATTGACACAAGGGTAAATGCACTGAAGTCAATGGGACTACTCTCATGTAAATCTGCACTTTAACACACACACACCCCAAACTCCAGGGAAGAGGTTTGCATAAGTGCATGTAGCAATAAAATTGAATTAAAGAAATTAGAAATTGGCCTAGATTCATCTTTGGCCTCAAACCTTCCATCACCTCCCTGAATTTCCCCCCACCCACAAATTTCATTGCAAAGGGCTTAACATTTCTGTTTAGCAAAACTGTTATCGAATGTGGTCAGAAACCAGGCTGCGGTTGAGCTTCAAAGAGGCCCAGGTGAAAAAGATGCTTAGATCTTAGAGCTAGCTTGTAATGCTTCCGGATTTAAACGTCTTGTTGTAACAGGAAGAGAGACTGTGTAAAGGAAAGTTTCCATTGTCCTGCTTCTGACGCACACACTGTAAAGGTATATCAGAGAACTAAATGCATCTGAAAGGGGTCAGCCCTTTTTGCTCTTGAAGCAAGCTGACCTGGCGCCAATAAAGTACTCCTCTTACTGACCTGGTGTGGTTTCACTGACTGGATGAAAGCTCTCTACTCCCCGCTTCATTTCCTGGTGCATTGGGCCGGGAAAATGGAGAGCTGATTCTAGCAATGAGATCAGGTTGTTGCCCTCCTAAGCCACAGGCCGTCGGAGAACTGAGCAGCCCGTGACTGATTTCCGACATGTGCCACTTCCCTCTTTGGAAGGTCGGTCTTCTCTCCGTTCCGTTGCGACTCTCTGCCAGTGCTGCTCGCTTTGAAGAACCCAGGTCTGAGAGGATGAGCCCAGGGACGACTCGAGTTGACGAACAGGTCAGTATAGTCAGTCTGAGGTATCTGAGGTACCCCTTCCAGTAGAGAAGGGAAAAAGGGAGCTTGATCACCTCTCTTATCAGTGGAATCTGGGTTAGCTTTCTGACAGGCAGGTCAGGGAAGCAGTGACTTCTCTGTGATCAGGGTGGGATACATGTTGAAAAGTATGATTGATGTGTGCTTGTGACAGGCAGAGTCCTATGGGACAAAACCAATCTGAGAGTTGAATTCTGATACATGCATTTCTGGCGAACGTGAGTGACCCGGCCACTTAAAGAAGGAAGCATCTGTGGTCAAGGAATCCCTTTTGTGTCTTAAGAGTTGCAGACCCCCTTCACTGCACTCTCCAAGAAAATCCCTTTGTATACCCAGCTGTCTGTCTTTGTTTGTCTTGATGGGGGAGGGGGTCAGGCAAAGCCCGTCATGCCCTTACACTACATGCTGTGAAATTTCAAAGATATTTTTACTGGAGACTATGGTGGAGATGTGCCCCTCAGCCCTGGCCGCTTACAAACTTTCTGCAGTATAGACTGGCCAGCCTTTGATGTCAGATGGCCCCCAGAGGGGTCCATGAATCAGGAATTAATTAAAAGAGTTTTTGCAGCAGTTACAGACCCAAGCTGTGACCATCCAGATCAATTCCCCTACATTGACTTATGGGATGAGTGGGTCAGGTTCCATCCATTCTTAGAAAAGAAATTCCCTGTGACCCGGCGGCTTCGCTCCCGTATTCCACGGGTTTGTCTCACTACCACCACAAGCCAGCCAGCTAGGTCTCCTGTTGGGGCCCCTCAAGTTTGAGTTCAAACAGATCAGGAAGAAGACTGGCCAGAGATGCATGCATGCGCTGATTAAGCTAGCTGCAAACCCGGACCTCTCCGAATAATCTCAACTGTTTATAGCTCAAAAGAATGTAAATACTCCTCTCAGCTGAGGCAAAACAAAAAGGACTGATGCAGGAGAAAAGAAACAGCCAATCAGGAGAATTTGGGCATAAACTTCAAGTGCAGTAAGACAGCATTTAGTTAATTACATTCCTGAAGAGGAAACGCCCAGACTGGGGACATGGTGAAAAACATTCGGGAGTTATCAGAGCAATTGGCAGGCTTTGAAAAGAAAGTTTTAGCCTCCCAGGAGAGAATGGGAGAAGAAATAAAAGCAATTAAAGATAAAGTGACAGAGTTGGCAGGAGAAATTAGCTCAATTAAGCAGACTGCAATCTCGGCTAAGGAGCAGGCAGGAAAAAACAAACAGCGGATAGATCAATTAACTAGCCAGCTAAATGATCTATCAGATCGAAATAGAAGAGCCAATTTAATCCTGGCAGGAATTACCGAAGATGTGGGCTTTAAATCTCTGGAGGAAACCCTGAGAGGATGGATAGAACAAAATGCTGTAAAAATTAATCCAGAAGAGAGAGAGCCCACAGAGGAGGAGGAGGAACCCCCAGAGACATCATTATTAAATCCAGCAGAGAAAAACTTCAACAACAAGTTTATAAAACACTAAAAAAGAAACCAGATTTGAGTTTTAGGGGAATAAAGGTCTGGGTAAGGGAAGACTACTGCCAAGAGACTATTAAGAAGAAAAAACAAATGAGACTTTTTGGCCAGAGACTGTATGCAAACAATGTGAAATTCTCATGGGGCTACCCCTCCACGATAATAGTCTTTAAGGAGGGGAAGAGGCACATAGCAAAAAATCCTAAGGAGGCAATGGAGCTACTCAAGCGATTAGGAATAAATACTGATGACCTCAGAGACCAGGACACGGAGGAAGAATTAGAAGTAACAGATGACCCAGAGGAAGGAGGATCAGAGAGACTAAAGAAGAGGCCAAGGACAGACTCACTAGAGGAAACTGCATAAAAGGGAAGTATGCAAATGTTAAGTGAGCAAGGTTACTAAGTTTAAAGGTTAAGGAGAGGGAGGGGGGGTGCACTCCAGAAGGTGGAGAGATGGGATGAGAATTTCATCACCAAAATTGTCTCAACCACAGGGAGGGGGAGGGGAGGGTTTCTTCAAGGAATAACATCAAAAGCCTCCAGCCAGGGTGGCCAAAGGTCCAAAGCAATAGGGAAAATGGATAGGACAATAAGATTACTTTCACTGAATGTAAATGGGTTAACTTCAAACCTTAAGAGGTATAGGATATCCAAAATTGCTAGAGAACAAAGGATAGATTTATTGTGCTTGCAGGAGACACATAAAAGGAAAAATGACAAAAAACCTTTACTAAATGACCCTAAGTAGCAGTTCTTATTAGAAGCCAGAAGCAACTCTAAGGTTAGAGGGATAGCAGTCTTGATTCACAGGAAGGTTCAAGTAGAGGATGTGGAGAAGTTAACAGATAAAGAAGGCAGATTCCTAATAGTTAAATTTAAACTGGAAGGGAAATGGTATACAATAGCAAATATATACGCACCAAATAAAAAGCAAAAGAAATTTTTAACCAGGATTATTAAGAAGAGCCAAAAATTCTCAGAAGGAGAATTAATAATAACAGGAGACTTAAATACTGACATTACAAAAAATAAAAATATTAAATTAGGGGAATGGGGATTGAAGGAAGTGCATGAGTTTATAGGTAAACAACCAAGGCCTACACACATATCTAGCAGACATAAAATGTCATCATGTATAGACTATATAATAGTAGACAAAAATAATAATATGATTATAAAAGATATTAAAACCCATCGAATTTGGATATCTGACCATGCACCCATAAGTACTGAGTTTGAAATAAAGCAATTCAATATAAAAAGACCATGGAGATATAAGAATTTAATAATGATGAAAGAAGAAGATAGAAAATACATGGAGAAACAGATAAGCTTATACTTTAAAGAGAATAGAGGGACAGTAGCCACTAACATATTATGGGATGCTGCCAAGGCAGTAATAAGGGGGCATTGTATAAAGAAAGAAAAGAATATAAAAAGGGAATAGTATAGTAAAAGACAACCCAAACTTCAGGAATTAGAATAGCTGCAAAAGAAACAAATGGAAAAACATAACCCTAAGGTACAGAGTAAAATTAAAGAGATCCAGAAACAGTTAGAAGAATTAGATATAGCAACACTATAGAAGAAGGAACTAATGGTTAAAAACGAATTTCAGAGGAATAGTATTAATATAGCAAAAAGACTGGCGAACTATCTGAAGATTAAAAGAGCAAAGCAAAGCATAAAATGCATAAACCACAATAAGAAATTAACACAAAATCCTAAGGAAATTACAGAGGCTTTTGAGAAATTTTACAAAGACCTATACAAAAAGAAGAATACAGCAGACTTCCAGGAGGAAATTAGCCAAACAATAGAAGAAGCAGAGAGAGGAAAATTAAAGGATGAGATTACAGCCCAAGAAATAAGGGAAGTAATAAGAGAACTTAAAAGGGGCAAATCTCCAGGGTTAGATGGCTTTACAGGGGAATTTTATAAAGTAATGATGGATACTTTAGTACCGGAACTCCAGGTACTGTTCAATGAAGTTCTGAATGGTAGCCGCGCTCCAGACTCATGGAGGAAGACCGAAATAATATTGATCCTTAAACCTCAGAAAGATCCTAAAGAAGTAGGATCCTATAGACCCATAAGCCTCTTAAACCAAGATTATAAGATCTTTGCAAAAATAATGGCAAATAGACTAAAGAAGGTAATCCCATCTATAATAAAAGACGATCAATATGGATTTGTAAAAGGTAGAAGCATAGCTCATCCTATTAGAAATATCCTAAATGTGCTATATCATGGACAGCAGAGGAAGATAGGACTATTAAAACTAGACGTCTACAAGGCCTTTGATACCCTATCCCATTAATATTTATGGCAAATAATGAATAAAGTGGGAATTGAAAAGGAATTTCTAGAGGCAATTCAGGAAATATATAAAGACGGGAAGGCAATAGTGAGAGTAAATAATGAGCACTCACAAGTATTCCCTATACAAAGAGGGGTACAGCAAGGGTGCCCACTATCACCGTTACTATTTGTAATGGTGGTAGAACAGGTAGTGGAACGGATTAGAAATTCGGGAAGAATAGAAGGTTATAAGACAGGTAAGACGGAAATGAAAATTAATTTATTCGCAGATGACATCATAATTATTATGACAAATCCAAAAGAGGGAGTAAAGGAAGTAAAGATTATTTTGGAGGATTTCAAAAAATGCTCAGGGCTAAGTGTAAACATGACAAAATCAGAAATTATATACTTAAATGTAAATAGAGAACAAAAGAACGAAATAAACAGAAGTACAAATATAGGGTTAGGAGTAAAGAAATTTAAATATCTAGGTATAGTAATACAGAAAAAATTGGATAAGATGATAAAGGATAATTATGATAAAATGTGGAAGAAAATAGAGAAGGATATGAGAAGATGGAAAAACAAAACATTAGGGATATCCTCCAAAATTAGAAGCGTTAAAATGTTTTGGGTACCTAAAATAATGTACCTATTTCAAACACTACCAATGGGAGTAAAGGAAAATAAAATTACCCTATGGAACAGAACACTAAAAGAATGGATATTTGGCAATAAAAAATGTAGGTTTCGTAAAAGGATAGTGTACAGCCACAAGTCAGAACTTGGATGGGGAGTTCCAGACTTAAATAAGTATTACGAGGCATTCCAACTCAAATCATTACTAGAGATCGGAGAGGAAAAAAAACTGAAATGGGTTAGATCCTCTTGTGGATCAAAAACTGGCTTATAAATAGAAAACAGAGAGTGAGTATAAATGGGAAACCTTCTCAGTGGAGGGTGGTAAGCAGTGGGGTACCACAGGGATCAGTACTCGGTCTGATGCTTTTTAACTTGTTTATTAATGATTTGGAATTGGGAGTAAGCAGTGAAGTGGCTAAATTTGCAGATGACACGAAGTTGTTCAGGGTGGTGAAAACCAGGGAGGAGTGTGAGGTACTCCAAAGGGATCTGTTGAGGATGGGTGAGTGGGCGTCAACGTGGCAAATGGGGTTCAATGTGGCTAAGTGCAAAGTGATGTAAATATAAATACACGTTGATGGGGTCTGAACTGGCAGAGACGGACCAACAGAGAGATCTTGGAGTCATAGTGGATAACTCGATGAAAATGTCTAGACAGTGTGTAGCTGCAATAAAGAAGGCCAACACTATGCTGGGGATTATTAGGAAGGGAATTGAAAACAAATCAGCCAGTATCATCATGCCCCTGTATAAATCATTGGTGCGACCTCATTTGGAATACTGTGTACAGTTCTGGTCACCACATCTCAAAAAGGATATTATAGCATTGGAAAAAGTGCAGAAGAGGGCAACTAGAATGATAAAAGGGTTGGAACACCTTCCCTATGAAGAAAGGTTAAAATGCTCGGGGCTCTTTAGCTTGGAGGGGTGACATGATCGAGGTTTATAAGATTATGAATGGGATTGAGCAGGTTGAGAAAGAAGTACTTTTCTCCCTTTCTCACAATACAAGAACTCGTGGGCACTCCATGAAATTGCTGAGCAGTCGGGTTAGAACAGATAAAAGGAAATACTTCTTCACCCAAAGAGTGATTAACATATGGAATTCACTGCCACAGGAGGTGGTGGCAGCTGCAAGCATGGACAGTTTCAAGAGGGAATTAGATAAACATATGGAGCAGAAGTCCATCAGTGGCTATTATAGGGTATAGATGGGAACTCTCAGTCTGGGGCAGGTGATGCACTCTATTCTTGGTGCTGGAGGGGGCAGCAGTGGGAGGGCTTCTGGTGCCCTGGACCCACTGCTGGACCTTCTGATGGCACCTGGTATATTTTGGCCACTGTGTGACAGAGTGTTGGACTAGATGGGCCATTGGCCTGATTCAACATTGGCTTCTCTTATGTTCTTATGTTCTTATTTGAGGATGAGATTAATAACAATATAGGAAGACTAGGTATTTTTTAAAAAGCTAAGGCTAAAGATCTAGAATTAACAATAGGGCCGAGAAGATCAACATTAGAAATATGGAAAAAATGGCAACCACACTGGCTAGGAAGACCCTCTAGATGGGCGCCACTAGTAACCATTATAGAAGAGGAGCAAGAAAAAAAATGGTGGGATATTTTAAGGTCTAAAGGATACCATAGAGTAGATGATTTGTTTAGAGGGAAAATTCTTAAACCATTACAAGAAGTAATAGAAGAGACAGGCAAGCAACACTGGCTAAAAATAGCAGGTCTTCATAAAGCAATAAAGGAGATTAATGAAAAAGAAGAATTTTGAATAGACGAACCAATGGAAGAAATATTTAAAGAAAGGGCTGGGAGGAAACAAGGTCTAGTAGGGGAAATTTATAAAAAGATGATATTAGATAAAGATAAAATGATAGAATATTTACAAAAAGTCTGGAGTAGAGAAGGACAGATATCAGAGAGGATGGCAGAAAAAATTATGAAAGGAATGGACAAAATCAAGGTTTTCAAATTTAAAGAACTGGAGCACAAATTTCTTACAAAATGGTATAAGACACCAGCCCAATTGGCTAACATGATTCCAGGATTAAGTTCTCTTTGTTGGCACTGTAGGAAATCTAAAGGCTGGTTCGCACACATGTGGTGGGAGTGTAGTGAAGTAAGGGTATTCTGGCTAGAAATTATCAAAGTTATAAGGAAGGTAGCTAAAATTAACTTAAATATAGATTTCAACTTAATGCTGATAAGTACAATGGGGAACCCAAGGCTGGATAAGGAAGACCAAACCTTAGTGAAGGCTATGATATTGGTGGGAAAAGCAGCTATAGCTTGGGGTTGGAAGGATAAAAGTAAGTGGACAGCCAAAATCTGGCACAGCTATCTGCTTGATTTTATACAGTCAGACATCGCAGCAACTCTGCGTAAGGAGACAACTTGGGAAGGGAAATCCGCTGAAATCCAGAAAAGATGGAAGACCTATTTTGACTGGGTATCCAAGGAGGGAAGAAAGGACATTTGGTGGAAGATTCAGACTTTGTGCCCGTGGCTGGAGATAAAGGAATAAGGACAACAGGAAGATAGGGAGGGGAGGAGGGGAGGGGGAAGAAAATTGTAAGAAGCTAAACAATATGTGGTGTAAAGAAACCGATAAAATCAATAAAAATATAATTTTTTAAAAAAGGAAGAAGACTGGCCACCCCCCTACTCTGCAGGACTGGACAGAACCCCTGACAGAACCCCTCCACCCAGCCCACCTGAGACTCGAGCCATGGCCCGTACCTGTGAGGAAGAGGAAAGAAAGAGGAGGGAAGAGAATAGGTTGAGAGAGGTGAACCTTCTACGTTCTGATGAGAATCTGGTAGACATCCCCTCCAATGAACAGGGCTCAGGGGGAGCCTGGAAAAAGAAGGACAGAGCTGAGAAAAAGCCCTGCGACCCTCCAGTAGACCCCGAGCAGATATACCCCGACTTAAGGGAATTGTTCCTAGGAAGAGAGAGTGAGGAACCTTCAGCCCCACCCTTAATCCCCTCAGTCCATCTGAAACATAATACCTGTACAGGCCTCTGGACACAAAGCAGTTCTGGACAGGTTGAGCAATCCACAGCTTTGAAACCATCTGACAGGACATCCCCAACTCCTATGGTATGTCCCTTGAGGCAAACCCCTGCAGGGGCAGCAGGCAATATGGTCTATGTTTATAGTCCCTTCAGCACAGTAGACCTTTGTAATTGGAAGACTCAGACCGTGCCTTATAGTGAAGACCCAAAGCCTATGACTGACCTGTTTACCAATATAATGACCACCCATGCCCCAACCTGGAGGGATTGCTTGCAGCTGCTGTCTGCCTTGCTAACATCAGAAGAAAAACGGTGGGTACTGGCAGCCGCCAAACAATCCCTTGTGGCCAGGGTACCTGTGGGCCAAGTAGAAGCAACTTGGGTGGGAGAGAGGTTTCCCGAAGCTGACCCAAACTGGGATTTTAACGATGCCCCGCAGCGCACACTATTGCAAGAGTATAGGACTGCGATCCTCGCTGGTCTCGCAGAGGCAGGAAAGAAACCCATGAACATGTCCAAGTTAAAGGAAGTAATACAGGAGCCAAATGAACCCCCATATGCATTTCTGAAACGCCTCTACAAGGCCTATCACCTGTACACCCCATTTGATCCTGAGGCAGAAGCAAATCGCACCATGGTTAACGCCTCCTTTGTTGGTCAGGAAGCCCCAGATATTCGCAAAAAAACTCCAGAAATTAGAAGGCTTCCAGGGAATGAATGTGGCCCAGCTTATTGATGTTGCCCAAAAAGTTTTTGTGAATAGAGACAAAGAATTAAAAAAGGAAGAAGAAGTAAAGCAAAGGAAAAAGGCAGCCCTGTTAGCAGCAGTTCTCAGAGGGGCAGGACCACAGTACGGTGCTGCTGGCCCATATGGCCCTCCCACTGGACTGGCTCTTAATCAATGTGCTTTCTGTAAAAATTTTGGGCACTGGAAGTCCGAATGCCCACACCAACCAGAAGGTGGGCCAGGTCTGACCAGAGGAACTGCCTGAGGTGTGGGACAAGGGAGAGCAAGAGGAAGAGGAAGAGGAATGGGAAACCAAGGCAGAGGAGCTTGGCAACCAAGGGGATGGGTCCAGAATGGCCTCTACAACCCAAACCCTCCCCAACCAGATAGCCTAGTGGGACTAGCAGGGACTGAATATGATGAAGACTAGGACAGACCGGGTTCCCTCTCCTGTGGCCCCGGGGAACCTATGGTCCGGATGATAATCGGTGGGACCCCTTTGGACTTCATGGTAGATACTGGGGCTGAGCTATCAGTTGTAACTTCTCCTATTGCCCCCCCCTCAACGACAACACAAACTGTTGTGGGAATGGCTGGAAAACGTCTTACCCTTCCCTATTTACGTTCAAGAATGTGTGTGTTAGGAGGCCACCGGGTGGAACATAAATTCCTCCTGAACCCTGACTGCCCGTTGAATCTTCTTGGTCGAGACCTCCTATCCAAACTCAGGGCAACTGTAAGCTCTGACAACCCTGATGGTTCTGCAAGCTTGACTATGCTGGACCCTAAGGTCTGTTGCACTTTCAAAATGAATACCCTGCCACCTAGTGATCCTACAGCCCTTGTATGTTGCACCCTGGAAATAGATGCTACTGAGGAGTGGAGGTTGCCTAAGAAGGTCCTGTGTCTAGGTGGCCCACATGGGGACTCAGGAGAAGAAGAGGTGTTCCTTAAATCCTCAGACTCATGCTACTATAAAAACAGAATCCCAACAGTATGGGCAGAAAACAACCCACCTGGGTTTGCTAAATATCAGCCTCCTGTTATTGTGACACTGAAACCCTCAGCCATTCCTGCAAGAGAGCGCCAATATCCCATCAGAGAAGATGCCCGGAAAGTTCTCACTGTCCATTTTCAGAGGCTGCTGGAGGCAGGAATTTTAGTCCCCTGTGAATCAGCATGGAACACACCTATCCTCCCAGTTCCAAAGCCCTTGCCTGATCCAGACAAACTTGACTACCGTCCAGTGCAGGACTTACGCCTTGTGAATGCACAAGTTGAAACTATCCACCCAGTGGTCCCAAATCCTTACACCCTATTGACTCTGATCCCACCCTCAGCCCAGTGGTTCACGACTCTGGATCTTAAAGATGCGTTCTTTTGTATCGGCCTCCACCGAGACTCTCAGAACATTTTTGCATTTGAATGGCGAGCTCCAGGAGCTTCTAGCCCCACCCAGTACACCTGGACCCGCTTAGTTCAAGGTTTCAAGAATAGCCCCTCATTTTTTAGCCAGGCCCTTGCCAGAGACTTGGAAAAATTTGACACCCATGACAGTTGCCTCACGATCTTGCAGTACATTGATGATTTACTTTTATGTGCCCCTGACAGACCCTATTGTGAGAAGGGAACAGTTGAACTCCTCATGCTACTAGATGAGTGTGGATATAAAGCCTCCTGGAAGAAAGCCCAGCTGTGTCAGCAAACGGTCCACTTTTTGGGCTTTGATATCTCACAAGGCCAGTGTTCTTTAGGCCCAGAAAGAAAGGAAGCTGTGTGTCAGATCCCCGAGCCTTACACCCGCAAGGAACTTCACGTTAGGGGCAGCAGGCTACTGTCAGCTGTGGATCCCAGGTTTTGCCCTCTTAGCCAAACCCCTATATGAAGCTACAAGAGGAGGGCCCAACGATCCCTTCCTGTGGGGTCCTGAACAGGAGATAGCATTTCAAACCTTGAAGCAGCGCCTCATCGAGGCCCCAACCTTAGGATTGCCCAACCCAGAAAAGCCTTTCTTTCTCTGCGTGGATTAAAAGGAAGGAGTGACTCAGGGCGTCCTTATGTAGAAGCTTGCCCCCCACAAAAGACCTGTTGCTTATCTCAGCCAGGACCTCGACACTGTAGAACAAGGTCTGCCCCCCTGCCTTCGAGCAGTAGCTGCCTGTTGTCACCTCATTGAATCAGCCAACAAATTCACCTGGGGTGCCCCGCTCACTGTGTATGTATCTCACAGGGTCAGGACTATTTTAGAGGCAAGGGGCCATAAATATCTCACTGTTTCTCGGATGGCTCATTATCAGGCCATCCTCCTTGAAAATCCTGGAGTAGCCTTAGCGCCAGCAGTGACTGTTAACCCTGCCACCCTGCTTCCAGTACCTGAAGAGGCACCAGACCACGACTGCCTAGTTAAAGTGGATCAGGTGTTTGCTTCAAGACTGGATCTCCAAGACCAGCCCTTGCCCAGCCCAGAGATGACCCTTTACTGTGATGGCAGCAGTTTCCTAGATGGTACAGGGCAACGCCGGGCTGGCTATGCTGTTGTTGATGATGAAAAGGTGGTGCAAGCAGAGCCCTTATGGGCAGGGACTTCAGCCCAGCTTGCAGAAATCATTGCTCTCACCACTGCACTAACATTGGCAAGAGGCCGAAGGGTCAACATATATACTGACTCAATGTTTGCCTTTAAGTCTGCTCATGCTCATGGTATCCTCTGGCAAAATAGAGGCTTCATCACAGCTGCAGGCAAAGACATTAAGTATGGCCCTAACCTATGGTTATTGATGGAAGCTGTAAATCTCCCAGAAAAAGTAGCCATCATTCACTGCAGGGGCCACCAGAAGATTGTAGACCCTGTAGCTCGGGGAAATGCACGAGCAGATAAGGCAGCAAAAGAAATAGCCCTTGAAGCATCAGGCCCCCCCAGTGCAACACTCTGTCCTGTGTTTCCAACTCCTGTTGCAGCCTAGACCCCCAGATATTCACCAGAAGAAGAAGCCTGGTGTGACTTACAGGGAGCAGAGAAGAATAAGGAGGGGTGGTGGCAAATGCCCACAGGGAAAATATTTATCCCTGCTGCCCTGGGACTAGCTGTAATGCGACAACTCCATGAAAACACACATGCGGGAGCCGCAGCCATGGTCAAGGCAATAAACCGCTGGGCCAACCTGGATTGCAAATGGGCCCTAGCCGAGGAGGTCTGCAGGCAGTGTGTCGTTTGTGCTCGTAACAACCCCAGAGAAGGTCCCCGCCAGCCACCGGGCACTCAGATCATCGGTCCAGCTCCCATGACCCATTTAGTTGTGGATTTCACTGAGATGCCTAAAGTTGGTCGCCACCGCTATCTATTGGTTTTTGTCTGTAGCTACACAGGCTGGATTGAGGCTTTCTCCACTGCAACTGAAAAAGCCACTGAAGTGGCTAGAGCCCTATTGAGAGACATTATTCCTCACTTTGGTTTGCCAATGACCCTTTCATCAGATAATGGACCAGGCTTTGTATCAGAGACCACCCAACAGGTGGCCAAAGCCCCAGGAATTGTGTGGAAATTACACTGTGCATACAGACCTCAAAGTTCCGGCACTGTGGAAAGAGCAAATAGAACTTTAAAGGCATGCCTGCGCAAATTTACCCAAGAGACTGAACTCCCATGGGTCAAATTGCTTCCTATTGTCCTGTGTCGTCTACATTGTCTCCCTTCCAAGAGGACTAATATCTCGCCGTATGAAGCCCTCTTTGCAAGGCCGCCACCCTTGACATTAGGGATTCACGCTGATGCCTACCAATTTGGACAATTGATCACCCAGGCCGAACTAAGGCTGTTAGGGAAACAAGTAGAAAAAATAAGGGCACATTACTCTGCCTGTCTCCCCTTTACTGTTTTTGACCCTGTCTGTCCAGTTGGTCCGGGGGATTCTGTGTGGGTTAAAAACTGGAGGCCAGCCCCACTTGGGCCTCGTTGGGATGGGCCTTTCACTGTTCTTCTTAGTTCCCCAACAGCAGTGAAGGTTGCTGAGCGTAAACCGTGGATCCACTGGTCCCATCTCAAGGTAGCTCACCCTAGGTGGACCTCTCAGCCTGGGCCTACTCCTACCAGTGTTAAGATCTCTCGTCTGCCTCCTGGGTCAGCGCTGCCTAGCTCTGCTCCCTCTGGATCCGCACCCCTTAGGGACACAGCCAAATAAGCCTGCTCGTGAACCTCTGCTAGAGCCTACCAGAACGGCTTTTCTACGCACAGGTGAAGAGTTGATCTCCGTTGGAACCTCAGCTCTTGCATTTAGTCACTCCAGACGTTAACTAATCAACACACGGGCCAAAGGATGTGTTTCCTTCGGCTGCAATGTGTTTTTCTGATCTATTGGGTCCATAGTCAGGCTTCCCCACTCCCTCTCCCCGCTTGTACCCCGTGCATTACTACCACCTATCGCCAGGGTCAAACCTCCCAAACTTTGATTTATCAAACTAACTATGACTGTGCATCATCCACAATCACTCAGTGTCAGCATCAGTTCACCACATATAGTGTCTGTAATGAGAAGGGACACAGTACATGTTTTCGGCCCCAATCCCATGCTGTTCATGCCCGTGTTAATGTTTATGCCAATTACAAAAAAGGCAGGAATCCTCCTGCCCTATTTCTTGTGGCTTCTAATATAACAACCCAGCTTCAACAGAAGTTACAAGTATGTTTTGATATATGCCATACTATTGACCTGGCTCAGGGGAATAAGCTTAGCTGTGGTGGGCATAGTAAAGAACAAACTTACACCCAGCTTCCAAGATGTTTGCATACCTCCCCACTATCCTCCCACAAGTCAGGAGAAGATTTCTGGTATGTTAACCCAAGCCATCCATATGTTGCCTCCCATCAACAGGACAGTGAGCTCGTAGCCTTTGATGTAGCCTTCAAAAATGTTTCACTCCCTTGTAAGCAAGGCTACTGCACACCTCTGTGCCTAGACTTCCCCACTCCTCCCCCTGTTGGAACTATGAAGGGACAGTTTACCATAGGGATACATTAAACAGAGAAATCCCCTTCAGGAATAATATTGGTAGAAACAGAAAGTCATATAATTCGAACTATTGGGAAGAGGGTACACACCACATTTTGGTCAGAAATGGGAACGGTAATCGAGATTCCCCCAGTAACTAAAAATTTGTTTGTGGATTTAGCTGAACGTATTGCTGGTCAGCTGGCCGTTAAAAATTGTTATGTGTGTGGAGGGACTGAAATGTCGGACCAATGGCCATGGAATGGTCTAGAGGTGCCCCTTGACAACCTCACTAAGGTTTACAACATATCTTGGAGGGAGACCGAACGCCCTGATAAATGAATCCTGAGAAATGAGCTAGTCGGCTTTACCTGCTTTATACGACAAGGCCACCCCTTTTCAGTACCAGTGAGGATGTTAGAATGCGAAGGAGGGTGGATCTGTAATGGAACTAGACCCAAAACTTTTGTTGATTTTACTGACCCAGATAACACTCAGACTCCACAATATGTGAACATGGGACACTTGCAGGTCCTCTGGGATGACCCATGCAATGCCTCACGGAAGAGGGTAGCCCCTGATTCACTATATTGGATCTGTGGCACAGCGGCCTATGCCACACTGCCCCCAGGGTGGAGTGGAGCCTGTGTTTTGGGGACCATAAAACCCAGTTTCTTCCTTTTGCCCCTGGAAACTGGT
Source organism: Gekko gecko (assembly GCA_029375565.1). Taxonomy (NCBI): domain Eukaryota; kingdom Metazoa; phylum Chordata; class Lepidosauria; order Squamata; family Gekkonidae; genus Gekko; species Gekko gecko. The sequence goes on along the minus strand of JAPDNY010000002.1, from coordinate 160,153,851 downwards.
GAACACCTAGGGGTCCCAATGTATGATGAACTAGGCCGTGCAAAGCGCTCTCTGCGAATTCATACATGGCAAAATAATGAGTGGCTTCCAGAGCGTATTATTCAAGTGTATGGGCCTGCTACATGGGCTGCAGATGGCATGTATGGCTATAGGACCACTATATATATGCTGAACCGTCTTATCCAGCTGCAAGCGGTTCTAGAAATCATAACTAATGAAACTTCCCAAGCGTTGTCGTTGCTTGCCCAAACTAATACTCAAATACGCACCGCTATCTATAAGAATCGCTTGGCTTTAGATTTTCTCCTAGCAGCAGAAGGAGGCTCTGTGGAAAGTTTAATCTTACTAACTGCTGCCTCCAAATAGATGATAACGGGCAAGCTATAGAGCAAATCACTGAACATATGTGTAATTTAGCCCATGTCCCAGTTCAAACCTGGACAGGAGCCCTGGATGCGGGGTGGTGGTTTGGAAGTATGTTTGCAGATTGGAAACGCATATTGTTCCTGGTGGGTTTAGCTTTTGGAGGCTTACTCCTACTCCCTTGTCTGATATCCATGGTCCAGACTATGGTGACAAAAACTGTTGATTCTGTTATGATTTGTGACACTCCCAAGCTTCTGTATCTGCTGCTAATCACAGAAACAAACGGTTTTCTCATGCACGGACGTTTTCGCGTAGTACCTTATACAAGTCGGCTGAAAGTGACTATAACCCCTATATGACCATGAAAAACAGAGATCCCTCAATATATAGAAGCCTTGGTCGACCAACCTCTCATTAAATAATCGAGGCGGTCGAAGAGGAGGGAATTATAGCAATAAAATTGAATTAAAGAAATTAGAAATTGGCCAAAATTCATCTTAGGCCTCAAACCTTCCATCACCACCCTGAATTTCCCCCCACCCACAAGTTGCATTGAAAAGGGCATAACATTTCTGTTTAGCAAAACTGTTATCGAATGTGGTCGGAAACGAGGCTGCAGTTGAGCTTCAAAGAGGCCCAGGTGCAAAAGAAGCTTAGATCTTAGAGCTAGCTTGTAATGCAAAATAAGAGATGGTGCTTCTGGATTGAAACGTCTTCTTGTAACAGGAAGAGAGACTGTGCAAAGGAAAGTTTCCATTATACCTGCTTCTGACGCACACACTGTAAAGGTATATAAGAGAACTAAATGCATCTGAAAGGGGTCAGCCCTTTTTGCACTTGAACCAAGCTGACCTAGCGCCAATAAAGTACTCCTCTTACTGACCTGGTGTGGTTTCACTGACTGGATGAAAGCTATCTTCTCCCCACTTAACTCACACCCGAAATTCCACGGATCCGGTTTGCATCCATGCATTATGGCCCGTGGTGATTTCAATCAACTCAGCCAAGGAGTCATTGTAGATTGGGAGTCCCCAGGGGAGTTATTTAAGAGTGACAAATCCCCCCAACTCCTCTCTCCTGTTTCTGCATCAGACTCTGAGAGAGAGCATCCCATTATTGACACAAGGGTAACTCCACTGAAGTCAATGGGACTATTCTCATGTAAATCTGCACTTTAACACACACACTCCCCAAACTCCAGGGAAGAGGTTTGCATAAGTGCACACCCCAAATTCCACGGATCCGGTTTGCATCTGTGCATTATGGCCCCTGGTGCTTTCATTCAACTCAGCCAAGGAGTCATTGTGGATTGGGAGTCCCCAGGGGAGTCATTCTCGAGTGACAAATCCCCCCCAACTCCTCTCTCCTATTTCTGCATCAGATTCTGAGAGAGAGCATCCCATTATTGACATAAGGGCAAATGCACTGAAATCAATAGAACTACTCTCATGTAAATCTGCACTTTAAAACACACCCTCCCCAAACTCCAGAAAGAGGTTTGCATGAGCGCACCTCCCAAATTCCATGGATCCGGTTTGCATCCATGCATTATGGCCCCTGGTGCTTTCACTCAACTCAGCCAAGGAGTCATTGTGGATTGGAAGTCCCCAGGGGAGTCATTCTCGAGTGACAAATCCCCCCCAACTCCTCTCTCCTGTTTCTGCATCAGACACTGAAAGCATCCCATTATGACATGAGGGTCTCCTTTTCTGAATTCACAGAAGCATAAAAAAACAAAAAAGGGGAATACTCCAGAACCTGTTGGCCTTCCTGCAGAATTCTACCAAATTTCTGAAGACTAGTTGATCATACCTTTAATATGTAAGGGAAATGTAGAAGGGAAAATACCAGAAAGCTGGAATGAAGCCTTAATACATTTAACATATAAGCAAAACACAGATGAATAAGAAATCAAAAACGATAGGCCAATTTCACTTTTAAATCGATCACAAAACATATGCGTCCATTTTGGCTACAAGACTGAAAAGAGTATTGATACAAATAATACATCAAGAGCAAGCAGGTTTTGTTTTTTCTGAACAAAAAACACAACATAGAAAAAATCCAAGGACTATATTGAATGCAATGGAATATATTGAAAGTCCATCCGGAGAAACAGAGGGCTTTGAATTTTTTAGATGCCCAAAAGGCGTTTGATGACGTCACCGGGAACCTTTTGTTAGAACAATGATTGAGATAACAATGTGGTACTGAATTCTTTACAATGGTTAAAGCAGTTTACCCCAAGCAACAAACCAAGGTTCTAGATAATGGTGATGTAATGGTGAAATACAGATATTTTCTGTTAGCACAAACTGTTCCCAATGTATGTCAGTACGAGTATGAAAACCACAGCTGCTTGAAGTGGTAAGCTGTTGGTTAGATTTACCTTACAATTTCTTTGCATGGCTCTCCTTTACTTAACAAGTTGTGGATTTTATGATAGAACACCCTGATGGAGGATGTTATGAAACATCCGGACACAGTGTCGAATAATTTTGTAGTTCTCCCTTGTTCATACATTGTAGCACATACCAGTTCTCCAAAGTTTATATTTCGTAGTTTTTCATTGCTTACAACTTTGTATACATCATTCTCTATTACACGTTGTTCAGCTTTTTGACAAGTCGCAATTGTTGAGCCTGTTGACTACACTTCTTTTTCTCTTCAGTTCTCAGTATTCAGGGATACCAGTGCTACGACTCCATGTTTCCAGCTGCCTTAACTCCCCTCTTGCAAAGTCAAGCCATTTGGGATGTCTGAACCTTCCCTTCCATTTCTGCTTCCATTTTTTAATCAGGTTTTCATAAGCGCATCATAGCCCATGGTTCTGTCAATCATCTCTGCCAAGGAGTCATTGTGGATTGGGAGTCCCCATGGGAGTCATTTTCGAGTGACAGATCCCCCCTCCTTTCCTCTTTCTGCATCAGACTCTGAGAGAGTGTACCCCATTATTGACACAAGGGTAAATGCACTGAAGTCAATGGGACTACTCTCATGTAAATCTGCACTTTGACACACATCCTCCCCAAACTCCAGGAAAGAGGGTTGCATAAGCGCACCCCCCAAATTCCACGAATCCGGTTTGCATCCATGCATTATGGCCCCTGGTGCTTTCAATCAACTCAGCCAAGGAGTCATTGTGGATTGGGAGTCCCCAGGGGAGTCATTTTCGAGTGACAAATCCCCCCCAACTCCTCTCTCCTGTTTCTGCATCGGACTCTGAGAGAGAGCATCCCATTATTTACACAAGGGTAAATGCATTGAAGTCAATGGGACTACTCTCATGTAAATCTGTTCTTTAACACACACACTTCCCAAATTCCAGAGAAGAGGTTTACATAAGCACACAGCCCAAATTCCACGGATCCAGTTGACAAACGTGCATTATGGCCCCTGGTGCTTTCAATCAACTCAGCCAAGGAGTCATTATAGATTGGGACCCCCAAGGGGAGTCTCTTTCGAGTCACAATTCCCCCCAACTCTTCTCTTCTGTTTCTGCATCAGACTCTGAGAGTGAGCATACAATAATTGACACAAGGGTAAATGCACTGAAGTCAATGGGACTACTCTCATGTAAATCTGTACTTTAACACACACTCCCTAAACTCCAGGGAAGAGGTTTGCATAAGTGCACACCACAAATTCCATGGATCCGGTTTGGCTCCACGCATTATGGCCCCTGGTGATTTCACCCAACTCTGCCAAGGAGTCATTTTGGATTGGGAGTCCCTAGGGGAGTCATTTTCGAGTGACAATTCCCCCCCAACTCCTCTCTCCTGTTTCTGCATCAGACTCTGAGAGAGAGCATCCCATTATTGACACAAGGGTAAATGCACTGAAGTCAATGGGACTACTCGCATTTAAATATGCACTTTAAAACCCACCCTCCCCAAACTCCAGGAAAGAGATTTGTATAAGCGCACCCCTCAAAATCCTGGGATCAGTTTTGCATCCGTGCATCTTGGCCCCTGGTGCGGTCAATCACCTCAGCCAAGGAGTCATTCTGGATTGGATGTCCTTAGGGGAGTCATTCTCGAGTGACAAATCCCCCCCAACTCCTCTCTCCTGTTTCTGCATCAGATTCTGAGGGCATCCCATAATGACACGAGGGTCTCCTTTTCTGAACTTACAGAAGGATTGAAAAACAAAAAAGGGGAAAACTCCCGGCCCTGTTGGCCTTCCTGCAGAATTCTACCAAGTTTCTGAAGACCAGTTGATCATACCTTTAAAATGTGTAAGGGAAATGTAGAAGGGAAAATACCAGAAAGCTGGAATGAAGCCTTAATACGTTTAACATATAAGCAAAACACAGATGAACAAGAAATCAAAAATGATAAGCCAATTTCACTTTTAAATCGATTACAAAACATATGCGTCCATTTTGGCTACAAGACTGAAAAGAGTATTGATACAAATAATACATCAAGATCAAGCAGGTTTTGTTTTTTCTGAACCAAAAAGACAACATAGGAACAATCCAAGGACTATATTGAATGCAACGGAGTAGATTGAAAGTCCATCCGGAGAAACATAGGGCTTTGAATTTTTTAGATGCCCAAAAGGCGTTTGATGACGTCACCTGGAACTTTATGTTAGAACAACGATTGAGATAACAATGTGGTACTGAATTCTTTACAATGGTTAAAGCAGTTTACCCCAAGCAACAAACCAAGGTTCTAGTTAATGGTGATGTAATGGTGAAATACAGATATTTTCTGTTAGCACAGACTGTTCCCAATGCATGTCAGTACGAGTATGAAAACCACAGCAGCTTGAAGTGGTAAGCTGTTGGTTAGATTTACCTTACAATTTCTTTGCATGGCTCTCCTTTACTTAACAAGTTGTGTATTTTATTATAGAACACCCTGATGGAGGATGTTATGAAACATCCGGACACAGTGTCGAATAATTTTGTAGTTCTCCCTTGTTTATACATTGTAGCAAATACCAGTTCTCCAAAGTTTACATTTCGTAGTTTTTCATTGCTTACAACTTTGTATACATCATTCTCTATTACACGTTGTTCAGCTTTTTGACAAGTCGCAATTGTTGAGCCTGTTGACTACATTTATTTTTCTCTTCAGTTCTCAGTTTTCATGGATACCAGTGCTACCATTCCATTTTTCCAGCTGCCTTAACTCCCCTCTTGCAAAGTCAAGCCATTTGGGATGTCTGAACCTTCCCTTCCATTTTTGCTTCCATTTTTAAATCAGGTTTGCATAAGCGCATCATAGCCGTGGTGCTGTCAATCATCTCTGCCAAGGAGTCACTGTGGATTGGGAGTCCCCAGGGGAGTAATTTTCGAATGACGAATCCCCCGAACTCCTCTCTCCTGTTTCTGCATCAGACTCTGAGAGAGAGTATCCCATTATTGACACAAGGGTAAATGCACTGAAGTCAATGGGACTACTCTCATGTAGATCTGTACTTTAACACACGCACTCCAGGGAAGAGGTTTGCATAAGTGCACCCCCCAAATTCCATGGATCCGCTTTGCATCAATGCATTATGGCCTCTGGTGCTTTCAATCAACTCAGCCAAGGAGTCATTGTGGATTGGGAGTCCCCAGGGGAGTCACTTTCGAGTGACAAATCCCCCCCAACTCCTCTCTCCTGTTTCTGCATTAGACTCTGAGATAGAGCTTCCCATTGTTGACACAAGGGTAAATGCACTGAAGTCAATGGGACTACTCTCATGTAAATCTGCATTTTAACACACACACTCCACAAACTCCAGGGAAGAGAGTTGCATAAGCGCACACCACAAATTCCACGGATCTGGTTTGCATCCGTGCATTATGGCCCCTGGTAATTTCACTCAACTCTCCCAAGGAGTCATTGTTCATCGGGAGTCCCTAGGGGAGTCATTTTTTTAAAAAAAGCGCCCCCAAAAGAGGCATTTTTATTTTTTTTCCACCAATGACATGACTACCACATTACGCAACATAATAGACAACACACTGAATACATAACAATACACACTACACATCAAAAGACAACCACAACATTAAACATTCACGGGGGTTGCAATTCTCATCACATCACATCCGATTTTACCCCTCCCACCTTACCGATCTAAGTATTATACTATTGCTTCTGTATCCACTAATTCTAACTTATTCAATTCTAGTTTAACATAAAGTTAATAATATCAATTCCTTCTTATTTCTCTCCATCCTTCTCTCTCCGATCGTACCAGTCATAAAAGCATTGCCAAGTGTTTGTAAAGGCTAATTCGTCGTATACTTTCAACATCAAAGTCAGTTTGTCCATTTCTGCTGCTTCCATTATCTTCTCAATCAACTTCTGTACAGTTGGTACCACCATAGTTCGCCAGTACTTTGCATATAAAATTCTAGCTGCTGTTGCTATATATGTTATCAAATATCTCTCTTCTCTCCGCACCTCTTTTGGAAGTATTCCCAGCAATAATACCTCTGGCTTAAACAAAATAGTACTTTTTATAATATTCTGCATCAATCTATGCACCCATAGCCAATATTTTTTTACCCTCTCACAAGTCCACCACATATGATAAAACGAACCCACTTTGACATTACATTTCCAACACTTATTAGAACATTTTTCATCAAATTTTGATAACCTATCCGGGGTAATATACCATCTATAAAACATTTTATACATGTTTTCTCTATATGCAACCGCCCTGGTCATTTTCACATTTATTTTCCATATTTGATCCCACTGTTCCAGCTCTATGTTATAGCCAAAATTTGTTGCCCATTGAACCATATTGTTTTTCACTGTTTCATCTATCGTATAGTCAGCCAACAACAATGCGTACATTTTTTTTAATAAACTTCTCTTCCTGCTCGTACAATATTTTCTCCATATCTGATAATGACTTCTCAAACCCTTTCTGTTTATCTTTTTTATATCTTGACTGAATCTGAACTCTGTGCCACCAACCAATATCCTCGCCCAATTCAAGCTCCCCCTTCGCATTTATAATATCCAGGTATCTTTGCGGTGGGTCTTCAGAATATAACCTAGGTAAAGTCACTGCTTCTACTGGAGCTACCAACCTAGAGGTTTTAACAAACCACCTCCTCCGGATGGTCTCCCATACTCTTGCAAGCGCATCCCATATCCAGTGTTGTCTAAAGTATTTACGTGCTGCCACCTTCTCGTCCCACAAGAACGCATGCCAGCCTTCTAAGAGATCATGGCCTTCCAGCTTTAAAAGCCTTCTATCTTCCAGCGTCACCCATTCCTTAAGCCATGCCAATGCTCCCACTCTATAATATAATATCCAATTTGGTAAAGCCAGGCCTCCTCTTTCTTTTGAATCTTGTAACGCTTTAAGTCTAATTCGTGCTCTTTTCCCTTGCCACACAAACTTGGACGTGGTTTGCTCCAACTCTTTCAGTATTGCCAGGTTTTTCAGGACAGGAATCGTTTGGAACAGGAAGATCCATCTTGGTAGAATATTCATCTTTATCAACGCAATTCTTCCAATTAAGGACAGCTTCAAATTCTTCAATTTTTCTAAATCTTGTTTCGTTGCTCTTAACAATTCTCTATAATTATCTTCTTGCAATGAACTGCACCTGTTCTTTAATTGGATTCCTAAATATTTCACCTTCACACAGAGTTTATATCCCGACTCTTCTTGCAAACACTCTCTTTGCTCCAAAGTCATATTTTTAGTTAGAATTTTTGTTTTAACCATATTAACCTTCAAGCCTGCCACTTGCCCGTACTCTTTCAAGAGCTTATTTAACTCCATGATTGAAGACCTTGGTTCCTCCAATATAAATGCCAAGTCATCTGCGTAGGCTAATAGCTTATAGTGTTCTCCATGAACCTTTAATCCCTTCACTTCTGAGTTCTGTCTTATCTCTTCTGTTAACACTTCCAGAGCAAACATATATAGTAATGGTGAGAGGGGACAGCCTTGCCTCATACCCTTCTGTATCTGAAATTGTTCAGTCTGTTCCCCATTTACCATAACTGCTGCTCTCTGTTTTGAATAAATTTCTTGAATTGTTTGAGTAAATCATTCTCCTGCTCTGGCCCTCTTAAGTGTCTCTATTATAAACACCCAATCCAAGTTGTCAAAGGCCTTCTCTGCGTCTACAAAAATCACCGCCATTTCTTTTTCTGGATGAGCTTCATAGTACTCCAACACATTCAATAATCGCCTCATATTGTGCTTTATCTGTCTTTTCGGGAGAAATCCTGACTGGTCTTTATGGATTGTTTTTGCTAAAACACGCTTCAATCTGTCAGCCATAATAGAGGCAAATATTTTATAATCCACATTTAATAAGGAGATCAGTCTATAGTTCCTAACATCGTTTCCTTCTGTATCTTGTTTATGTATCAAAGAGATTAGGGCTTCCCTCCACATATCAGGCACTTCCTCTCCTTCCCACACTTTCTTATAAACTTCATGTAATTGTGGGAGCAATATTTCTTCAAAAGTTATATAGAATTCCACTGGTAGACCATCCGTCCCTGGTACCTTGCCTTTATTCTGTCTTTTCAATGCCTCCACCATCTCCATCATGGTAATTGGTTGATTTAAAATCTTCTGGTCTTCCTCCGAGAACTTCTGCAACACGCGGTCTTGCAAATACTGGGATATTTCTTCTCTAGTTATATTCCCTCTTGCATAGAGTTTCTTATAAAAGTCTTCCACAATCCTTTTCAGGTCTTGAGCTCCATTTTGTTCTACCCCATTTCTATCTCTCAACGATTTTATCAATGTTCTTTCAGATTGCTTTCTTACTTGGTAAGCCAGCCATCTAGTTGGTTTGTTGGCATTCTCGAAGTAATTTTGTTTAGCATAATTTACTTTTTTTTGCCATTTCTGCTGTCAATAAGCAGTTCATTCTGTGCATAAGAAACTTAATTTTAGCTTTCCTGCCGGGGTCTCCTCCCATCTCCATTTCTTGCTTCTCCTGTTCCAGTATTTCTTTTTTCAGATTGAAGTATTCCTCATTTCTTTTTCTGTTCTTCTTTGCCGCTTCCTTCATTAAAAGTCCTCTTGTGAAAGCCTTAAACGTATCCCACACCGTTCGTCTCGGAATACCTGGGGTGATGTTTTCCTTAAAGAAGAAAGTAAATTCCATTTGCAAGCTTCTCACCACCTTGCTATCCTTAAGTAATAAGGAGTTCAATGTCCATCTGTCCCTATGGCTTATTCCCTGTAGCTCCACCGTTATCGGATTGTGATCGGCAAATGTGCCTGCATCTATTTCAGCCTCCTGTAAATCCCTTACCATTGAAGATGACATCCAACACATATCCAGTCTAGACCAAGAGTCATGTCTCGCCGAATAGAACGTGTATTGTTGCGTTTTAGGGTTTCTTATTCTCCATGCATCCACTAACTGCCATTCCTCTACGATCTGCAGAAGTGAATTAGTAAATTCATTACCTTTTGGCTTCTTCCTCTGAGTATTCGCTTTCCGATCCATTTTATTATCAAAAACCGCATTAAAGTCACCAATCACACAAAGCTCCTGGAAATCCTGTTTAGCTATCAAGCTTGAGAGCTTTCAATAAAACTTCTCCTGGTTTTGATTTGGGGCATAAATATTCACTATTAAAACTTTTTTATTTTGTCTTTGAATTGTCACCATCAATATTCTCCCATCTTCCGAAGCAAATATAAGTTCTGGCTGCATATATTCCTTAATATAAGTGGCCACTCCACGTTTTTTCTTCTCTTTATCCATTGCCACAAACATCTTGCCTAATCCCTTATAATTCAAATATTTTTCTCCTAATGTGGGTTTCTTGAATACATGTTATGTCTGCCTTACATTTCTTCAATTGATGAAATATCCTTCTTCTTTTCTGAGGTCCATTTAAGCCATTGACGTTCACCGAAATTATTTTTATCTTCTTTTTATCCATCTAGGTTCTGTGTCTGTCTGTATTCCTTTTCACCTTTTGTTTTTTGCCTTGTCACAATTGGAGATCTCAGTCTAAATTTTCTTGGTCTTTGAGGTTTGGCAGAGGGAGCTGATGCCGTTGCTCCCTGGTATTGGGATTCCTCTTCCCTTTCCACCTCTCCCTCTTCTCTCTCCTCTTTTTCTTCTTGATCATCCAATATCTCCACTCCATACGTCTCTAAGAAATCTTTAGCCTTGAAAACAGAGGTGATTCTGAATCTCTTTCCCTCAAAATTAAAGAAGACCCCCTCTGGCAAAATCCACCTGTAGGTGATATTATTGGCTCTCAACAGTGCCATTAACTCTGAGTATGCCCTCCTCTTCTCCCTCACTCTCCAGAGTATCTCTTTTAAAACTTTAACTTCTTCTTGTCTCCTCTTTCAGTATCTTATCTCTAACTGACCGCTTGTGGAACCGCACCTGGACCTCCCTGGGCACCTTAAATCTTCTTGCATAAGCTGAATTCATTCTGAAGGCCACATCAATTTCTTTTTCCACTTCGCTTACGTCCTTAATATGTAAATGATTTGCCAGAAGTTCGGACATCCTTGAATTCAGATCTTCTTCTTTTTCCTCTGGGATATTCTGGAATCTCAGAACAAATGCCGCTCTCTCCACCTCTAATCTCATCACATCTTGCTCCAATAGCGATTGTTTTTCTTCATTTTCTTGAACCTTCCTTTCCACTTGTCTCATTTTTGTCTCCACTTCCTCCACCGTATTACTTAGTGTCACAATTTTTGTAGTATTATCGGCAATTTGTTTCTGTAACAGCTGTAGACTCTTGGTGAACTGCTCCATAATGTCCTTCATCGCATTCTGGATCAGGACCGCCGCTTGGGGGATCATATCTCTTACTTCCTGAATAGGTTGTGGGACACTGCTCCGGATTTCTTCCATGCTGGCCTTAAGCGGTTCTACAATGTCATTAATTGTGCTCAGGATAGTGGCTTGCACTATCGCTTGTATTTCTTTCTGGGGCTCTTTCTGGCCTGCACCTCCCAACTTCCCTGTAGCAGAGCTAGCAGCCCCTGGAGAAACCAGAGACTGTCTCAGGGGAGTCATTTTCAAGTGACAAAGTCCCCTCCCTCCTGTTTCTGCATCAGAGTCTGAGAGAGAGCATCCCATTATTGACATAAGGGTAAATGAACTGAAATCAAAGGGACTACTCTCATGTAAATCTGCACTTTAACACACAGCTTCCCCAAACTCCAGCGAAGAGGTTTGCATAAGCACACCCCCCAAATTCCAGGGATCAATTTTGCATCCACGCATTATGGCCCCTGGTGCTGTCAATCAACTCAGCCAAGGAGTCTTTGTGGATTGGGAGTCCTGGGGGGAGTCATTCTTGAGTGTCAAATCCCCCCCAACTCCTCTGTCCTGTTTCTGTTTCAGACTCTGAGAGAGAGCATCCCATTATTGACACAAGTGTAAATGCACTGAAGTCACTGCGAATACTCTCATGAAAGTCTGCACCTTAACACACACCCTCCCCAAATTCCAGGAAAGAGGTTTGCATAAGCGCACCCCCCAAATTCCGGAGATCAGGTTTGCACCCGCGCATCATTGCCCCTGGTGCGGTCAATCATCTCAGCCCAGGAGTCATTGTGGATTGGGAGTCCCCAGGGGAGTCATTTTCGAGTGACAAATCCCCCCAACTCCTCTCTCCTGTTTCTGTATCAACTCTGAGAGCATGCCATTATGACATGAAGGTCTCCTTTTCTGAATTAACAAAAGCATTACAAAACAAAACAGGAGAATACTCTAGGCCCTGGTTGCCTTCCTGCAGAATTCTACCAAGTTTCTGAAGACCAGTTGATCGTACCTTTGAAATGTGTAAGGGAAATGTATAAGGGAAAATACCAGAAAGCTGGAACGAAGCCTTAATATGTTTAACATATAAGCAAAACACAGATGAACAAGAAATCAAAAACGATAGGCCAATTCCACTTTTAAATCGATTACAAAACCTATGTGTCCATTTTGGCTACAAGATTGAAAAGAGTACTGATACAAATAATACATCAAGATCAAGCAGGTTTTGTTTTTTCTGAAACGAAAAGACAACACAGGAAAAATCCAAGGTCTATATTGAATGCAACGGAGTATATTGAAAGTCCATCCAGAGAAACAGAGGGCTTTGAATTCTTTAGATGCCCAAAAGGCATCTGATGACGTCAGCTGGAACTTTAAGTTAGAACAACGATTGAGATCACAATGTGGTACTTAATTCTTTATAAATGTTAAAGCAATTTACACCAAGCAACAAACCAAGTTTCTAGATAATGGTGATGTAATGGTGTAAGAAAGATATTTTCTGGTAGCACAGACTGTTCCCAATGCATGTATGGAAACCACAGCAGCTTGAAGTGGTAAGCTGTTCGTTGGATTTACCTAGCAATTTCTATGAATGGCTCTCCTTTACTTAGTCAGTTGTGTATAGTATTATAAAACACCCTGATGGAGGATGTTGTTGTGAAAGATCCGGACAGAAGGTCGAATAATTTTGTAGTTCTCCCTTGTTTATACATTGTATTACATACCAGTTATCCATTGTTGACATTTCATAGTTTTTCATTGTATACATTTTTGAATACATCATGCTCTATTACATGTTCTTCAGCTTTTTGGCAAGTCGCAATTGTTGAGCCTGTTAACTACACTTGTTTTTCTCTTCAGTTCTCAGTATTCAGGGATGACAGTGCTTCCACTCCGTGTTTCCAGCTGCCTTAACTCCCCTCTTGCAAAGTCAAGCCATTTGGGATGTCTGAACCTTCCCTTCCATTTCTGCTTCCTTTTTTTAATCAGGTTTGCATAAGCGCATCATTGCCCCGGTGGTGTGAATTACCTCAGCCAAGGAGTCATTGTGGATTGGGACTCCCCAGGGGAGTCATTTTCAAGTGCCAAATCCCCCCCAACTCCTCTCTCCTGTTTCTGCATCAGACTCTGAGAGAGAGCATCCCATTATTGACACAAGGGTAAATGCACTGAAGTCAATGGGACTACTCTTATATAAATCTACACCTTAACACACACACTCCCCAAACTCCAGGGAAGAGTTTTGCATAAGTGCACCCCCGAAATTCCACGGATCAAGTTTGCATCCGCGCATTATGGCCCTTGGTGCTGTCAATCAATTAAACCAAGGAGTCATTGTCGATTGGTAGTCCTGGGGGGAGTCATTTTTGAGTGACAAACCCCCCCCAATTCCTCTCTCCTGTTTCTGCATCAGACTCAGAGAGAGAGCATCCCATTATTTACAGAAGGGTAAATGCACTGGAGTCAATGAGACTACTCTCATGTAAGTCTGCACTTTAATACACACACTCCCCAAACTCCAGGGAAGAGGTTTGCATAACTGCACCCCCCAAATTACAGGGATCAGGTTTGCATCTGTGAATTATGGCCCCTGATGCTGTCAATCAATTCAGCCAAGGTGTCATTGTGGATTGGGAGTCTCAGGGAGAGTCATTTTTGAGTGACAAATCCCCCTCAACTCCTCTCTCCTGCTTCTGCATCTGACTCTGAGAGAGAGCATCCCATTATTGACACAAGAGTAAATGCACTGAAGTAAATGGGACTACTCTCATGTAAGTCTGCACTTTAACACAAACACTCCCCAAACTCCAGGGAAGAGGTTTGCATATGCGCACCCCCTAAATTCCACGGATCAAGCTTCCATCAGTGCATTATGGCCCCTGGTGTTGTCAATCAACTCAACCAAGGAGTCATTGTGGGTTGGGAGTCCCCAGGGGAGTCATTTTCAAGTTGCAAATCCCCCCCAACTTCTCTCTCCTCTTTCTGCATCAGAGTCTGAGAGAGAGCATCCCATTATTGACTCAAGGGCAAATGCACTGAAGTCAATTGGACTACTCTAATGTAAATCTGCCTGTTAAAACACACACTCCCCAAAATCCAGGGAAGAGGTTTGCATAAGCGCACCCCTCAAATTACAGAGATCAGGTTTGCATCTGTGCATTATGGCCCCCGATGCTGTCAATCAACTCAGCCAAGGTGTCTTTGTCGATTGGGAGTCCTGGGGAGAGTCATTTTTTTGACACAAGGGAATATGCATGGAAGTCAATGGGACTACTCTCATGTAAATCTGCACTTTAAAACACACCCTCCCCAAATTCCAGGAAAGAGGTTTGCATAAGCGCACCCCCCCAAATTCCACAGATCCGGTTTGCATCTGCGCATCATGGCCCCTGGTGCGGTGAATCACCTCAGTCAAGGAGTCATTCTGGATTGGATGTCCCCATGGGAGTCATTCTCAAGTGACAAATCCCCCCCAAATTCTCTCTCCTGTTTCTGCATCAGACTCTGAGAGAGAGCATCCCATTATTGACACAAGAGTAAATGCATTGAAGTCAATGGGACTACTCTCATGTAAATCTGTACTTTAACACACACACTCCCCAAATTCCAGAGAAGAGGTTTGCATAAGTGCACCCCCCAAATTCCATGGATCCGGTTTGCATCCGCGCATTACGGCCCATGGTGCTTTCAATCAACTCAGCCAAGGAGTCATTGTGGATTGGGAGTCCCCAGGGGAGTCACTTTTGAGTGACGAATCTCTCCCAACTCCTCTCTCCTGTTTCTGCATCAGACTCTGAGAGACAGCATCCCATTATTGACACAAGGGTAAATTCACTGAAGACAATGGGACTACTCTCATGTTAATCTGCACTTTAGCACACACACTCCTCAAACTCCAGGGAAGAGGTTTGCATAAGCGCACCCCCCAAATTCTTGGGATCAGGTTTGTATCCATGCATCATTGCCCCTGGTACGGTCAATTAGCTCAGCCAAGGAGTCATTCTGGATTGGATGTCCCCAGGGGAGTAATTCTTGAGTGACAAATCCCCCCCAGCTCCTCTCTTTTGTTTCTGCATCAGACTCTGAAAGCATCCCATTATGATATGAGGGTGTACTTTTCTGAATTTATAGAAGCATTAAAAAACAAAAAAGAGGAATACTCCCGGCCCTGTTGGCCTTCCTGCAGAATTCTACCAAGTTTCTGAAGACCAGTTGATCATACCTTTAAAATGTGTAAGGGAAATGTATGAGGGAAAATACCAGAAAGCTGGAACGAAGCCTTAATACGTTTAACATGTAAGCAAAAGACAGATGAACCGGAAATCAAAAACGATAGGTGAATTTCATTTTTAAATCGATTACAAAACATATGCGTCTTTGCATGGCTCTCCTTTACTTAACAAGTTGTGTGTTTTATTATAGAACACCCTGATGTAGAATGTTGTTGTGAAACATCTGGACACAAGGTCAAATAATTTTGTAGTTCTCCCTTGTTTATACATTGTAGCACATACCAATTCTCCATTGTTGACATTTCATAGTTTTTCATTGTATACATCTTTGTATACATTGTTCTCTATTACACGTTCTTCATCTTTTTGGGAAGTCATGATTGTTGAGTGTGTTAACTACACTTGTCTTGGTCTTCAGTTCTCAGTATTAAGGGATACCAGGGCTTCCACTCCATGTTTCTAGCTACCTTGTGGCTTTGTACGCCACAAATAAGAATATGAAGAAAAAGATGGGAGAGTTAGTGAAGAAGCAGAACTACCAGGAAACACGTTTGCTGCAATTACAAATGGAAAAAGCTAACATGGTCCTTAGATTCCAGGGAGTTCTTGAATCATCTAAAGAGGACCTGTAGAAAATACTAAGTGAAATTATCGCACCAGCAACAGGCTTTAAAGTGGAAGAAATTACACATGATATGGAAATAGCACATAGGGTGTACTTTAACTACACACAAAAAAATTGCCTGCCCGGGGAAATAATGGTTAGATTCTCAAGTAGATAGACCAGAGATTCAATCTTAAAAGCAACATCAGCAACTCCACTGAAACTGAGAAATACAACTATAAAGACCGTAAAAGACATTCCATTTGAAATTTGTCAAAAAAGAAAGAACTATAAGGACTTAATTGTTTTTCTCCATACCAATCAAATTTGATACAGGTGGGTAGTGCCTGAAGGTGTCATTTTTAAAATCAATGACAAGAGAGAGAAAATTGACTCCGTTTTTAAAGCCAAAGAATTTCTTAAATGCCATCTGGGATCCAAATAAGAAGGAGAAACTGGGTCAAGTGGCTCCTCCCTCTCAGAGACACATGAAGACCTGGCCGCGGAAGAGGGAGCTGCCGCCATCAAATCATCTTATGACTTTAGAGATAGAAAGCCTAGATAGAGGCAGAAGGACTCTGAAAATTACCTTTATGAAGTGAGCTGGAGAGGATGCTCTGGGATCTCCTCATAACAAGTAAATTAATTTAGCTGAGATAGACAGGAACTCACAATATGCACTGTTTATTAACACTAAAATACTGGGAGTTCGCGGCTACAGCGAGACGCTAGCAGTCACTTGAGAGCCTCGCTCCAAGCGACTGATTGATCTCTCAGTTTTAGAGAGTCTCCAGCAAGTGGGAGACCACCCCCACACTCTGGGGTAGGAGCGATGAGAGCAAGGAGCTTGAGCTGAGGTGCTAGCGAGAAGGCAACTCGCTAGGAGACCTGTGGGCTCACTCTGAATCAAGCCAGGGAGTCGACGTCCATTTCAATGGGCAAAGCCTTCATTACCATGGAGAACCAAGAAACGATTAAGTGGAAGTGAACAGGAGCACATAAATGTGAGTGGAGAAAACTTTTCTCTTCTGTGTTCCCGAAGCAAAGACTGTCATACTGGTAGCCCCTAAATGAACTGAAATCATCCCCAAATCTATTCAAATGGCCAAAATCGAAGGGAATACTTCAAAACCTGGCTGGGTTTTTGGCAGAGTAGAGGGGAAGCGGGGTGATGTTACTAAAGCTACCATAAAACTTCTAGTAGAAGAACAAGGAGAAAACTGTATTGAAGTGAGTGGGCTGTTTGGAATCTTCTGGGAGGTAGATCGATCTGAAGCTTGTTGAGGGTTTGAGAGATCATAAGTCCCCACCCTACATTCTCAAACTTTTCCCTCCATCAGGAGGGGGGCTGATGCCCTTATAAATCAGTGGGGTGAAGTTATGGGCTGATTTGGCAACCCAATAAAACTTAACTTTAACTCAGTAGAGACTAATAAGCTTACTGTGTCTGTGGATTAGAATCTGATTATTGATTAATGTGGGTTGTTGATTGCTGAGGGTTAGAGAGAATATAAGTCCTCACTCTACACTCTCAAATTTTTCCCTCCATTAGGAGGGGGGCTGGAGCTCTTACAAAATCAGTGGGGTGAAGCCACGGGCAGATTTGACAACCCAATGGAATTTAATTTTAACCCAATAGAGACTATGTCTATGGACTAGAAACTGACCATTAATTGTTAAGGAAATAAATTTGACACTCCCCCCTTTAACTGGATTGAGTTTGTGTTGGGAACAGCCGGAAAGGTTGACCTTGAACAAATAATAATATAAAAACAATTGGCCTAAGTGGACAGCCAAGGCTCTGGGCATACAGCCAAAGGACTGGGCACACTGCCAAGGCAGCCTTTCTGAAGAAAACAAGCAGATAACTGAGTCTGAGAGAGAAGCCGGATTGAAACAAATTGTAAACAAAAAAAGGAAATAAGATAGCTGACTTGGAACTTGTATAAAGCTCAGAGAAAAAAAACAGCAAAATGTTGAATGTTAATGTTAAAACAATCCAGACTACAAAACCTCCGTCAATGTCACAAGGTGTGGGAGTGACAGTTAGTAAACTGGCTGGTCCTGTACAAAAGGAAATGCAGAGCATGATTGCGGATGCAGTTGACCCAATCAAAGCACAGATGGAAGGAGTGATGCAACAGCTGACACAACTAACTGAACAACTTGTAAATAACATGCAAGCAATCCAGAGTAAGGTGGTAGAAAAATCAAAGGACATAGCAGAGTTGAAGAAAAGCAATGAGAAAATGGAAAAGAGGACTAAAGCAGTAGAAGAGGACATGAGACAGATGGAAGAGAAACAAAGGGAATGTGAGCAAGAGTTAACACGATTACTGGTGGAAAGAGCGGTTTATGTATTGAGATTCCAGAATATCCCAGAAGAAAAAGATGAAGATCTCTCGAAAAAGATGGCAGAAATATTGGTTGACCTTATAGTGATTGGAAAAGAGGAAATGGAGGACTTCCGGTCGGGGAAAGATGGCGATTTGAAGCACCCTGTAATCACTCAGGGTGGACGGCCGTCCTTTTTGACAGTTTGGGCAGTTTCCGTGCCCAACGCAGCTTACCCCAGGCAGGGGCAAGATGAGCAAGCATCGAAGACCCAAGAGAGATTGGCGAGAGATAAGCCCCAGAGGAGGCTTGTTCCTCACTTTGATTTCCTCTCAGAAGCGGGCGTTACAATCATCTCTACAGGTACAAGACGGACTGGAATTCCAGCTTAAAACCGCCACCCCCGATCTCTTAAGACAAGAAGGAAAAAGTATAAAGGAAGAAGCATTGTGTACACCTGGAGGAAACAAAGAAGATAACTAGAAACCGTTTTGCTTACCGGGACTAGTAAGGAGCGACTTTTTAAAACAACCGGAGAAGCGCTTAGAGCAAAAGAATACTGACTGTGTATTTTCCCATTAAGAAAAGTCATGTATTAAAGCTAAAAACACTAAAAGAAAAGTTTGTTTACCATTCCTGTGGCTTGCGGAGTGATAAGGAGCTGGGAACTGCGCTTGTTACCGCGAGATTTGCCGGCTGGGAAGTCCCGATCGACAAAGCGCATAACTGGAAGTGATGACCAAAATTAGAGGAGACAAAAGGACTCTAGCGGAAGGGCTTGAGGAGGACTTGTCTCTAAAAAGGAGGTGACGTTCTGGAAACACTGGGGGACAAGAGTAGCAGATGGACCAGAACCACTGGAGGACAAGAGAAGTAGACAGACCAGAAGAAACACCAGGAAGTAGTTGATTTTGACCTTTTACCATAGAGAAAAGACGCCCGCCATTTTGAGGAGGACTAGTCTGTTTAAAAACTTTAAACTGAAATTGCCAAGTTACTAGCCAAATTGGTGAAGCAAAAATAAGGCGATTCGGTTAGGCGTTTGAAGCACAGAAGATTAAGGTTATTGGATCCTATTTGCTACAAGTTTTGTTACTTGCTAACGGGACTGTATTGGGCTGTCTAGTTTGGTGGACTGAGTCTTTAAAAACGGATCTAAGGTGAAGACAAAGAGCGGACTCATGGTCCTCACTGAGAATGTCAACGAAAAAAGATAAGGACTGGCAATTGGCTATGGAGGCAATGGAGAAAAGGATGATGGAGGCGATACAGGGATTAGGGAAACAAATGGAGACAAACTTAGACAAAGGAGTTACTGAGCTTAAGAATGAGTTTAAAAATGAGATTGCAGGTATTACCAAGGAGTTACAGAGTCTTGCACAAAAATCTACTGATATAGAGAACAAGATGCAAGTGATGGAAAAGAACGTTCAGACAGTGACAAAAGAGACCTATAGAATTGATATAATGATGGAATACAGAGGAATGGAGACACACCTCAGTTTGAGAGGTATTGAAGAAAGCTTGAATGAGGATATCTACAAGATAATTATTGAAGCTTTGTCAGATTATTTAAAAATTGAGGAAGAAGAAGTGAAGTACAATATTGATTTGATCTACAGAGTGAATTCACTATATGCCCAGAAGAAAAATTTACCAAGAGACGTAATAGTCCATTTTGTAACCAAGAGAATGAAAGAGGAGATCTTCAGAAAACAATTTCAAGATCCATTAGAAATTGACGGGAAACAGATAAGAATTTTGAAAGAGCTGCCAAAGGCAATTATCCAAGAAAGAAAGAAATTCAAGCAGCTGACAGACAAGCTGAAACAAAAGAATATGAGGTTCAGATGGGATATTCCACAAGGACTGAGTTTCAGCTTCCAAGGAATGAGGTATACGATTAAGGATCGTGACCAGATGGTGAAATTTATAGTGGTCAATATAAAAGAGTTTGGGGATAAATAAAAGTATACCAACATGGATTACAAATTTATTTCTTGGAATGTAAATGGACTAAATTCACCCAATAAGAGAAAGATAATTAGGCATTGGCTGGAAAAACAAAAGTGTAATTTAATTGGCCTCCAGGAAGTTCATATCAAGGAACAGGATTATACATTTTTAATTAACAAGAAGTTGGGTGAAGAATTTGCTTCATTGGCAACGAAGAAAAAGAAAGGAGTGGTATTGTACATTAAGAAAGAGCTGGAACCCAAAGAAATTTTTAAGGACAATGAGGGAAGATATATAGCTATGGAAGTTGTTTTACATGACAAAAAAACATTGGTGGTTAACATATATGCACCAAATGGATCAAAAGATAAATTTTTCAGAGACTTGATGCTAGAACTGGACCAAGTGACTTATGACCGAATTATTTTGATGGGAGATTTTAATGGGACGATCAGTAACAAATTAGACCAGAAAACAAAAAGACCAAATGAAAAACTGGGGAAACTCCCAAAGATCTTTTTTGAATTAGTGAAACAAGAAAATTTGGAAGACGTATGGAAAACATGGAACCCTAAAGGTAAAGATTATACTTTTTACTCTAGCAGACATGACTCCTTCTCCAGGATAGATATGATATGGATGTCAGGAGAACTTGCATTTAAAACACGTAAAGTTGAAATAATGCCAAGGATTAATTCGGACCATAATCCACTATTATGGATATCCAATCAAAGAGAAAAACAATTTAGATGGAGGCTGAATGAAGACTTATTGGACAAACAGAACATAATTGAAAATTTATGTAAAGAGACAAAATATTTTTTTCAGACAAATTTAAACCAAGATTCCCATATCCAAATGGTGTGGGATGCATATAAAGCTGCGTTGAGGGGAATACTAATTGCGTGGAATGCCAAAGAGATAAAAGAAAAGAGAGCACAACAGAGATACCTTGTGGAACAGATTAAAATGAAAGAGAATGAATTAAAGAAAAGACCAGGAAAAAAGAAAATATTGAGAGAGATACAAATTTTACAAAACCAATTAAATGTTATATTGAATCAAGAAGTTTACTGGAATTTAAAGAAACTTCAACAAAAATCTTTTGAAGGAGCTAATAAACCAGGAAGATATTTAGCTTGGCAACTTAAGAGAAGAAAAGAAAGAAAGATCATAAGCAAACTTGTGACAGGAGATAAAGAAATAGTGGACTGCAAAGGGATAAAGAGAGAATTTTTTAAATATTATGCAAAACTCTTCCATGCAAATCCGACAGATTGAGTGAAAGTCCAGGAATACTTGCAGAATTTAAAAATGGCTGGCCCTGTTGGAGAAATGAAAGAAATGCTTAACAACCCCATTACTACAGAAGAAATTTATAAAGTGATTGAAGATGTCAAATTGGGGAAAGCTCCAGGCCTGGATGGCTTTTCAGCCAAATTTTACAAAAAATTAAAAGAGGAGATAGCTCCTGTTTTTCAAACTTTGTCAAATGAAATCAGAGATACGGGGAAAATACCAGATTCGTGGAAGGAAGCAACCATCTCTCTGATTCCAAAAGAAGCACAAGATTTAACAAATGTGAAGAACTATAGACCAATTTCGTTACTGAACAATGATTATTATTTGCCAAAATCATAGCTGAGAGACTAAAAACATATTTGAGAGAATTGTGGGAGAACAAGCTGGATTTCTACCTGATAGACAAATAAGGGATAACATCAGGTTGGTTGTAGATGCGATTGAATACTACGATAAACATCCAGAAAAGGTTTTTTCTTTGTGGAGGCAGAAAAAGCGTTTGATAATTTGAACTGGGATTTCATGTTTAAAGTTATGGAAAAAATGAATATCGGTGAGCCTTTCTTGAAGATAATCAAGGCAATATATTCTGAACAAAAAGCAAAGATAGTGGTCAACAATGAAACAATGGATTTTTTTAAAGTGCAAAAAGGAAAAAGGCAAGGTTGCCCACTTTCTCCATTATTGTTTATATGGATTCTAGAGATTCTGCTTCGGAACATTAATGAAGATAAAGCAATTAAAGGCCTGACTACAAAAGGATTTACATACAAGTATAGAGCCTTTGCAGATGATGTTATGTTTATAGCAGAGGAACCACTGAAAACCATATCGCTTTTACTACAGAAAATAAAAGAATTTGGAGACCTAGCAGGTTTTTATGTAAATAAACAGAAATCCAAAGTAATGGGTAAAAACATGACGAGCCCTAAACAAATGGAGTTGCAGAGACTTACAGGCTGTGAAGTAGTGAGAAAAACTAAATACCTAGGCATAGAGTTGACAATGAAGAATATTGATTGCTTTAAAAATAACTATGAGAGACTGTGGGCCCACGTGTTAAAAGATATGGAAAAATGGGATAGACTCAATTTATCCTTGTTGGGCAGAATTTCGGTGGTTAAAATTAATATCCTGCCACGTCTCATGTTTTTATTTCAGACGATTCCTATTGTAAAAGATGTGAAGGTATTTAATTGTTGGCAAAAGGATATCTCTAAATTTGTGTGGGCAGGGAAAAAACCAAGAATTAAAATGAAAATTTTATGTGACGCAAAGGAAAGAGGAGGTTTTCAATTACCAAACTTTAGGCTCTATCATGATGCGGTCTGTTTGACCTGGTTAGAACAATGGGTTACTTTGGAAAACAGGAAACTGTTGACATTGGAAGGACATGATTGTAGGTTTGGTTGGCATGCATATCTTTACCATGGCAAGTCAAAAATGGACAATTTTTTAAAACATCATTATATTAGAAGGACCCTTTTTGACACATGGATTAAGTATAAAAACTTTTTTCCTGAAGAAAAGCCAATGTGAATAGTACCTGCTGAAGTGATAAAACCATTTTCGGAGTGTAAAGGACAAGATTGGTTGAAATATAGGGATCTGTTGAGACATGAAGGGAAGTTATTTGTGTTAAAGCCAGAAAGTGATCTTGACTTTAAATATGATCGGTTGCGGTATAGACAGAGGCCGAGGACAGACTGGCAATTTGCCCCGGGATGGGACCCGGGCTGACAATGATTCAATACCGGAGTAAATGGAATGTTCACACAGGCACATCTGCCTGGCGTCCCCCACCCGTAGCCTACGGGTGCTCTTGCGCTTCACTGCCGGATTTAAAAAACACCTGATAAAAGCCTTCGCAAATCTTGAAAGCCTGCGTTCGTCGTGCGTTTCTCCACTTCCGGGGAGTCTGAACGCGCAGCCGAAAAGCCGGGAGCAACCCGCGTTGGGCATGAGGCAGCAGCGGTGTGATTGGCTGCGCTCCGCTCCACTGCCCAATGCGGTGCCGGTGTTGCAGGGCAAAAAAAAAAAATTGGCAAAATGTGCTTATGCGCATGAGCGCATGAGCACTCATGCGCTCATGCGCACATACACCCACAGCCAAATTAATGGGGAAACAGCGAATACAGCACGCCTCCAGCGCGGCAGTCTGAACGCTCCCGCGCGCCTCCGTCCTGTATCTTCCGGCAGCGGCCCCCGCTGTGTGGATGGGAAAACCCGGTATTGTTTAATCCGGGGTTTTTTTGCCGTGACTGGCTACCGGGGCAAATTGCCAGTCTGTCCTGGGCCAGATATTGGATCTATAGAAGTCTGATTAAAAAATGGTTGGTTTTAGGGGAGACTATACTGAAATAGAAAAGATATGGCTGGAGGGAGGGCAGAAAATGATATCGAAAATGTATAAAATTTTGTTGGCATGCTGAAGATGAGGTGGTTAAAGAGCAAATGATAAAATGGGCAATTAACATGAACAAGGAAATACCAATGACATCTTGGGAATTTCTATGGAAAAGTGCATTGAAAATATCTACCTGTACCAATGTTAAAGAAAACTGTTATAAAATGATGTATGGGTGGTAAAGGTTCCCTTGATCGAAAGCCAGTCGAATCTGACTCTAGGGTTGCGGTGCTCATCTCCGTTTCAAAGCCGAAGAGCCAGCGCTGTCCGAAGACGTTTCCGTGGTCATGTGGCCGGCATGACTAAACACCAAGGTGCACGGAACGATGTTACCTTCCCACCAAAGTGGTACCTATTTATCTACTTGCAATTTCTTGCTTTCGAACTGCTAGGTTGGCAGGAGCTGGAACTCGAGATGGGAGCTCACTCTGTCTTGCGGCACCCGGGTCTTGAACTGCTGAACTACTGACCTTCCACAGCCTGCAGTTCAGTGTCTTAACCACTTGAGCCACCGCAGCTCCTTATGTATAGGTGGCATATGACACCAAAAAAGATAGCTAATATAGGTAAAAATCTATCTAACAAATGTTGGAAATGTAAACATGCTGAAGGTTCCTTTTACCATATGTGGTGGACTTGTGAAAAAGCAAAAATATTCTGGACTGTAATACATACAGAGATGGGGAAAAAATTGAAATGTACTTTGAAGAAAGAACCTGAACTGTTTCTTTTAGGTCTCAAGTTAGAAGAAATAAATACGAGTAAAAGAACATTGATATGGTATATGGTAACGACTGCTAGAATGATTTATGCTCAAAAACTGGAAAAATGAAAAGATTCTTGACTTATGGGATTGGCTGAGAAAATTGCAATTTATGGCAGAAACTTAATAACATAGATGAAGAAACTTTTTTGGCAGACTGGAACGATTTCAGAGAATATATACAGAAGTATTGGGAAATGAAGGACAGTGTTTTCAGTTTGGGTAACTACTAATGGTGTAACAATTGTTACAGTTAATGGGCATTTATAGTAGTTACTAATATCTATGTGGGTGTTACCTGTAGACTTAGTATTTTAACAAGGATTAAAATGGTATTATATGATGTTTGAATGGTGGAAGCAATGCTGGGAGTCATTAGGGGGGAAAGAGGAGTTTTTGAGAAAAAGGATATGAGATTTATGATGTGTAACAAGTTGTGAAACATTGTGTATCCTAATAAAAAGTTGTTTTTTTAAAAAAAGGAAAAGAGGAAATGGAAAAAGAATTTGATCAAGTTTTTCAAATGAATTCAGCATATGCAAGGCGTATGAAAGTCCCTAGAGAAATACAAGTGCGTTTCTATAAAAGGATGACAAGGGACAAAGTAGTGATGGAAGTCAACACGAAACCATTAAAGGCTGATACAGGAGAAATAAAAGTCTTAAAAGAAATCCCTTGGAGAGTATGTGAGAAGAGAAGAGAATATTCCAGATTAACAGGCTTACTAAGGGAAAATGATCTCCAATACAGGTGCTTGCTGACAGAAGGATTGGTGTTTACTTATCAAAGCAAAAAGTACTGGATTACATCAATTTTTAAAGCAGAAGAGTTTCTAAAAAGACATGGTCAGGAATTGGGAATGGAAGAGGAGGAAGAAGAGGAAGAAGAGGAGAGAAAAGATGGGGAACAAGCAGAAGCTGATTTAAAGCCCAAAGAAAGAAGGATTAGGACCAGACAATCCCCGACTGGCACGCGACAATGGATAAAAGGGAAAGGATACCAACAGAAAGATAAGTATAATGGATAAGGGAAAACTTAGGATCCTATTGGTGAATGTCAATGGACTGAATGGACCCCAGAAAAGAAAAAGGATATTTCACCAATTACTCAAGCAGAATTTGGATGTAATTTGCATGCAAGAGACACATATTTGTGAGAAGGATGAGAAATTTTTACAAAATAGAAGACTGGGGAAAACCTTTGCAGCTTCAGATAAAAAGGAAAAAAAGAGGGGAGTGACAACGATGGTTAAAGAGCACCTGTTTCCAGAGAAAGTATATGCTTTGGACGATGGGAGAATCTTGATGGTGGAAATTCAGAATCAGGGAAAAAAATACTACTTGTGAATATTTACACACCAAACCAAGACCAAGAAAAATTTTATTCAGAAATACATAATCTTATAGTTGAACAGGACTATCAGAATATTTGCCTACTTGGAGACTTTAATACAATTGCTGAGAAAGATAAAGACAAACAGACAGATGGGAAGAGGAAGAAGAAAAGGAGGACAGAAATGCCAAAAAGTCTAAAACATTTATTAGTGGAATTAAACTTAGTGGATGCTTGGAGAATAAGAAACTACTCTTCAAAATAGTTTACATATTATTCAGCTAGATATGACTCATGGTCCAGAATAGATATGATATGGATCTCAACATTAATGGTTGATTTGTTAGAAGCAGAAATACAGGCGGGGACATATGCGGACCATAAACCGGTGTATATGGAACTACAAGCAATAGGGAAGAGAAATAGGTGGACCATGAATCTAAAGATGTTAAGAAATGAGAAATTTGTAATTAAAATGAAGGAAGAATTAACAGTCTTTTTTAAAGAAAACAAGAAGCAAGACACATGATTACAGGTGATATGGGATGCAATGAAAGCGTTCTCTAGAGGACTGTTGATACAAGAAGCAGCAAGAATTAATAGGCAAAGTAGACTGAAAAAACAAATAAGAAACTGAAAAAACAAATAAGAGTACAAGAGAACACTATGATGTCTTTAGAAAATAAAGATGGAACCTAAAAAAGATTAAAAATGTTACAGCATCAAATGAACTGTCTATTGAAAGAAGAACTAGCAAAGAAGCTATTCTTTGCAAAACAAAACTACTTGGAAAATGCCAACAAGCCTATGAGATGGCTGGCCTATAAAATCAATCAACAGAAAGAAAGGACATTTATTAAAGTATTGAGAAAGGAAGGAAAAGAAATTTATAGAAATGAAGAAATTAAAAAGCTATGGAGGAATACTACAGCAATACAGCAAGGAGGGCATTAAGAATTATTTAGAAAAATATAAATTGCAAAAACTGACAGGAGGACAAAGACAAATACTAAATCAACGGATATCAATGATGGAAGTAGCACAAGCCTTAAAAAGACAAAATAGAGGTAAAGCCCCAGGCCCGGATGGACTTCCAGTGGAATTCTACCATATATTTGAAGAACAAATCGCAATGACTTTTAAGGACATATGTAACATGGCAAGAGATCAGGGTGTAATTCCAGATACATGGAAAGAATCTCTTTGATACATAAACAGAACTCAGATGAAAAAGAAATGAAAAACTATAGACCGATATCTCTCCTAAACACCGATTATAGGTTTTTGCATCAATCTTGGCGCAAAGAATGAGAAAGGTGCTAGCGGAAACAGTAACTAAAGACCAGGCAGGATTTTTACCTAAAAGACAAATGAGGAATAATTTGAGAATCTTGATGAATGTACTAGAATATTATGAAATACATCCTGAGAAGCAAATGCGGAGAAAGCATTCGATAATGTTAAATGGAATTTTATGATGGAGATGCTCAGGATGTTGGAAGCAGGAAAAAGCTTTATTACTATGATTGAAGCAATTTATAATGAACAACAGGCAAGAGTTGTAGTCAATGGGGAGCTGTCAAATAAATTTGAGATTCAGAAAGGCATGAGGCAAGGATGCCCATTATCACCACTTTTATTTATACTGGTGCAGGAAATAGTGAATGACGCTATAAAAAATGAGAGTAAAATAACTGGACTTCAAATAAAGAAAGAGCATTTAAAACTCTTAGCCTTTGCAGATGATGTAGCATTTATACATCAGATTTGAAAGAAAAGATTGAAGAGTGTGGAGAAGTAGTGCGCTTTAAAATAAATACAGAGAAAACTAAAATAATAGTAAAGAATTTAGATCAAACACAAAAATGTAAATGACAAGAAAGTACTGGATTCCAGATTGTAAATAAAGCAAAGTATTTGGGAATTACAGTCACGAATAAATGCAGTACTTTTTGAAGATAACGATAAAGCTCTACTACAAAAAACTAAGCAGGATTTGGAAAAATGGAAAACTTTGCAGCTCTCCATGATGGGAAGAATAGCCACTTTAAAAATGAACATCTTACCTAGATGGATGTTTCTGTTTCAAACTATTCCTGTACTACAAAACCAGACTCTAAGAGGACGAATAAGGTTGAAGATGCTACAAGATGTGAAAGAGAGAGGAGGATTCGGTGTGCCAAATTGGCTACTATATTACAGAGCTGGTGTGGATTAAAGAATGGGTTGCTTTGGAAGACAAAAGGCTGTTGAAAATTGAGGGACATGATTTACCGTTAGGATGGAATGCTTTTTTGAGAGCTTGCTTTTTTATGGTATGAAAAAGCAAGCTCTCAAAAATACTTTAAGCAGCATTGGCTGAGAGCAGCATTATTGAAGGTATGGGACTCAATACACAAAAAATTTTATACTAAAAGATCAAGGCTGATAATACCATTAGAAGCATGTACATTACCAAATGTATATGATGGAGCAGAATTATTAAGATAGCAGGACATTTTGGATAAAAAAAGACAGACTTAAACTACCAGAACAATTACCCTGGTGGAAAAAAGCACAATTAGAATAGATATATGTGAAAGACAGCAAACTTTATTTAACAATAAAACAATTGAGCTGGAAGAGGCTATTTTGAAAACAACTAAAGTGATAAAGAAAATATATAAGATCTTACTAGATAATGTGGTGGCAGATGAAATAGTGAAAAAATATGATTGTATGGGCTCAAAACATTGGGCATAATATTGACTTAGAGGAGTGGGAACAAGTTTGGTTGAAAAATATTAAAATGACTAATGCTGTGTCATATAAAGGGAATATGTAT
The DNA here is from genome assembly GCA_029375565.1 of Gekko gecko. NCBI lineage: Eukaryota > Metazoa > Chordata > Lepidosauria > Squamata > Gekkonidae > Gekko > Gekko gecko. The sequence continues at coordinate 160,124,984 of JAPDNY010000002.1, read as the reverse complement.
AAGATTTTTTATAGATGGTACGTTACACCAGACAGATTAGCCAAACAAAATGTAAACTGCTCAGATAAATGCTGGAAGTGTAAAAACCAAACTGGTACTTTTTATCATATGTGGTGGTTGTGTGATGAGGCAAAAAGATTTTGGAGATGGGTTCATAAGGTGATGAAAGAAATAATAAGAAATAATGTTCCATTTACCCGAGAGATATTGCTGTTGAATATATTTCTGAAAGATTTTGATAAAGCATATAGATATCTGACTGTTCACATGTTGACAGCTGCGAGAATTTTGTATGCCAAGTACTGAAAAACTATGGAGATACCAACAAGGTGTGAGTATGTGGATAAACTTTTTGAAACGGCAGAGAATGACAAACTAGAGATGAGAGCTGGTACAGAGTGGACCTTTCAAAAAACATGGAAGAGATTTTATGAATGGTATAATGTAAGCGCAAATGGACATTAAATGTTGTGATTTGAGAACACAGAAAGGACAAACCTGGTTTGAATATAGAAAACTGGGGGAAAAAATAGTTAACTGAGGAAGGAGTAAGAAATAAGTCTCTTGGAATATGTGTTATATGTAGTAGTTTAGTGTATGTTAGGTATGGGTATGTTTGTGTGTCTGTAGTGTATACTGAAAAATAATAAAAGTGTACCTTAGGGTACTTTAAAAAACAACAACACTAAAATACTAACATTTAGCTTAACGTGGATATGATCTCCTTCTCTTGGGGTTTTAGTATAGTGTGGGTTTTACTTTTCTTTATCCCTTGATGTAGTTCCCCTTCCCTATTTTTCTTTGTAGTTTTAGTAGTATATGAAAAAATCAATAAAAAATCCCCTTCGGGGGCCAAAAAAGAAAAGAAAAGACCCTTTGGTGCATGTCTGAGTTCTGTTATTGTGGGTGATTGGGTTTGTTTGGTTTGGGGGTTTTTTGGTCATTTGTTACCTCCCTTAAAAAAAAAAAAAAAGATTGTTGTATGTCTCATTTAGAATTTCCTTCTTTATTTTACCTGCATATATTACCTGCAGTTACTTGAGGGTTTTTTAGATATTCTTAAAATTTATGCATCCTGTTTGGCTGAAGTGGGGGGAATCTTATGTGTTGGGGTTTGTTCTATGGAGCTATATGTTTTTAATCTTAACATCTGAAGGGCCAAATACTCTGAGTCTTGATGTCTTCATTCCCCATCTTTTCTGTCTCATTCCCTTTATCTTCCCACACCCTAAGTGTGTCCATGACTTTGACTAACACACCACTTTACCCTCGCTCTTTCTACTCCAAAGCTGAAGGGAAGGATTGGTTTGTGTGCATGAGAGGTGAGGGGGAAGATGTTTGAAAGTGTAAATTCTCCTGACAGTAGCTGGACATTGGCCTGAAGGAAGGAAGATTTTCACAAAGGCCTGAAGGAAGGAAGATTTTTCTGCATTGACCATTCCTGTAACATACTAGTTAGTGAAGGTAGTAGGAAACTAACTCAAAAATGTGCACTTGAGGAAGGCATTACCTTGGGTGCTGATTATTAGCAAAAAGGGGTCAAAGGAATTTTGTGATACACACATACACTCATCACATGCCAGGGTTGATAGTTAACTGGGATGTTCTGTCGGTTGTTAAATTTCTTTCACAAGGTGCATATTTTTCTTCAAGATGCCTGTACTGTAAGAACCCTTCCACTGGACTCTGTTCTCTGACAGATGGTAATTTCTGCGCTTTCTCTTATCTTTGAATATTGGTTAAGTATGAAAGCTTTTGATGCTTCTTCTCATGCTGTGTGCTGTTCAGGGTAGTTTAGGAATGCAGTGTTCTGGATGAGAATAGCAGCATTCATTGGTTTTGGAAATTGGAAATACTTTGGGTTTTTCATAGAGGGCCATCGTTCATAGAGGGCCAGATCAGCAATTGTCATGGTGACTTGAGTGTGTTTGAGAGAAAAAATCAGAGATTGTATTACTTGTTCTCACCGTTAAAAAAAAAAAAAAGAAATTAGCAATTTCAAATTTTATGTTTTTCATTCTTCCTAAAATGCATTTATGTTTGAAAACTGGTGGGCGCACGGGGGTGCGCCAGAAGGTAGCCTCGCCAGGTTTACAAAAAAAAAAACCCGACCCTGGCCCTGGCTATTGTAAATGAGGATGAAGTTCCCTCCCTTTCTGGTTAGCAAAATTTGGTCTCGAGGAAGGTTGTCAGGTGTGTCAATTCATAAATTTCAACAAAACAGAAGCGGCTATTCTTCACATTACAATGGCCTTGTGATTGTCGGGGAACAACACAAGGATTTTTGTATCATGTGTATGGTATGTAGTGGAAGTTTTGTGCCTCCCAGATGGACACTGGCACTTTTCAGTTTGCAAACACAGCACTCAGGGAGAAGCACCATTAGCCCTCCCCCACCCCACATTATATTTGCATCCTCAGACTGCCCAAGGAGTTCTTATTGGCTCAGAAACATCACATTACTTACAAGTAAGAGAGGGCACAGCCACATGTCCAAGTGGGTGGTGCAGGGAACATTCCCACATGCTGATAGCACAGTTTGTACCCAGCTAATCAGAACGTGCTGAATGCACAAACCTCAACAGCAGGCAAAATACTGTAAAAAATAGGAAAAAATACTTAAATACTCAGAGTTTGCAATGGATCTTTGCTTCACTGGAGATGAGACATTTCTTTCTTTGTAGAAATCTTTATTTCTAAGGGGAAAAGGGTACACAGGAAACCTACAAAATAACAAAGATACCTAGGGCTACATCTTCACATCTTTACAGCTACAAACTGACAGAGATAGAGAGCCAGTTTGGTCTTCTTCTTCTTGAATCAGCTAGATAGTCAGATGGCTATGCCCACTGTTGTGAGAAATGTGGCTGCATGTGTCTGTGAATGCGTTCACCCATGCCACCCACACTCTCCTTCAGTTCATGGGTCCCCTGAGTGTTGCCTCCTTACCAAAGGTGAAGGTGCAAGCTTAGAAACCACTAAACACTGCCAGAGACACTCAAGCAAAGGTCTCTTCTTAAAATAAAACGTATCTTTATTAAGAAACAACCAAGGTTTACTAGGCAAGTAGCTAACAACCCAGCTGTCAACACAATACTATTTCCTAAATGCTGATAGTGAAAACACAGAAATAAAACATGCAAGCAAAGTTTTCCCCTCTAAAGTTCTGCAAAGTAATGCCTCTCCTGATTCCTCAAGAGTCAGCAAAGGTCTGTTGAAATTGACCAGCATTTATACAAAATGATCAAAGGGTCCCCCAATAATTTAATTACAGTTGTAAATCGACATTTGATGTTGAGATTATTTGCCAGGAGATTGCTTCCTTCCTTCCCACATTTCAAAAGATACATTTTGTTTACAGGACCAGAACAGATAACACCTAAATTCTAAGCGACAGTTTTTTGAGGATGTCTATGGCATTGTTTTTCCTGGTGTTCCCAGCACTGAAGATGAACTATTCTTTGATCATTGTCACACCCTGGGGCTCCCTCGAAGGTTTGCCCCCCAGTGGCCATCACTGGAACTGCCCTGGGGTGCTAACAACCATGTGTTCCCACAGCTTCTGCACCCGATCAGGTGGTGGGGCCAAGAGGGTCTCAAATGGGAAGAGGGAGAAGCGTCCTCAGAAGACGGGTTGTTCAGGGGGGTTTCTGCACCCCTCTGGCCCATCCTGGGTTCTGGCCTTCGCACCTGGCTCTCCCTCGCCCCAGCCAGCCCAGTCTTCCTCCTCCCCGGCCGTCTCCCATCTTCCCTCTTTATTACCCTCTCGCTCCCCCTGGCCCCACCTGTTCCCAGGCCCCACCTCCCTCCAAAAGTGGAGACGCTGAGCTGGCTTCCACCTCCCCCACTCCCATGCAGCATGCTCTGTCGCTGGATGGACCGCTGCGGCCCACCATGTCCCCCGCCCAGGCTGTCTCCAGGCTCTTGGGACACCGCCTCCAGCACAGGTCGGACCTTGCCCACCCTGCCTGGGGCCTCTGCCTTCCTGCTGCTTCAGTGCCATCCTCAGCCCAGGCCCCGCAGGCCGGGGTGTCGCCTTCCTTCAGTGTGGCTCTTCCCTGGCTGGTAAGTTATGTGGTGGCAGGAGGGGTGCAGGCGGGGCCACTGCCCGTCCGCAGCAGTCTCCCAGCGAGCCATCCCGGGACAATGTTAGAAGATGGAAATGAGGGTGTGAATCTCTGTATGTCAGGAGTCAGTGTACTTTACAGATTGAAGTCTATCGCTGCCCAAATAGCCCTTCCTCTCAGATACATTTTATTGCCTAGGATATTGAGTTCCTCACACCTGTGGTAATTTACATTGATTCAGATCCTGGGAATGGAATGTGTGAGTCTTTGCATACATAACGGAGAGGGGTGCTTTGCCTAGAACAAAAGGTTTGCAAAGAACCATGGGCTTTGGTTCAGTGAAGTAGGCCAAGCCTGTTTGCTGTTTTGCTAGCAAAGACAGAGACAGATACATGGATTTTATAAACTATTTGGTTCATTTTCAAAGCCAAACCTACATTTCTAAAATTTTCTTACCACACCCACCTTTCCCATTCAGCCTGTTCTACTGGCGTGCAGAATGCTGGGGGGCAATGTGCCAAGGGACATGGGGTGTCATCACACTGGGTCTCCTTAGTGTCTACTGAGTAGGTTGAAGCCACCATCCCAAAGCACACACAGAGCTGGCCCGGTTGCTGGGGCCCAGACCCAAACATCACCTGGACAGCAAGGCAGAAGTACAGCGATGGGTGGTCAACCATCGGGTGTCAGAGGGTGACCAGGACTGGTGCCGAGGGGGGGGATCTTTGACCCCATACTCAGGAAGCATCAGTAGTTCAACAGGTCAGTGGAAAAAACATCCACACTCCTGCTCTTCAACGGGGGGACAGGGGTGGGGTAGCTTGGGCCCATCAGCAAGTCCATGAGAGGACATGGAGAGTGAGGGCTCCTCAGGTGAGTCCTCCCCAGAAGATGCAGGGGAGCGATGGCACAGGCAGTAAGGCATGCCTGCTATAACATCTGGGAACAGCCACTATGGCTGTTCGAATCCCACCGCGACCGGGGTGAGCTCCCAGCCCTAGTCCCAGCTCCCGCCAACCCAGCAGTTCAAAAGCGTTAAAATATAGAGAGAGCAAGTAGATAAATGGGTACCTGCCTGTAGGTGGCAGGGGGCACCCTCCCTCCTTGGGGTGTGCAGCAGGAAAGCATCAGCGATCCGGCGGGGGTGGCGACAGCAGCAGAGGCGGCGTGGAGGCAGCGCTGGGCTGCCAAGTCCAGAAGGAGGGCAGAGTTGCGGAACGACGAGCGGCGTGTCGGCGCAGTGCGGCGGAGCCAAAAGGGACACAGCCAGAAACTGCATCCGACGCGAGGCCATACACCGAAGACGAGGCCTTCCGGGAAGAAAGCTGCTGAGCCAGAAAGAACCTGCCCCAGAACATCATGGATGGAGTGCTGACATCTGAGGCCCACTGGAATAAGGACAAAAGAACTAGCTGCCCAGGCCACATGGGATCCTGGGGCAATTTGGGATCAGGTCAATGTGTTCAGTCCGGCATCTATCTTGTCCATTTACTTGAATGTGGAGGACCCACCAGGTCTTCACTTATCTGACAAGGTTAGGGACAGCATTCTGGATGGATATTATGTTGACGTGTTCATTTTGCTAAAGAAAAAGGGGGAGGCGGGCTGCACATTGAAGTCAGGAAGGAAAGAGAAGGACAAGAACCACAAGGAGGTCGAGCGCACCGTCCAAAATTGGGTATCGAGTTACCTAATGTATGCAGGCGTGGTGGCAGTGGCATACTCTGACAGGGCATGGCACTTAATCACATCAGTAATGTGGTCAGGGCCAGGATACTGGCTGGTGAGGGACCGATAGACTACGATGAAACATGTTGTAAACTGGCCTCCCGCAATGATAGGGCGGGAGGACAAAATCTGGCTCTTAGAAGTCAGCCCTTGCATCCAGGGAAAAGGGGAGCCTAAATCCAATAAGTGGTTTGCTAAGAGGGAACAGTTGAAGGGAGTATGTTGGAAGTACAACCAAGGGCGCTGCTGGAGAGCATATTATAAGTTTAGTCACAACTGCGAGCTGTGTGGGGGAGGAAATGCTAGGATCTCCTGTGCACACATGGCCACAGGTCAGCAGCCCTTTCGGGGCAGCAGATCCTCCTCCAGTAGTGTCTCTAGCAAAGGGGGGGAGGGTCCACTGGCACCTCCGTGGGGTCCACTTGGAAACACTAACACCCTCCCTGATTGCTGGTCTTTGGCAGTCACTCCAGTATGGGTGGGCGGCCTTGCAACCTCTATTGGAGGCATACCCCTTATGAGATGCCAACCAGTATATTCTGGATGGTTTTCTACACGGGTGTCCAATTCCATTTTTTGGGCCGCAGGTCGCAGCTGATGCAGACAATCTTTGGTCTGCCAGGGAGCTGCCAGATGTGGTGGCTTTGAAAATCAAGAAGGAATTGGCAGCTGGGCAGATCATAGGCCCCTTACCGAACCTTTGGCTCTCTCCCTTGGGGGTGGTGCCGAGAGGACACTGGGCGAGTACCGCCTGATCCATCATCTCTCTTATCCGAAGGGTTCTTCAGTGAACAATGCTATCCCCCGCAGAGCTTTGAGGCTTTCAGTACCTTTTTGAAGTGGGCCGCAAAGGGGCGGGCAGGCACCTCAAGCATTACTCATTATCTTGATGATTTTTTATTTGTTGGCCCAGCTGATGCAGGATATCTGCAGTCATTCCAAGGGCTGGCTGCTGAGCTCAGTGTTCCACTAGCTGCTGACAAGACTGAAGGGCCGACGACACAGCTGACTTACCTTGGTATTCAGTTAGACTCGGTGGTGGGAGCTTCTAGATTACCTGAGAAAAAACTTTTGGCCCTGCAGGCCCTTACCACATTGGTTTGCACAAGGTCTAAATGCGCATTGAAAGAGATGCAGTCGCTAGTGGGTCACCTGAATTTTGCATGCCGGGTGGTGTCACCTGGTAGGATTTTTTGTTTGCAGCTATCCAGGGCAACAGCGGGGGTCCACACACCCCCATCATTACATCCGGGTGACCAAGAGCAAGAGAGAGGATTTGGGGGTCTGGCTGAGGTTTCTTTCTGATTATAACAGGGTCACTATATGGCAGCAGCCCTTAGATTTGTGGGATGCAATTCAAACACACTCAAATTCAGCAAGGGGAGTTGGGTTTGGAGTTTTTTATGGGGGCTAGTGGTGTATCCGGGTATGGCCACAGGGCTGGGAGGGATCCAATATTCACAGGGACCTCATCTTTTTGGAACTCTTCCCAATACTGGTGGCGGTGGTGATCTGGAGGGATCTCTTCCATGATAGGAGGGTGCGATTTTGGTGCAAAAATCAAGCAGTTGTATGACTTGTGGACAAACAAATGTCCAAGTTGGAAAGAGTTATGAGATTGCTTCACAAGCTGGTTTTGGTCTGCTTAGCCAATAACATTACATTTTCGGCTCGGCATGTCCCTGGCATGGATAACAGCATTGCGGATGCTTTGTCTTGATTACAGGAGGAACGGTTCCACGCACTGGCACCAGAGGCCAACCTTGTGTCAGACCCTGTCATGGCTCAGATGGGGTGTCACCTGATGCTGCCACCACTCTGGTTTTAGGTTCCCTTGAGAAGGCCAAGAGCACCTTCCCAAGACCTTCAGATCTTCCTTATTTGGCCTAAGGATGAAAAAGAATAAACAACAAATAAGAGGTTTATTTTTATAGGAAGTCAGTCAAATATGTGAAACAAACAAGGTGCAAGAATAATAGCAATAGGTCAGTGAAGAGAAAAGAAACCAAAAGCCCTAACATGACTAGACTCACAGTCCCTAGTCCACTGTCTCAAGTTGGGCCTGAGTCTACTCACCCTTCCTCTCAGGGTGAGCGTCTCTCCCAGCAGCAACCTTCCTTCTGGCCCTGGTCTCTCCGAAGAAAGAACAGCTCTTATTCTGTACCAGCTCTTTTGTTATAAGCCCCCTTTCTCTGTGATTGGCTAAAATTGGCACCAAAACCTCTCAGGGGCTTCTGGGAGTTGTAGGCCTGGCCTCCTCTCACTGCTACTCAGGCTCCCTGGGCCTGGTAGGCCTTTGCTTGCACAGGCCAGATCATGACATTTTTGGAGGAGTTCTGGGATCTTGGGAAGGTACCATAATGCAGGGCATCTATGGTTCTATCACTCCATCCACCTTTAACAGTTACACCAAGGCAGCAGAAGCCTTCTTTGAATTTTCTGCAGATCACGGGGGTCCACAGGTGTGGCCCATGTCAGGCAAGTGGGCACTTTGCTACATGGCCAGCCTCTCGGAATGGGGGTTCTCTCATAATAACATTTGCGGTCACATGGCTGCCATTGTATTTTTTAGTAAGGCACAAGGGTTCCCAGACCCATGCTACTCATTTCCAGCCTATAGGGTGGTTGAGGGGTGGCAGAGGATTGCCGTGCAGCCACCTGACCAGTGTAGGCTGCTGTCCTTCAACACACTGGTACAGATTTTGTGGGAGCTCCTGGCCTTATGCTGGTCCCCTTATGAAACCACGTTGTTTGAAGCTGCATTTATATTGGCATTTTGGGGGGCCCTCCAGGTGGGGGAACTGGTAGCCAGCTCACGGACATCCTTCACTAACCTCTTAGGGGTTCAGGATGTTACTCTCGAGGCTGATGAGGTATCTTTATTCATCATGAGGTCAAAGATTAACCAGTTGGGGTGGGGAGCTCGCCTACACCTTGGACCATTGCCCAGTGCAGGCCACAAGGGCATTTCTCTCGATTCAGTCCTGTAAGGGTGGTCCCCTCCTCATCCATTGGGATGGGTCCCCGCTGACCCAGTATCAATTCACAGGTGTATTGAAGACAGCGATGGGGGCTTTGGGCCTTCCTTACCAGAAATTTAGGCCTCATTCCTTTAGGATCAAGGCAGCAACCACTGCCATGGGCCTCTGGTTCCCTTTGACATGAATTCAGGCCATAGGGTGGTGGCGCTCGATGGCTTATAAGGCATACATCAGGCCCCACCTGGACCAGTGTAAGCTTTAAGGAATAACTTAGCCTTCCTCCGTTGCAGGGCTGCCATGCAAGAGGGTCTGGATTTTGGGGCATAGCATTGCTTATTGGACTGGATTGTACGCAACATCTTCTGGATGGGGCAAGGATTTGGGGCTGGAAGACAGTCTGCAAGTTATGTGGCTGGGCCAAAGGGGCATGTGGTGGCAGTTGTTATGGCCCCTCTTAGACCACTGTAGTGTGCTGCACTGCCCTCTGGACACACTGGTGCTGCAGCTTGGGGAGGACAACCTGACTGAGCAAACTGGGGTGTCTCTTGAGCACCAGGCACTGGCTGACCTAGCATGCTTGCAGGCAGATTTGGGTGACACAGTCATATTTTGGTCAGACTGGCTTGTGCACTGCTCTTGGCGAGGAGCTGTCCATCCCGGAAAGGTGGATGTTGCGAGGCAGAAGGTGACCGGCAGGTTGGGCAGGGAGGTGGTACCTACATGGGGTTTATGGATACACCATCCAGACATCTCCCATAAGCTGCGGCCCCTGTTCCGACCTGATGTGGTGCATCTGTCTTTGGGGGCATGGACATTTGGCTACATGGAGTTTGGCCTTCCCTGTTATCTTGGCTACAGCTGTAGGAGCATTGGTGGGAGCTGGATGGGTGGCTCTGCCCAGCTCTTGTGGTGGTAACAGCATGGGGCTGGAACCTTTTACAGAAATAGGCCTGCATGCCATTTATAGGGACCACTTTAAGGGGTCTTGGCATGAGGGCTGACAGGAGCAAGCCTGCTCAGAGACTACCATCGCTTGCCCTTATGGCCAAATGGCAGGGGAGATCACAAAGGGGCAGTCATCCATGTGATCCCCAACAACCTAGAATCCAGAACCTGACAAAGGTTAGTCAAATGTAAGAAAGGGGGCCAATATTAAAAACTAAATGAAGGAAATATATAAAAATATGTGTATTTATTAATCACAAATTTTTAAAATTATATAAGGGCCCAATCACACATTATGTATAAATAACAAATGATAAAACACAAGGGCTTATAAATCTGACCTGATGCATTTTGGCCTACATAGGCCTTCCTCAGAGGTCAATAGTGAGGAATATATTGGCTATTATAAAAACATAGTACAATCATGTAAATACAAAGCATAAATTCAATAAGGACCAGAAGCAAGTTGCTGTAAAAGATAAAAAATGGAAAATTAAACACATGTAATAAAACAAATAGACTGTAAATATATATTGCCAATAAATAAATATATACCATTGACTTACTTTCAAGATAAACCACCATGCACAGAGTAAAGAATAAATGAGGCCTCTAATAGTGCAATCACATGCCAAGTGGTTCTCAGATATAAACCTAAAGACAAAACATGTATAAATCAATGTATCCCACAATTTAGAGCTTAAATGCAAAAAATAATAAATCATATAAATAATAGTTTATAAAATCCATGAGACTCCATCTACCAGCTTTAATAGGTGGAATTCCAATAAACCCAGTACCTCTATACTCACTTCTTCTAGCCATAAACGTTTTTTAGACCGGGAGAACAGGACACAAGAAAATCAGGAGCCAAGAATATTTCACAGAAATAAAATACAGAAGACAAAGAGGTATCTATCTAACAGTTTACAGAATTAGAAATTTCTGTTTTAAAAAAAGGACTCTCATTTGTCCCCACCCCTCAGCATAACGATTTCAAATTTATGGTGGAAATGCAACATCTTTTTCGAAAGATAAGACTAGCAGATTATTTTAAGAATAGCACTGACCAATCTATGGGGCAGGTGGTTAAATTTAAACCAAAATTCACCTTTAATCCACCCTCCCCAAACCCTAGAGTCTTAACTTTTCAAGAGTTGGTTATGGAGGATATTAATAGAATGTATGATACCGATAGTAAAATTTGGCATAATTTGAGTAGGGTGGAAAAAAGCTCTTTGAATAATTTAATAAACCTAGAAGATGTTGTTTTTAAGACAGCAGACAAAGGGGGTGCTTTGGTTATATGGGACAAAACAGACTATATCATGGAGGCCAACAGACAACTTAATAGCACTCTACGCTATAGTGTAAGCAAGGAAGACCCTTTTCAGAGGATTAGAAAGGAGGTTGTTATGATGCTAGATGAGGCCCTACTAGCAGGCTATATATGTAGACCCACCTATGACTTCTTGCCATAATCAGAAAACAGAACCCCACAATTCTATCTTTTACCGAAAATCCATAAAGGTGTATTGCCTGTTCCAGGCAGACCTATAGTCTCGGGGTATGGGTCCATCTTGGAACCATTAGCTAGTTATTTGGATGATTTTTTAAAACCCTTCATCCCTAAAACTAATACATAACTTAGAGACACTATGGATTTTTGGGGGCATATTAGTAATATGGAACATGAGGATATGCTTTTTATAACTCTGGATGTGGTATCACTGTACACCAATAACAATGAGTCCTTGGAGGTTCTTGAAAGTACACTGGCTATGAGGGAAGGAGATCCTAATCCTCCCACTTTCTTATTATGCCATATGGCTGAAATTTGTCTAAAGAAGAACTATTTCCAATTAAAAAAAAAAATTGGCAAGTGTCTGGGACTGCAATGGGGTGCAAATTTGCACCTGAGTTGGCAAATCTTTTTATGAATATGTTTGAAAATAGATTCATCCTCAATATAAATAGCATATATGCTGAGAACATCATTATTTTTAAGAGATTTTTGGATGACATTTTTCTACTCTGGAAGGGTTCAGTCCAACTTCTACTAGAGTTTAAGGAGTTTATTAATGGCCTTCATGAAACTATCAAATTTGAAATGAAATATGACTGTAAGGAAATCAACTTCCTGGATGTCAGCATTAGAAGGATGGGTAATATAATAGAGACTAGCACCTACAGAAAACCTATGGATGCGAACTCTTTTCTATCTAGTGACAGTTTTCACCCACCACATCTGAAAAAGAACGTACCTTATTCCCAACTGTTGAGGCTCAGGAGAAATTGCAGCAAGTACTCTGACTTTGTTGAACAAGCTAAAGTATTGATGGGCCAATTTAGAGACAGGGGTTTGTTAAGTATGAGACTCAACAAAGGATTCAGCTTCAAGTGATTTCAGCTTCATTAAACAGCAACTGTAAGTCAGGAACACACAACAACAAGGGGAGCACAGCTCCTTCTTTTAAACTCTCCCGGGCTGTCAAAACCACACCCATTACAAGTTAAAGACCAATCAGAATACAGGGATAAAGGCCAATCAGGACCCTTCCCTCTTTGCAACAATATCACTCAGTGATTGGGTAATTACACAGGTTTTGCAGAAACCGACCAATAGCAATGCGACATCTGAAGAGCCACATTCAGACTCAAGCTTAACATGTGAATAGATAGGAACGATTCACATTCAGTACATAACAAATTCCTCCCCCCTAAGATGGAGCATTACCCTGCCAAACATAATCTTTCAGGTGGGGGGGGACACCTCGGCTTCGGTTCGACCGGCGCAGCGGTCTCTGCTCCATTGGACTTGGAGTGGCACACTCTTCTGGAGCCCTGGTAACCTCTCTCGCAGGAGAGACAGGGGGAACACAAACAGGGATCGCAGGCTCTGGAGTTGGGGTCTGCCCAGACTCCGAGTCCCCTTCTGCAGCACTCACCTCCTTAGCGGGAGGCCCCTCCTGCTCGAGAACCAGCTCAGGTTCGGGCACCAACTCGGCGCTGGAGTCTGCCCAACGCTCCCTGAGTTGGTCTATGTGGCGGTGAATCTCCCGTCCGCTGGGAAGCCGGACCACATACAGCCTGGACCCTGCAACTTTGGTGCCTACGGCCGGTAGCCACCAATGACCTTCCCTGTAGTTCCGGGGAAAGACCTTGTCCCCACACTGGAACACTCTCCCCTGTGCTGGTTCCTCAGACCGTTGCTTGGACTGGTCCAAGTCAGGGTACAAACGGTCGAGGAGGGTAGATAGCTTTCGGCCCATCAAGAGTTCAGCTGGGCTCCGCCCCGTTGCCGAACACGTGGTGATGTGTTGCCTCAGAAGGAAAGAGGCCAGCTTCTGATTCCAGTCCCCGCACGTCAGGTGCCCAAGCGATTCTTTTGTCGTCCGAACCATACGTTTGGCCTGTCCGTTAGAGGCCGGATGGAACAGGGCTGACATTACATGGCGTAAAAGGTTGTCAGCCAGGAACCCCTCAAATTCTGCCAAAACGAACTGTGGTCCGTTATCGGAGATGACACAGTCTGGCAGCCTGTGCATGGAAAACAGTTTGCACAGGGCATGAATCACAGCCCCAGAATTCATTGATCTCATATTTACAACCTCCAACCATTTGGAGTAAGAGTCTACACATATGAAAAACATTTGCCCATGGTACGGGTCCGCAAAATCAATATGGAGGTGGGACCATGGCCTCCTTGACTTTTCCCAGGGCTGGACAGGAGCATGAGGTGGTTCTGGCCGGGACTGTTGGCAGGACATGCAGTTCCAAACCCAAACCTCAATGTCCGCATCAATGTTTGGCCACCACACATACCCTCTGGCGAGGGCCTTCATATGAACCATTCCTGGATGGCCCGCATGCAAGGCCTCCAGGACTCTTTCCCTTAACTTAGAGGGAATTACAACTCTACTTCCCCAAAGCAGACAGCCCTTAGTCACAGATAATTCATTTTGGCGGGAAACAAACAGTTTGAACTCTGCCTCTAGTTTCCCGGCCGGCCACCCCCTCCACACCCAATTAAGAACTCGGGAAATTAAAGGGTCCTTTGCCGATGCAGAGGCAATGTCTGTGGAGGTGACCAGTGCCTCTGGGAGCTCTTCCAGTGCCAAAACATCCAGTTCTGGCTCCTCATCAGAGTCAGTTAGTGGTGCGGGGCAGCGGCTAAGGGCGTCTGCGTGCCCAATAGCCTTCCCTGGACGGTGCTCCAGCTCAAAATCGTATGCTGACAGAAAAACCGCCCACCTTAGCATCCGGGGCGATAGAATGTTCGGTGTCGGCCGGTCTGGCGAGAAGATGCCCAGGAGAGGTTTGTGATCAGTCACAAGGAGGAACCGCCGCCCATAAACAAAGTCATGGAATTTCTTTATTCCTGCGATTAGGGCGAGGCCCTCCTTGTCGATCTGGGCATAGTTCTTTTCTGCCTTAGTGGTTGAGAACGGCACCCACCCCATAAGGAGACGTGTCAGCTGCAAGCACCAGCAGTTTATTTTCATCGAAGTGCGTCAGGACTGCACTCGATGACAAAAGTTCCTTCACTGAAGCGAATGAACGCCTCTGCCGCTCACCCCACTCCCATTTAGCATTCTTGTGGAGCAAAGCATGCAGAGGTTCAGCGACCGATGCCTTGTGTGGCAGAAAGGCACCATAAAAGTTGAGTATTCCCAAGAAGGACTGGAGGTCTTTCTTGGACTGGAGTGGAGGTGTGTTTTGGATTGCCGCCACTTTGTCGGGTGTGGGGTGGACCCCGTCTGCATCTACGAGGAACCCCAAGAACTCAACTCTTTTTACCCCGACAACACATTTCGAATGCTTAACCCGCAGCCCGGCATTTTTAAAATGACTCAACACTGCTCTTAAGCAAGCCATCAGTTCACAATCATCTGTGCCCGCAATTAAAACATCGTCGAAATAGGGCACGACACCGGGTAGCCCATGCAGGAGCCCCTCCATTAGCCCTTGAAAAATGCCTGGGGCGACATTTACTCCAAATTGTAATCGTTTTACCCTGAAAGCCCCTTTATGTGTAACGATTGTTTGGGCTTCAGCAGTTGCGTCGTCCACTGGCAACTGCTGGTAAGCTTGAGCCAGGTCAAGCTTGGCAAAGACTCTTCCCCCTCCCAGTGATGCCAGTACATGGCTGATTACCGGCACTGGATAGGAATGCTGCTGCAGAGCTTTGTTAACTGTACATTTGTAGTCTGCGCATATTCGTATAGATCCGTCGGCCTTGACAGGCGTCACAATTGGAGTCTCCCACTTCCCACAGGGTACCAGTTCAAGAACACCCTGACTGACCAATTTATCTAACTCTGACTCAATATTTGCTTTGAGCGTGAGCGGGATCTTCCTATACTTCAGTCGTATCAGACGAACTGAAGGGTCCAAATCAAAAGAAACCGGGGGGGCGGTGTACGTGCCAAGCCCCTCACCAAACACTTCAGGAAACTCGCTATACAATGAGTCCTGTTTATTTACACAAATTTTGTTGATACCAGTGATAGCGATCCCCAATGCCTCAAACCAGTCGAGGCCCAACAGGCTCACCGCTCACCCTCTGCCACCAGGAGAGACAGCTCAGCCTTACGGTCTTTGAACTCGACGTGGAAGGTCGCCTTTCCCGCTAACGGAATGCGCCGTCCCTGGAAGTTGGTCAAGTGGGTCGACACTGGTGTCAGACGGCGGCAGCTTCGCCTCGGGAACAAGTGTTGCCACGTCTCTGTAGAGATGACGGTGATGGACGATCTGGAGTCCACCTCCATGATGCAGGGAACACCATCCAGATGAACTGTCACGTAGATTTTCTTGCTGGACTTGCCTTCGGTGGCCAGGATCATTGATGGGCAGCAGCAGGAGTCGGTCTGATGACAGCCAGATGCCTTGTCATCGTTTTGAACACGAACCCCGGGGTCTGCACGTCGCAAAGATGGTGGAGATCTTTTGGTGGCACAACAGACTCGGGTCAGATGACCCCACTTGCCACAGGAGCGGCAGATCAGCCCCTTGGCCCAACAGAGGTCTCTGTCATGCTTGCCTCTGCAGCCGGTACAGGAACGTGCTACTGGAGTCTTCGGTCTGGTCTGCGGTGGGCGTGTCTCCCTGGTTCTGCATACGCTGTCAGCCTCGCCGTCGGACTCACTGGTGGACTGCTGGTGGACCGCAGCCTCTTTACTTGCTGGTGGCGGTCATTGTAGCACCTCTCGGGTCGATTTGTCAGCGGCCTCAGTGGTGACGGCCTCAGCGTAGGCCACAGCATACATAAGCTCGGGACGGGTGAAAAGGCACTGGTGGAGGCGCTCGTTCCAAAGGCCGCACACCAGTCGGTCGAGGAGGGCCTCTTCAGGTCGGTGAAACTGCAAGGCCGGGCCACCTTCCACAAGGCGATGACAAATTCGGCTATCGATTCAGCTGGGCCCTGGCACTGCTTGTAAAAAGCGTGCCTGCAGGCTATATTTGACAGCTGCGGCGCAAAATGCCCCTTGAGCTTTGCCGTGATATCAGCCCATGTGGCCGTGCTAAGCTCGGTAGGTGCAACTAGGGACCAAGCGATGTTGAAGATGGCCTTGCCACAGGAGCTCAGTAGCGTCGCCTTCTTCCTTGCCTCGTCCATGATCTGGGTTGCCTGGAGGTGAAACTCAAACCATGCCAGGTAAGAGTCCCAGTCCTCCATCGCCGGGTCGAATGCCTCGAACGCCGGATTTACGGCCATCTGGGCTGAAGGTGCTGCCACTACTGCTCGTGGAGCCTCAGCCGACTTGACCGGGTGTGTGTCCTCATCCACCGTTGCTGTCTCGGTTCAGCGGGGCTGCCTACCCGCTCTAGTATCCCACCTTCGTCGCCAATTGTTAAGTATGAGATTCAACAAAGGATTCAGCTTCAAGTGATTTCAGCTTCATTAAACAGCAACTGTAAGTCAGGAACACACAACAAAAAGGGGAGCACAGCTCCTTCTTTTAAACTCTCCCGGGCTGTCAAAACCACACCCATTACAAGTTAAAGACCAATCAGAATACAGGGATAAAGGCCAATCAGGACCGTTCCCTCTTTGCAACAATATCACTCAGTGATTGGGTAATTACACAGGTTTTGCAGAAACCGACCAATAGCAATGTGACATCTGAAGAGCCACATTCAGACTCAAGCTTAACATGTGAATAGATAGGAGCGATTCACATTCAGTACATAACAGGGTTACTCTTCTAGAACTGTAAAGCAGGCTTTTTATGCAGCAAAAAACACCAGTAGATCTTCAAACTCCCCCCCCCGGGATTTTTTATTGCTTTTTTGATATACAACTAAAACTACAAAGAAAAAAGGGGAAGGGGAACAACAACTAAGGAGAAAGAAAAGCAAACCGACACTAAACTAAAAACCCAAGAGTAGGAGATCATACCCCAGTTAGAATCTATGTTAGTACACTACTGTTAGTAAACAATGCAAACAGTGAGTTCCTGTCTATCTCTGCTAAATCGTTAATTAATTGCTTGTTATGAGAGAGTTCCAGAGCATCTCTTGTATCTTGCTTTATAAAGGCAATTTACAGAGTCCTTCTGCCTTTACTTAGGCTTTCTATCTCTAAGGCCATAAGTTGTCTTGCGGGCAGCAGTGCCTTCTTCCGCAGCCAAGTGTCAGGCACTTCAAAAGGACAGCCAAACAACAGACTTCATGAGAAGATAGAGTTTATTCAGCCACAGTTCTAAAAGCGCATTAACGTTGCATTGTCAGGAATGAAGGACACAAAGAAACATCTACGGATATACCCCACTAAGCTAGCCCCCCTCTAAGCACTCTACCAATGGCTACATAGCCCGCGCGTGGGAGAAAGGTGTGAAAGTTTGTTCGAGCCATAAAGGGGCCCAGCTGTCCATACCGGAGAAACCCAAACCGTATGACAAGGCCATTTGGTCAGATAGGAGATAGCCCAGGCTGATGAATACCCTGTTGCCCTGGCAACCTCCCCACTCCCCCTTTCAAGCCTAAAAGGTTACAGATCATCTCATCCTCCTTCCCTCCCTCACATCTTATGGCAGGATCACCTGACATTCTGCCCCTCTGATGATAACCCCCCCCGGCTTTAATGGGTACAACTTGTGAAATGCACGGATTAACCAGGGGCCCCAAACATTGTCTGCCCTCACCCATTCCCTCTGTTCAGGCCCAAAATCCACCCACTCAATCAGGTAATACAATCGGTTTCTAGAGATCTTTGAGTCCAGAATTTGCGCTATCTCATAGTGCGGTTCCCCCCTCACCTTCGGGGTGGGGGGAGCAGATCGCTTCGGTCTCCATTCGTTCTCCCCAGGCGAGCGTCTTAATAGTCTGAGGTGGAATACAGGATGAAGAGATCTCAGTGATTTAGGTAGTATTAGTTCAACAGTCACATTATTCAAAACACGTTTGATTTCAAAAGGGCCAATATACTTCCACCCCAGTTTCTTGCTGGGTTGCAGCCCTTTCAAATTCTGAGTGGATAGATACACAAACTCCCCCGGTTTGGGGTCCACAACTTGTCTCGTTTCTTGTCAGCCTGCTCCTTGTAAACCGACTTAGTATCTTCAAGAGTTTGTGCTAGGAGCGGCCACGCCACCTGAAGTTTTTTACACCACTCCCCCGCCTCCCCCTGCGGCAAATTTGGTGAAGCCAAGAAAGGGATTGGTGGGGCTTCATAACCATGCACAGCCATAAAAGGGGACATCCCTGTAGAAGTATGACACGTGTTATTGTAACAGAACTCTGCCAAGGGCAATAAAGATTCCCAATCGTCCTCCTGGGAGTTAGTAAAACATCTCAAGTACTGTTCAAGGGTTTGATTCACCCGTTCTGTTTGCCCATCGGTTTCTGGGTGATACGCACTGCTTAATGCCCTTTCCACCCCCAACAGCGCCATCAACTCCCCCCAAAACTGGGAAACAAATTATGACCCCCTGTCTGAGACCACCTTCCCAGGAAGAGTATGGAGTCTTACGACATGCTGCAGAAAAGCCTTCGCTAGTTTCTTAGCCGAGGGGATGGACTTGAAAGGAATGAAATGTGCTTGCTTGGAAAACGTGTCCACCACCACCCATATCACGGTCTTTCCCCCACTTGGTAGTAAGTCAGTGATAAAATCCATCGATACAACCTCCCAGGGGCGGGGCAGGGTCAGTAATGGTTGAAGGGGTCCCGGTGGCTTCCCCGGGCGATGTTTACTCATGAGGCAAGTCTGGCAGGCTTGCGTGAACAAAGACAAGTCTTTTATCATCCCCGGCCACCAAAATTGTCTCTGAAGCAATTCCAGTGATTTAACAAACCCGGTGTGCCCCGCAAGTTTAGAACCATGCGCCCATCCCATGACCTCCCCTCGCAGGGAAAGCGGGCTTCCCGTTTTTCCACCAGCAACCCTGTTCGTCGTTCACCACCCCCTCCTCCTTTGCCAGGGAGTTCTCAGAAAGTTCTGATGTGAACTTCAGCTCCCATGGGGAAGTGAGGGGGAGTGCAGGAGGGGTCTTTGCTTTGCTCTGAGTCGTCACCACTCCCCCCAGTTGCGAGGGCGTGAATACTGAATCTCGAACCACCTCCCTCTTGCTGTTGTGTTGCGGGAGGCGGGACAGGGTGTCTGCTAGCGAGTTTGCCTTCCCTGGGAAATGGTGCAGTGTGAAGTCAAATTTTGAAAAGAAGTCGGCCCACCGCAGCTGCTTCGCGTTCAAGGACCGAGGCGAGCACAGCAACTCAAGGTTTTTGTGGTCAGTCCAAACCTCGAACGGCACCCTCGCCCCCTCTAACCAGTGCCGCCAAGTGGAGAGAGCCAACTTTATTGATCCTGCTTCCTTCTCCCATATTGACCAGTTCCGTTCAGTGTCTGTAAACTTTTTGGACACATATGCGAGGGGGTGTAATTTCCCATCCTCCCCCTCCTGCAAAGTGCCCCCCCCCATAGCGACATCCGAGGCGTCAACATGGATTATGAATTTTCTCGCCTCGTCAGGGTGCACCAACACAGGCTCGGATGTGAACGGGGTTTTCAACTGTTCAAACGCTCGCTGGCAGTCAGCAGTCCAGTTCAATTTGGCCCCTGGCCGGGTACTCTCAGGGCCTTTCCCCTTTGTCTTAAGTAGGTCAGTGAGGGGCAGGGCCACCTGCGCAAAATTCGCTAGAAACGATCTGTAAAAATTCACGAATCCAAGGAACACTTGGAGTTGCCGCCGTGTTTTGGGGGGCTCCCACCACATCTTGGACCTTCTCAGGGTCCATCTCAATGCCCTTCTGTGAGATACGGTAGCCCAGGAACGAAATCTCCGACCGATGGAACTCGCACTTAGATAGTTTGGCAAACAGTTTGTGCTTGTGTAACATTTGGAGCACCTCCCTAACGAGTTGCACGTGGGATTTCATATCGGGGGAGTACAGCAAAATGTCATCAAGGTAAACGAGGACCCCTTTGAACAGATATTTGTGCAACACCTCATTAATCAAATTCATAAATACCCCTGGGGCCCCTTGTAAGCCAAACAGCATCACCAAGTATTCGAACTGACCCAGGGGGGTGTTAAAGGCGGTCTTGTATTCGTCTCCCTCCCTGATGCGCACTCGGAAGTACGCATCCCATGAATCAAGCTTGGAGAACACCTTCCCCCCGGCCGCCGCGGCGAGTAGATCCTTAATCAACGGCAGCGGGTAAGCATTAGTTGCAGACACAGCATTAAGGCCACGGTAGTCCGTGCACAAACGGAGCCCACCGTCTTTCTTCTTCTGGAACAGGATGGGAGCGGCAAACGGTGAAGAGGCCGGCCATATAAACCCGTGCTCTAAATTCTTATCTATGAACTTTCTGAGCTCCACTATCTCGGCTGGGCTCATAGAGTATAGCTTCCCCTATGGGAGTTTCTGGTTGGGTAACAGTTCAATGGCACAGTCAGAGTTGTGGTGGGGGGGCAGCTCATCCGCCTCCTCCTCCCCGAACACCGCAGACAAGTCCAGATACTCTCGGGGAATCGTGTTGCAGCCCGTCTCAGCCACCCCCACCACCACAGGGCAGTGCTCAGGTTTCCGCGGACCCCAGTCGCCTTTCCAGGTATGGGTCTCACACCGTGGGGAGATGAAGTTAACAATCCCAGCCTCCCATAGTATGTGTGGGTCGTGATAAAAAAACCATGGGCTCCCCAAGACAAGTGGAAACCTTGCAGTGGAGGTCACCATGAATGGTCGCGCCTCCCAGTGTTTCCCCACTCCCATCCGTAGAGGAACAGTCTCGTATTTACAGGGCTCTTTCATAGTGGAGGCTCTGCCAGTTTCACTACTTTGGCTCCCAGCCCAGTCACTAGGGAGGGATTAATAATATCTCTCCCGCATCCTGAGTCTACTAACGCTCTCACCCTTATGTCCATTAGGGTCACGGTCATAAAAAAAGGGAAGAGGATTTGCTCACCGGATTAAGCGCCTGAGAGTCCGGGACCTGCTGTTCAGCGCTGTTTACAGCAGGTCCATCTCGTTTCCCGTCACCGCGGTGGTCTCCTCCTCCGACGACTCGGTTTCCTCTTTCAAGGGGGCGACCTGCAGGGCCCTTGCGCCCCTCTGCTTTCCCGGGGGTTTCGGTGTAGACGTCTCGAACTTCTTTTTAGACCCCTTCGCGGCACTGGGCGGGGTGGATGACCCTGGGCAACTTGCGGCGAAATGGCCCGCTTCTCCACATTTTAGGCACAGCCCTTGCTTCATCCTGCTCTCGCGCGTCCCGTCTTTTGGCCGCTGCGCAGGGTTCGTCTGCCGGCTCTTTAGAGGGGTGGTGGTAGGCTGGGTCATTTTCCCCAAAGCTGCTGCATCATCCAGTTTGATGGCTTTCAGTCGGGTCTTAGTGGCCGCCGCTTCTTTCATCCAGCTCGATAAGGTTTCCGGATCTCGTCCTCGCATAACCGTGCGACGGATCTCCGGGTTCAGGCCCAGACGGTACTGTTTTGCTAGTACGCCATCGGGCCAGCCTCAGATCTTGGCGGCGTGTCTTCGGAACTCCGCCGTATACTCTCGAACGGATTTAGTCCCTTGGCGGAAGGCCCGGAGGAATGCCCGGGCAGCCTTGTTCGCGTTGGCATCTTCAAACTGGACTTTCATCGCCCACATGAACGCATCCACCTCCCTCAACTCGTGCCCGTCTTCCTAGTGTAAAGCCACATACCAGTCGGCCGCCGCATCTTTCAGGTGGGAGGCGATGGTGTCCACTATCCGTTCCTCATTTGGGAACAGGTGGCCCCAATTCTCGATAAACTTCTCCACCCTTACCAGGAAAAAGAAGAACTTCTTGGGCGTACCATCGAAAGTGGCATCCAGCAGCTCTGCTGAGTTTGGCAACATGGGTCCCCAACCCCTTGGCATCCCTGGCGGCCTTGGCGCTGCCGGCCCCGTGGGTGGGGGCCCCACGGGTTGGTCCGGAGGTGCCCCGGGCTGCCCCGGCACACCCCTGGGTGGTAGTCCAGCTGGTAGGAGCAGGGGTCTCTGTGCTGGGGCCCCCACTGGGTCTAGAGGTTGTCTCTTCTCCATTTCCTCTCGTATGCCATCCAAGATCATTTTTGGGATTCAAGACAAGGACTCGTCTATGAGGCATAGGAGTCGATCCTGGCTGGGATCCCCACTCCATCTCCGGCTTCCCACGGTCCTTTCCAAGTCTCGGGTATCCGGGTGAACTTCTTCGTCATCCTCCGCCATACTCAAGCAGCAGACCGGTCTCTCGACCTGACTCTCCCATACTGATGCTCGGGGGATGAGGAACCACATCTCATGTGTCTCTGCGAGCGGCTTCATCCAGTCCCGCCGCTTCCGCAGCCTGGTCGTCACTCCAGCATACGATCCCCCATACGGTTCTCTGTAGAGCCCTCTCAGGTCGTAGTTGGGGCCCCATGGCGCTGGGGCACTGGAGACCGGGACCACAGTCGTGGTTGTGGGCACAGTAGATGTCGGAACCTTCTCCTCTTCCGAGGTTGGGATCGGGGTGGTATCTCCCTCGTCACTCATCTCTGTGAGAGAAGTGCAGTGTAGAACCGATCCCGATCGAAGATGATTCCTGACAATCTGTCAGGCACTTCAAAAGAACAGCCAAACAACAGACTTCATGAGAAGATAGAGTTTATTCAGCCACAGTTCTAAAAGCGCATTAACATTGCATTGTCAGGAATGAAGGACACAAAGAAACATCTATGGATATACCCCATTAAGCTAGCCCCCCCCAAGCATTCTACCAATGGCTACATAGCCCACGTGCGGAAGAAAGGTGCGAAAGTTTGTTCGAGCCATAAAGGGGCCCAGCTGTCCATACCGGAGAAA
The DNA here is from genome assembly GCA_029375565.1 of Gekko gecko. Classification (NCBI taxonomy): domain Eukaryota; kingdom Metazoa; phylum Chordata; class Lepidosauria; order Squamata; family Gekkonidae; genus Gekko; species Gekko gecko. The sequence goes on along the minus strand of JAPDNY010000002.1, from coordinate 160,101,967 downwards.
CCCAAACCGTATGACAAGGCCATTTGGTCAGATAGGAGATAGCCCAGGCTGATGAACACCCTGTTGCCCTGGCAACCTCCCCACTCCCCCCCTTTCAAGCCTAAAAGGTTACAGATCATCTCATCCTCCTTCCCTCCCTCACATCTTATGGCAGGATCACCTGACACCAAGTCTTCGTCCGTCTCCGAGGGTGTGGAGCCACTTGAACCAGTTTCACCATCTTCTTTGGTTCCCAGTTGGAATTTTAAAAACTCTTTGGCTTTGTACACAGAGTCAATCTTCTCTCTTTTTTTGTGGTGTTTAAAGATGACCCCTTCTGGTACCACCCATTTATATGCGATTTGATTAGTTTGAAGAAAAAGGATTAAGTCTTTGTACCTCTTTCTTTTTTGATGAATTTCAAATGGAATGCCCTTTAAAGTTTTGATAGTTGAATTCCCCAATTTCAGTGGAGTTACTGATGTTGCTTTTAATATTGCATCCCTCGTTTGTCTCCTTGAGAATCTGACTGAAATCTCTCCAGGCAGGCTATTTTTTTGGTGTAATTGGAATACACCCTATACGCTGCTTCCATGTCACTCATAATTTCTTCTGCTTTCAAGCCTGTTACTGATGCAATAAGATCACTGAGTAGCTTCTTCAAATCCTCATTCGGTGATTCAGGCATTCCCTGGAATCTGAGGATCATATTTGCTTTTTCCATTTGTAGAAACAATAGTCTATTTTCCTGGTATTTTTGCTTATTCGCTAATTCGTCCATCTGTTTCTTCAAAACCTTGTTCTTGGCATGCATCTCTTTCACTACTTCCACTGGTTGCTCTGTCTTTTTAACCGTTTATGCCAGCTGGAGCTGTTGCACTGCAAAGTTTTGACTGAGAGCGGTTAACTGCTGGTTAATACCAGTAAGTTGATCCATCACCGGCTTGAGCGTATCCGCTAGGAGTCTCATGACATCCATTCCCTCTTCTTCTGGTCTTGGACTTTGACCGCCTGTAAGTTTCAGTTTCACTCCTTTCCTCCCTGTGCCCACCATCTTTGCCAATTTCTTACAAAAGCCAACCACTTATTCGCACCCTCTGAAAATCGCTTTCGATTTAAGTCCGCTCTGGTATGTCTGTCAAAACAATTCAAATGCTTGGTTTTCCCCTTCCCCCCTCTCTTTTTTCACTTCTCTGACGTGCTTGCAGGAGGAGTCCCTCCTCTCTCCGTTTACTAGTATGAGGGGGATAGGGAATTCTTTGGTTATTTCAAGATTCATTTACATCAAACTCACTTTCATTGTCGGTCACTTTTGACCACGCTTGTCTATTCATCAATCGCTCAGTCTCCAGCACTTGATCCGGTCAACCCAGCTGGTGCTGTACGGTCACACAGTGGTGGGACCATCGGGGCGGAGGAGCGCCTCAATTCTCTGGCATTGAACTGTTGAAGAGGCTACCCCTCGAAAGCCCTATGGCTTGGAACCCTACCCTAGGGTTCCATGGGGAAACCACATCGGTGGCTTCCCTCCTCACTGCTGGTGTGTGAATCGCTCCCCCGAGCATTGGGAAGAGCGACCACCATCGCTGCACCATGAACCGGAAGTCCCAGTAGATCTTCACTCTTGATACCAAAGACAAGACAAGGTCAGCCTGACAAGAAGATCATTATTCCATTAACCTATGATGGAAGGTCCACTCAGGTCAGTAACATCATTAGGAAGCACTGGCACTTATTAACCAGCATTCCTTCATATGAGTCTGTTCCTCTCTTTGCCTACCATAAATCTAGGAATCTGAAAGATATGTTGGTACGAAGTAGCCTAAAATGTTGGTAAGAAGTAGCCTCCAGCATTACAAAGGGCAAATTGATAGAGAGGGTGGTGGCAGTACAGTTGCAGAGCTTTCTGGATGATGCTTCAGTCCTAGATCCCTTCCAGTCTGGCTTTCGCCCGGGTCATGGGACGGAGACGGTGCTGGTCGCCCTGACTGTCGATCTCCGAAGGCATCTGGATGAAGGCGGTGTGGCAGTATTACTGTTGTTAGATCTGTCAGCCGCGTTTGATACGGTCAACCATCAGCTGCTGACCCGCCGCCTCGCCAACGTGGGGATTCAGGGGCTTGCCCTTCAATGGTTTGCCTCCTTTCTTCAAGGTCGGGGACAAAGAGTGGTTATTGGAGGTCAGCGGTCCCCGAGGCACACCCTTGAGTGCGGGGTGCCGCAAAGGGCAGTGCTCTCCGATGTTATTTAACATCTACATGCGCCCCCTCGCCCAGATTGCCTGGAGTAATGGGCTTGGGTGTCACCAATATGCAGATGACACCCAGCTCTATCTGATGCTGGGCGGCCAATCGGACTCTAGCCCTGATGACCTGCATAGGGCATTGCAGGCCATGGCTGGTTGGCTCAGGCGGAGCTGACTGAAGCTAAACTCGGTGAAGACAGAGGTCCTGGGCCTGAGCCAGACCGGTCTGGGGTTGGGGCTCCCTCTCCCGACCTTCGACAGGGCACCTCTGATGCTGTCACCGGAAGTTAGGAGTTTGGGGGTGCTCCTGGATTCCTCCTTAACAATGGAGGCCCAGGTGGCAGCCACTGTCAAGTCAGCATTTTACCATCTTCGGCTGGCGCGACAGTTGGTTCCCTACCTTGACCGTGATGACCTGGCCACTGTGATCCATGCGACGGTCACCTCGAGGCTAGACTACTGCAACGCTCTCTACATGGGGCTGCCTTTGTCGCAGATCCAGAGGCTACAGCTGGTGCAGAACGCGGCAGCCAGGCTGTTGATGGGGGTCACAAGGTGGGATCACATCCAGCCGGTGCTTAAGGCTCTGCACTGGCTGCCAATAGTGTACCGGAGCCACTTCAAAGTGCTGGTGCTTACCTTTAAAGCCCTATATGGCCAGGGTTCGGCTTACCTGAGTGACCGCCTTTCCCCATATGTTCCCCCAAGAGTGCTACGGTCCGGGGGACAACACCTGCTGGTTATTCCAGCCCCCAAGATGGTCAAATATGCTGTTACTAGGGCCAGGGCTTTCTCAGTGGCAGCCCCTACCTGGTGGAATGAGCTCCCAGAGGAGATTAGGGCCCTGCGGGACCTTGTGCAGTTCCGCAGGGCCTGCAAGACGGAGCTCTTCTGCCAGGCTTTTGAGTAGGGGCTGCCACCATGATTGGACCATCACCGTGGGATACCACGAGGCACCCTGGCCCTGGGATGAGATTATAACTCGGTGGGACTTTAGGGGGGCAGGAGTAAAATGCTGCCAGAGTGTTGAGTTGACTGGTTTTAATTGAGTTTACTTGTTCTGTTTGCCGCTGTTCTAATGGTTTTATTGTTGTTTATTTTAGTGTTTTTATGTATTTTATATGTCATTGCCCTATGTGTTGTCGGCAATGTGTGGCTTGTGGCCTCTTGTTCGCCATCCTGAGCCCTTGTGGAAGGGCGGGGTATAAATCTAATAATAAATAAATAAATAAATAAATTTGCCAGCTGGCAATTTTCCTTGTGGAGGATGTGAGGACTGTAATTTGATGTTATGTATTAATAGTGTCTATGATTCAGATAGAAAGAGAAAATACTCTATTAGATCATTTTTAATTGTAACTCAAAGGGCCTTATTTGCAGTATCATCTGTGGGTGTAAAAAAAATACATCGTGTGCACCTCAAGGCCATTAAAGACCAGAATCACAGAACGCAGAAGTTGCATCAGGAGAAGGAGACAGAACACACCTCTGACTGAGCATTTTGCTACAGCAGGCCACCACGACAGAGACTTTTCTTTTTTTGCTCTTGAGTACATTCGACCTTGCAACCAGCTGCAGATGACTCAGCAACTGAAAAAAAGAGAACTGTTCTGGATTCATGCTTTTAACCCCATATGGTCTGAATGAACAAATTGATTGGTGTGCAATATGATTTTGAAAGTATAGCATATGTATGATTCTTTGACTGTTTTACATCCAGTTTGGAATCTGTATTATGTTTTCATATATTTTTTAATGTTATGCTCTATGTGAAATGTGCAATCACATGACTACTTCAAGACACCCTATAGGTGCAGCCCCAAACCCACTCAGGAAAAACAGCAGCTGAGGGTGATTTTGGATGAACAACTAGTTGGGCAGGAAAGGTTTTAATAGTCCTCTCTGTCCCTGCCATTCATCCTTTAATTTGTAACTTCCCATGGCATCATTGCCTAATTTTTTTAAGAAAAAAAAACCTGGGGTATGAGAAATCATAGAACTATACATAAAACAGTTCTGCCCTGAGATTAGTCAGCAACATTTTGTGCTACATCTCTCTGAATGTTGGTTTGTTTGACTGGGGCATATGTCTCCCTATAACATTAAGGGAGCCAATTCAGCAAATCACATTCAGAGTTGTTTTTTCAATTTAAGCAGACTTTGTTGTCTGTTTGGATTGAATGTGTCAACATGTTGTGTGAATCCACCCTCAGTCATTCACTATGAACAGAAATTATCAGTGTGCTTACAATGGAAACTGACAATAACTCTGTCAAATTGTAGCAGCTGAAAAATAGTTTGCAGGATTTGTCCAGGATGTGCAGGATGCTCAGTTTAGGGCAATTTTTTCCAAACTGACCAATAAGTTCAAACAGTGGTTGTGTGAATTGGACTTGAATGGAACTGAAAGCTGGGGGGGGCAGGTTACATGCCACTCTTGTTCATGACCCTTATACCTATTGTGATGGCTAGGACTGAGAAGATCCTGATGAAGAGTCCTATTGCTGCACTTAGCCTGAAAAGTGCCCTTCTGGAGGAAATTCAGATGAGCACTTCAGCTAAAAGAACTCTGATTGGTCCATTTAACTCTATTTTATCATACAGGACTGTCAGCCAAGCCGAAGCCATTCACAGTGTCTGGGATATCACCCCCAGATGAACTTTAAACTGGAAGATCCTTCAAAGAATCCCATTCAGAATTCTAAATTCTTAACCAGTGACAGAAAACAGTTTGGATTTGTCCTTCATAGTCAAGAGTCTCTGCTTTCCATGTCTACTTGAAAAAAAACCCAGAGTGGAGATGTTTCTATTGCACATGATGAATAGACCATAGGAACTCAAAGTCCATGATTGCAGGTTTATGAACACAGCCATTTTCTTCTTTCCTGTCCAGCTGTTGTAATCAACAAAGAAAGGTAGGACTCACAGGTCCATCTCTGCCCAGCAGGGATGGGATTCTTGCCTCCTATCAATTGCTGATCACAGTGAGTAGGCAGCTGTATAGTGGAACCATTTTGCTCCTTCCATGCTGGCACAGCGCTTTGAGAGTTGTGCCCATGCTTCTGCTTTGAATGTCTTCCAGACCCTCTGCTATCCCTATAGAGGACAGAATGTGATCAGTGGGAAAGATGGGAATATGAGTCAGGCATTGCCTTACTTCACAGCCTCTTAATATCTGGGCAGGTCTATATAGAATTACATCATCTAGTAACAGAATTCTTTTCCTAAAACATTTTCCTTTGACTTTGACATAACATTTTATACTAGCTGATTCATCATCCATGTATGCTCTCACAAAAAATAGCAAACCAGCACTCATAAATCAGTTCTAAGATCTCCCTATCAGGGTGCATATTATTTTATGTAGCATGTCTTACTGTTTCTAGGATGGATGGATGGATGAGAGCGGGAGGGAGGAAAGGATGGTTAGGTAGGTAGGTAGATAGATGGATGAGAGGGGGAGGGAGGGAAGGATGGCTGGAAACAGACAGACAGGCAGGCAGGCAGACAGGCAGACAGATGGTCTCCACTGAAAAAAGTGGAATGATTGAAAAAAGCACTCACGGTAGAGCCAGCCTGTGCTATTCCAGACATACCCTCACATGTTACACTTGGGAGTACACCTAGACAAATTGAACATGAGTTCAAACAATGTTCATTCTATAATGGGCACCACAGAAAGGGTGTTTTTTTTAATTGCTAGATTCAAGTCCAGTAGCACCCTCGAGACCAACGAGGTATGGGGAAATGAGTTTTCAGGAGTTAAAATTCTCTTCATCAGGGGCTTCCGGTCTGGGATCCATGGAGTCCTGACGTGTTCTGGCTTGCTCTCAGAGCTCCCAGAGCATACGGAGGGTCTTTACGACAGAGTGGGCTACAAACAGCCCACTGCAGATCTCCCCAGGCAGGGGAGTGACTAGCAACGAGCATCGGCCCAAGAGGGAGTTGAGATCGGCTGATAGCGGGGCTTTAAAGAGCGTCGCGACCAGCCTTGATCCCCTCCCCCCAAGAGGGCACTTTGGAATTTCTCTACAAGACCCCACCGAGTTGGATTCCCAACATAAGAACGCATGACCCAGACCTCCAAGACATTCTACGGAAATTGATAACAAGGAAACACTGCTATAACAAGATACGGACTTTGAAGGTAACTTTTTAAAATTGCTCACCGGAGACGCGTTGATCCCGAGAGTAAACAACATCCGATGAAGCGCATGATCGTGCTGTATTGTGTGTACTAACACCGACTCCGAAAAAACACGGCTAAACAGTAAAAAAGGCCAAAAAGCCAGTTTGTTGATCATTCCTGCGGTTGGAATATTGACTTTAAAATAGAAACTAACATCAAGCCCCGCGAGAACTAGTGTGGAAAAGTACTAGCTGCGACAGAAAACACCAGAACAGGAAGTGACCTCAGACCAGACAAGTAGCATTTCCTAGAGACGACCAAGGAAGCCGGAAGAAGGGAGGAAACCAGAAGTCAAGAGGGACGATTAAGATTGCCGGACAGGAAGTGAACAACAGGAAGAGCCATTTACCATAGAGAAATTGCGCCCGCCATTTTGAGAAGGTCAAAAAAGATTTATTCGGATTTTAGCCAAAAGACTTAACAGAAAAAAGCGAAAATAGAGCGGTTTAACTTGGCAGAAGAAGGACTTTAACTTGATGTGAGTTTTATGTGAATTTTAAACGACGGCTTACGATCTTCGGCAGCGACAGAGGGCGAACTCTTGGTCCTCCCCGAAAATGGCTGCTAAAGAGGAAAAGAAATTACAGGGCATGATGGAAGCCATGGAGAAACGAGTGATGGACACTATACAAAAAATGGAAAAAACTCTAGTAACAGAAGTAACAGATTTGAAAAAAGACCTGTCTGGGATTACAAAAGAAATACAGGCGTTGAACAAAAGAGCAGATGAGGTGGAGGAAAGAGTGAAAGGAGTGGTGACTAATGTTTCTGAGGTTGCTAAAGAAGCAGCAAAAGCTAACGTAATGGTGGAATACAATGGAATGCTTAATCATATGAGATTTAGGGGAATCCCTGAAGATAAAAATGAGAATATCTATTCTGTTATGGTGGATGCTGTTGCAGATTTTTTAAAACTGGAAGAGGAGAAGGTGGCGGCACAGATTGATTTGGTGTACAGAGTCAACTCTGCGATTGCACAAAGGAAAAAACTACCCAGAGATGTGATTGTCCAGTTTATATCCAAAAAATTGAAGGAAGACTTGTTCAAGCAACAATTTCAGGAAGATTTTACAATCGATAACAAGAAAATTATGATATTAAAGGAACTACCCAGAGCAATTCTTCAGGACAGACGACTTTTTAAAGACTTGATTGACAAACTGAAAACAGAGGGTATAAGATACAGATGGGAAATTCCAAAAGGTGTCAGTTTTACATTTAAGCAGAAGAGAGTCACCATCAAGTCAGTAGAGCAAATGAACAGATTCATCAATGACAATTTTAAAGACTCTGATAAATAAATACAAAGTTAACCCACCCTCAGATTAAAACTCCTTGGCAGTATGCATTGATTAGCTGGTGTTGATGGGATGAGTTTCTACCTACCATGATGCCAGAAAATAATCTACTTCATAGACAAACAGCTGCTATTCAGGGGACATTCTAAAAGCTGAAAATGTCCTGAGCCTTTTATGTCCCTCTTTTAAAGGTCTCCTTGCAGCCTCACATCCTCCCAGCTCAGTGTGTACGGAGGTCCCAACCCCCATCATATGCTAAGTGTTCTAGCTTCCTGGCTCTAAATGCAGCTACAGAAATAAGTCCCTATAAGTTTAATGTAGGCTTTTCCATGTAAGCGTGCAGAGGGGCATGTCCTATTCTTTACTCATGTCATGTGCTATGTAAGAATACTGAAACTATAAAAATAGTATCTAGATTTAATGTACAGTAAAGTAGACCATTCTTAGGTGACAGGTGCCTCAGCACTAAGCATTTCATTATCCTGTCCCATTCTCCACACACCACAATGGCTTTACTTCCCAGTGCAGCATGGAAGACATTAGAGTGGGTTCCATAATAATCAAAGTGTATTAGTAGCTACTATCAGCATATGTACAAAATGGCACTGACAAATATGTTGTATTTGACACCATTCTGATTACAGTTTGAGCATGCTTGAATGCTTGATGTTCAAGTCTCTTAGGTATAGTTATAAAAGGTATAGCAAGACTAAGTGTCATCTGTAAAAAGCAAGTGATCTCTTCCAAAGTGTCTTGCAGGATGATAATATTTAAGCAACTTCATGTTTGTTACATTAGGCAGGGTTCTGACAGGGTTTTGTTAGACTTGACCTGTAATGCTGGTTGTCATAGTACACTAAAAAACACAAAGTAGATTACAAGAGTTCCCTCTCCCCCATGTGCTAGTATGTTTTCTAAGGCTCAGGACAGGGTGACAGTTTGAGACCAGGTCTGCCAATCTGGTGAACTGGGGCGGGTAGACCTGTTCTTCGGAGGACAAGTCTACCAAAATAAGGGAGACCAGCTCTCTGGAGACCAGCTCTGCCAATATAGTGGAAAGGGGTGGGTGAAATTTGACTTGATTCTCTCATAAACTATTCTTAAAATATAGTTTAAATATAATTTAAAAGAATTTATTCTGAGATTTTTACAAGGTTATGGAAGTAATCTAAAAAACTAATTTATGTGACAGATGTAGACTCGATTACAACTTTAATGCTACTAGCATGAGGTAAAATTTCTGCTCACAACATTGTGGAGCTTAGAGGGAACACTGGTCTTGCCTCTGCCAACAGAGCAGTAGCTTAACCAACAATACAGGTATGGAGCAGTGATGGCTACAGGTCTTTTGGGATGCTTGTATACAGTGATTTCCTCCATTGGAGGCTCCTTACCGCCAACGGCCTGACATCCTCACATTTGCCTCATAATCACATTAGACACCAAGTCTGGAAAAGGCCCAGTTCTGTAGGTTCCATGGTGCATGGACTAAAGCGCCTTGATTGTAATACACCATTTTGGTGTTGAAACAAAGAGTCAGACTTCCTTGAGGGAAGACATTTGGATTCAATGCAATACATTAGTGACAGCTGCTCAACTGCACTCTTATTGTATGGTAAAAGTTTCATCTGAAAATGCTGTAAATGAAATAGCTTTCCTTGTGTAACCACAAGCTTGTGTAACCACAAGCTGCAAGACACAAATAGTGCATGGTAATAAACAGGCCATTAAAAGGATCATCCTGAAAGACATGTGAATAAATCATTTCAGGGATGATTGCTCAGACTTTTTCAATATAACAGGTCTGTTGCTTATGTTCCAAGCCTATAATCCATTGAGCTAAAACAGAAGGATAATATAGGATTTAGGAGTAAGATTAAACCTCAGTGTGAAGGCACAGCACATTAGCAGGCGGCATTGTGTGGACCCAGGCCTAGCTGCAACTAGAATGGCTGAGGAACCCTAATTAAACAAAATGCTTACTCTGAATTTGGGGTTTCAGGCCCATGTGGAACATCTGGCTGAAATAAACAGATGTCTCAAATTTGCCCCAAAACTTCCAGAACCAATAAGAAAGTTGTGCTTCCTTCTAGTCTTCAAAGAGAAATGTGTTCTAATCAAATATTGCTAGTGTGAATTGTTTTGCATTATGCAAAGTGCAACAATCTTTTGACCTTTCACACTCAAGAACTCTATTCCTTTCAGGAGCATCTGAGCCCTCACGAAAGCCACCTTGAATCTTTCCACTGAGGCTTTGTTTTTAATTTATCTGCTCAGCATTCTGACGCTATTAGTTTACCCAAGCTACAGAAACAAGAACCATAGCCATTTGTTTCCTCGACATCTGAAGAGCTTCAATGTAGCTGCAAGACTAATTGGACAATGACACAGCAAATAGGAATCTGCTCTAGGAACCTCCCACCATGTTCATTTGCACATCCTTCCAACATGGCTTATCAAGCTTCTTCAGTATCCTCAAAGCACTTGTGATTTGAAAGACACCATTTGGGCCTATGGCACATGCTATTGAATCTTAATGGCTATGTGACGAGGGGATATTCTGATATATTGAGTGTGTATTTTGTGTTAGCTCTTTCCCTCTGGAACCAGGAATCATGTGATGTCTGCCACGTGTCAGGAAGTTCATTGCAATGTCAAGTATTTGTATCCCATCATTCCCCAAGGAGCACAGGTTGACACACCTGAAACTCCTTTCTGGGTTATTTTTGATCTAAGTATTGGAACGATCTGGACCTGCTCAGCCTCAGAGAGGAACTTCAGAGATACTACCATCCCATCTCTAATGGTATTCTTATGGTTCTTATGGTGGAATACCACAGAGTGCCATCTGTTATTCATCCATGGAGCCACAAAATAACAGGGCTCAGATGCTCCTGAAAGGAAACAGCAACGTGAATAAGCATTGTGCAAATGAATGCTCAGCAGCAGTTCCTACTGCTTGCTATTTCGATGCCTTATTAACATGAAAACTGAAATGTCAAAAGGGTGAATATCAAAAGGCAAATCTGTGGTAGGCAATTACAAGCAGAGCATAACCACTATTCATTATAATAAAAGCAAGCTAAGAAAAAGACTTTATTCTTTCTGATACCTGCAAAGGGTATGCCTTTTTCTTGTTTGAGCTTCAATTTGGGCAGGACCAGAAGTCTAACAGGCTGACTGCGTGACAGGGAGATAAGCCTGGGGAAGGGGGAGGTGATAAAGTAAAAAGCAATGTCGTCCAAGAAAGCCTGCAGGAAGGAGATCATTGACTTAACAAATGGTTTTCTATTAATCTGAATGTAAGGGGCAGAGCTGATGACATGCTCTGTTAGCAAGGAAAGAATAATTGTAGAAGGGCTAGAAAAAGCAAGCTTGTCCTGACTATGTACAATCAAAGAAAAAGTGCTTATTGAGAGAGTCAGCCAAGGAAATCTGACCCTTTTATCTCAGAGCTATCTGTAGCAAAATGAATATCATTAGACCCCCTAAGGGGATGAACAGCTTTGCGTTTCTGACACGACTAGGGAGAGGATTATTGACACCAATCTTTAGTTAATTCATTGGATTTCAGGAGGGGAAGGCAGCCGCTGACTGAAGCTAACAGAGAATAACCTGAGCAAATGAGAACTTGTTACATGAAAAACGTTCGAGGGCACTGCTCTTAATGAGTTAGTGGCTCTACAAGCAGCCAGATGTTCCCACAGGGGTTTGGAAATGGAATCATGATATTTTGCCTTCATGAAGGGACTGTCAACTGCTAAGCAAATTTTGGCTGCTTTCACATGGAGGTTTTTCTCTGTGTTGGCTTCTAAACTACAATGGCTATTTTTGTAGCATCCAGATAATGTCATCTTCGAAATGTCTACTTTAAAGAGTTTTCCATGCTTTCTCATACCTGTTCAGGGCCGGCTCGCTCACTAGGCAAACTAGGCATTCGCCTAGAGCGTGCCGGCCCTCAGGGGCACCAAAAGCCCCCCCTGCCCACACCAAAAGCCCTACCCAAAAGCCCTGCCTCTCCCATGGCTTGCTGGTGTGCCCCGCAGCTGCAGGGCGTGCAGGCAAGCCAGCGCTCAGAGGGAAGAGATGGGGGTTTAAACCCCCACCCCTTCCCTGGCTTGCCGGCGCACCCCACAGCTGCAGGGCACCCAGCAAGCCGGCACTCAGATGGAAGGGAAGGGGGTTTAAACCTCCTTCCCTCCTTGGCCCTTGCCAAGGAAAGAGCATGGGGGGGGCAGAAGGTGTCCTTGCCTAGTGTGCAAAAACACCTGGGGCGGCCCTGTACCTGTTTAGTATGATCTTTCTGGAAAGAACACAGTCCAAGCATATTAACAAACCATCTGAATAGGATGGTGCACATTTTCAAAGGTCCTAACACAGGGCTTTTTGAAGGCTTTAAGAAACTGATATTGTGCTATAGCTATAACAATCTATCACCACTTATCTATTTCCAGATTAAATTCCTCTGAAATCCCAGTTTTAAATTTTTTAAATGAAGTCTCCATCCCTTTTATTGTGGATATATAAGGGGGAAGATGTTGGCAATTTTTGTCATGATTGCCTGGAAAGGAATGGGGAGGGGAAGCTGCAAGATGGCTGGAGAAATGTTGATTTTGCACTATAACAATCTACTGCTGCTTCTCTTGTTCAAAATGTGATAGAACTGTTGGAGTGTGATAACAGGTGCATGAAGAAAAGAGCAAAAGGGGGTGGGGTTCTGTGAGCTGCCAGGTAGCTGTGATGACTCACTCCCAGAACCAATGCAAAGTTGCTATGGAGCATCCATAGGATATAGGCAGGGGCTGGGGTGTAAGGTGGCCAAATCCAGGTTGGAAAAGTTCTGGAGATTTGGAAGTGGAGCCTGGGGAGGACAGGGACTTTAGTGGGTACAATGTTATAGAGTCTACCCTTCAAACATCCATTTTTTTTTTCCAGGGGAACTGATCGCTGTAGTCTGAAGATGAGCTGTAATTTTGGGTGATCCTCAGGTCCTATCTGGAGGCTGGCACACCCCTAAGCATCTGTGGAAGGGAAGAGACAGAAAAAAGTTCACTGAAAATGCCCACATGTAGAAGCTCCATTGTGAAAATGCATGCCTATGCATCCTCAGCAGCAGTGGAAGAAATGCAGAGAATCCTTGCCATGTGGAAACAGCCTGTGCCAGGTAGTATGTATGGGAGTAGAAAGCATAATGATTTGGTACAGAATAGCAGGAGAGACCATATATACCTGTGGACCTGGATTGAGCCAGTGGGCCAGATTTGTTCTCTGAATTCTCCAAAGTGATCTATTCCAGAGATTTACTGGCTGGATAAGTGACCAATATTGAGCTGTTGTAATTTTTTGGCCTTAAGAAGCTTCTTGACAGGCAGAAATGTTGCACTCAGTTCTTTGCCTTGTGCTCCAAATCCACGTCAGGAAGAATTTTAATCATAGATAATATATTCTTCTACAAGAAGCCTGAGGTTTGGAATAACAAACCCATATCACCATATTGCAAATGAATTAACTCAAAATTCTTTGGTGTTCTGTATCTTTTATTAAACTATTTTTGAATCAAGTTCTGCTGTTGGCTGGGCATTATAAAAACTAATAATGTGTTTTCTGAACCATTTCCCACATTCTACAAAGCACCCAATGTCTCTTATCATGTTTGGCTCTCTCTCAAAGCACAATTGCTCTGGACCCCCACCAGAGCAAGCCCTTTTGGGACAGGGTGATGGGTTAGGGCACAAGGCACAGACACTTTAGTGGTGATATGATGTTTCTTTATTCCTGTAAGGAATTTTCTGGAAGTGCCATTAATGTTCACGGCAATGGTTTAGGCACTACAGTGCAAAATTATAAACCGTAAGCAGGATGTTAATTTAACAAGAAATCTCTGTGTCCCAAAGAGTATCTGTGAGCAAAGGTCCCTGTATCAGGATGAGAAGAAAAGGAAGAGATGATAACCTGGGTAGGCCTGAATGGCTTTCACTGATATTAATATTTTCTTAAAGAACATTACTTTTTTATCTCTAAAAAGAATGCAGTTTGAATCTTGCTATTCATCACGCCTCCTGGATTTTTTTTACTAGCATGGATGATTTCCAATAATCTCCTTTTTCCCCTGTCTTTTCAGATTCCTTGTTTCAGAAATGTGTTCTATGTATTTGACTTTGATCATTACCCAGAGAGGACAAGAGTAGAAAGCAACACATCAAAGAAGGCTGAAAATCAAAAGACTTGGGGAACAGAAGTCAGGTAGAATCAGAAAGCAAGCAAAACACAACCCAGACAGCAGCACTAAATGGATTTTAAAATAGTCTGAACTAAAGAGAGCAAATAGCTGCCTTCTTCTGATGTGATGTTCATGTTCCTGATCTGTTTTAAATTGCTTTGAAATGTGAACCTGAGATACATAAAAAAGCTTGAACTCCAGTCTTCTCTAGGAAAAAAAAGCAATATGAGCAGGCACATCATGTCCCCCCAGGGTATACAAATGGACCCGAAGAAGGTGGAGGCCATCCTCCAGTGGCAAGCACCCCAGAACCATAAGGACGTTCAACACCTCCTTGGCTTCGCCAACTACTATCGTCAGTTCACACCTCCTACACAGCCCTCACCATGTCTCTGACCCACCTCTTGAAACCAAAAGAACCTTTCCAGTGGACCTCAGAAGCCACTCGGGCCTTCGCCGCACTCAAAGCTTGCTTTGCCTCCTGCCTGTTGCTTCACTATCCGGATCCAAGACTGCCATTCACCGTGGAAACCGACGCCTCCAGTGTCACCATCGGGGCTATCCTCTCTCAGCGGGACAGCCCCACTCAGCCATTACAACCATGTGTGTATTATTCCCGCCAACTTACCCCCGCCGAGCGCAACTACACCATCTGGGAGTGGGAGTTGCTTGCCATCAAGGCTGCCTTTGAAGTTTGGTGACACCATCTGGAAGGGGCTCATCACCCTGTGCAAGTGCTTATGGACCACCGGAACCTCAAGCATCTTCAGACCACCCACCAGCTGAGCCAACGGCAAATCCGTTGGGCTTTGTTCTTTTCTTGGTTCCAGTTCACCATCTCATACATCCCCCACACCCAAAACCAGAAGGCCGATGCCTTATCCCGAAAGCTGGAATATGCACCTGCGATCACAGAGGAGGCACCTGAAGGCACTATTTTGTTTCCCTCGGTGTTCCCTCCAGCCCAGGCTCCCTCGCTGATGACATCTGCCTCGGCCAAGCTACCGACCCGTGGGCCCAGCAGCGTCTCCAGGAGCTTCAGCAAGGCACCTTAGGGGATCTGACCACTCGTGATGGTCTCCTGTTTCATCGCCAACGGCTCTATGTTCCCCCGGGACCGCTCCGGGCTTGAATACTCTGCCTCTCCCACGATGCCCCTCCCACCGGACATTTCAGTAGGCATAAGACCGTGCACCTCCTGACCTGGGAGTTCTGGTGGCTTCGTGTACAAACTGACGTCGACTGGTACGTCAGCACCTGCAACACTTGCCACCGGGCCAAAGATGCCCCAGCCAAACCATCAGGACTCCTGCAGCCACTGCCCACTCCATCCAGTCCTTGGGATGTGGTGTCCCTGGATTTTATTGTGGATCTCCCTCGCTCCCAAGGCCACATGTGCATCGTTGTGATCGTGGACTTATTCACGAAGATGGCGCACTTTGTGCCTTGTTCCAAACTCCTAACCTGGGCCGAAACTGCCCTCTTGTACCTACACCACGTCTTTCAGCTGCATGGTGTACTTCCATCCAGTATTATTTCGGACTGTGGTACTCAGTTCTCTTCCCGGTTCTGGCAGGCCCTCCATCGCGGCCTGGGAACCGAAGTCCATCTCTCTTTGGCTTACCACCCTCAGTCTGACGGCCAGACCGAACGAACGAATGTGACCCTTGAACAATACCTGCGCTGTCATACAAGCTACCAACAGGACGATTGGTATTCTCTACTTCCCTTGGCTGAGTTTGCATATAACAACGCCGTTCATGCATCCACTCGCACCACACCCTTTGCAGCCAACTACGGTCGACACCCCCGATTCTTCGCTCCTCTTGGTCCCTGTTCCACTGTTCCCACAGCCGAGGAGTGCATCCAGGCGCTCCACGCCATCCATGACCTACTCCAGGAGCAGTTACAGCAGGTCAAAGAAGCCTATAAGCTGGACATGGATCGTAAGCAGCAAGACAGGCTGCCTCTCAAAGTTGGTGATTTGGTTTGGCTATCCACTCGCTACCTGCGCACCCCCGGCTGTTCTCGCAAGCTGGACACCCAATTTATTGGGCCATATTGGATCAGCGCCCAAGTCAACCCTGTCGCCTTTTGTTTACAACTCCCTGAGCACCTGAAGATCCACCCCGTATTCCACTGATCCCTTCTCCAGCTGTCTGCTCCTCCTGATCTGAACCGGGGCACACCACCTGTCCTCATGGATGATGATGAGGAATATGAGGTCCACCAGGTCCTGGATTCTCGGCTCCACCAGGGGGCACTCCAATATCTGGTGGACTGGAAGGACTATGGGCCAGATGAGCGCTCCTGGGAACCAGTTTCTAACTTGCATGCTCCTCTCCTGGTCTGACAGTTCCACTGTGCCTACCCCAACAAGCCAGGCCCTTTGAGGGGGGATTCTGAGGGGGGATAGTGTCATGCCTACCCCCGACCCGGCACCTGAAAGCTCAGCCATGAGCTCAGAAACACTCCCTGACCCGGCACCAGGGAGCTCTACCCCCGATCTGGCACCTGACAGCTTGGCCACAACCTCCTCGGACCTGGCACCAGGGAGCTCAGATATCAGGGACACGGCACCTTTAAGTCCCTCTGAGGTGCCAGAGTCCTCAGAGGATCTAAGTGCTGGGAGGATGAGCTCCCAGCTATGAGACAACGAGCACCTGGGGCGGAAGCTTCCCCACCCGACTTGCCCCCATGTGCAGATTGTTTGTGAGACTGCAAGCACAGAGACTTGGCGGCTCGGCAAAAGGAGGCACGTGTATGGGGGTGACGATCAATGAGCCCCGAGTATTAACCGGAGCAGGGATCTGGCAATGACTGGTTAATTAGTTAACAAGCCAGCACGGTATTTACGAACATCCCCAGCCATGAGCAAACAGTGCTGGCAAACTCATTGAAAGGCTTGCACCTATCCTTGTTCCCTCGTCTCGTTGTGACTCTCTGGCTCCCGACCTCGGCACGTCTCTGAATGCTCTCCTGGTTCCTGACCTCAGCTCGGCTTCTGGACTCCGCTTTGAACTCTGGCTAACGGTACACCTGACAATGGCTTTGCTCTCTGCTTTGAACTCATTTGCTTGGACTTTGACTGATACCTCTGGCTGATCTCTGGAACTCTATCTGACTATGGCACTGGACTGTCCCTTTGCACCCAGCCATGGGCCCCGTCATGACAGGAGTGAAGAATCGGGGATGTTGGCCATAATTGGCCGTGAAGGGTATGGTTCGAGTGGACGCATGAATGGCATTATTATAGGCGAACTCAGCCAGGGGGAGTAAGGAATACCAATTGTCCTGCTGGTAGCTTGTATAACAGCGGAGATATTGTTCGAGGGTGGCATTCGTTCTTTCGGTCTGGCCATCAGTCTGAGGGTGGTAAGCTGAAGAGAGATGAATCTTGGTTCCCAGGCCGTGATGTAGGGCCTGCCAGAACCGGGAGGAGAATTGAGTGCCACAGTCTGAAATAATACTGGACGAAATACCATGCAACCGGAAGACATGGTGCAGGTACAGGAGGGCAGTTTTGGCCCCAGTCAGGAGTTTGGGACATGGTACAAAGTGCACTATCTTCGTGAACAAGTCCACGATGATTAGGATGCACATGTGTCCTTGGGATCGGGGGAGGTCAACAATGAAATCCAGGGACACCACATCCCAAGGACTGAATGGAGTGGGCAGCGGCTGCAGGAGTCCTGATGGTTTGGCTGGGACATCTTTGGCCCGGTGGCAAGTATCGCAGGTGCTGACATATTGGTCAACGTCGGCTTGAACACGAGGCCACCAGAACTCCCGAGTCAGCAGGTGAGCGGTCTTATGCCGAAATATCTGGCGGGAGGTGCGTCATGGGAGAGACGGAGTACTCAAGCTTGGAGCGGTCCCAGGGGAACATAGAGCCACTATCAATGAAACAGCAGACCGTCGCGAGTAGTCAGATCCCCTAAGGTGCCTTGCCGGATCTCCTGAAGACGCTGCTGGGCCCATGTGTCTGTAGCTTGGCCGAGTTGGATATCCTCAGTGAGGGAACCTGGACTAGAGGTGGTGGCGAATACCGAGAGGGACAAAACAGTGCCCTCGGGTGCTTTCTCAGTGGCTGAGGGAGTACAGTGCCCTCGGGTGCTTCCTCGGTGGCTGTGGGTGCATATTCTGGCTTTTGGGATAAGGCGTTGGCCTTCTGGATTTGGGTGTGGGGGATGTATGAGATGGTGAAGAGGAATCAGGAAAAGAACAAAGCCCAACGGATTTGCCATTGGCTCAGCTGGCGGGTGGTCTGAAGATGCTTGAGGTTCCGGTGGTCCATAAGCACTTGCACAGGATGATGAGCCCCTTCCAAATGGTGTCACCAGACTTCAAAGGCGGCCTTAATTGCAAGCAACTCCCGCTCCCAGATGGTATAGCTGCATTCCGCGGAGGTGAGTTCGCAACACACACAGTTGCAACAGCTGGGTGGGGCTGTCCTGCTGAGAGAGGACAGCCCTGATGGTGACATTAGAGGTGTCAGCTTCCACGGTGAATGGCAGTCTAGGGTCCGGATAGCGGAGTAACGGGCCAGAGGTGAAGCAAGTCTTGAATGCGGTGAAGGCCTGATTGGCTTCCGGGGTCCACTGGAAAGGTTCTTTGGGTTTCAGGAGGCGGGTCAGAGGCGTGGTCAGAGCCGCATAGGATGCGATGAATTGGCGATAGTAGTTGGTGAAGCCGAGGAGCTGTTGGACGTCCTTGCGGTTCTGGGAGGCTTGCCACTGAAGGATGGCCTCCACTTTCTTTGGGTCCATTTGTTTACCCTGTAGGGACACGATGTGGCCCAAGAATTCCACTGAGGTCAGATGAAAAGCACACTTTTCGAGCTTGGCGTACAATCCATGGGTGCGGAGACTTTGAAGGACGTGTTGCACATGCTCAGTGTGTCGGGTGAGAGAGGCAGAGTAAATCAGGATATCATCAAGGTAAATGATGACGAAACAGTCCAAAAGGTCTCGGAACATGTCATTCATAAAACGTTGAAAGACAGCAGGAGCATTAGTTAAGCTGAATGGCATGACGAGATGCTTGTATTGACCATAGCAGGTGCCGAAGGCCGTTTTCCACTCGTCACCGGCTTTTATGCACACCAAGTTGTATGCACCTCAAAGGTCCAGCTTAGTGTAAATCTGTGCGCCTTTCAGGAATCAATATAAGCGGGTAATGATTGCGGATCGTGATTTTGTCCAGGGCGCAATAATCATTGCAAAGGCGAAGATCACCCATCTTCTTCTCAACGAACAAGACCAAGGATGACAACGGAGAGGTGGACGGCCGAATAAACCCGCAAGCCAGGTTTTTCTCGAGGTACTCTCACAGAGCTGCCAGTTCTGGTTCTGACATTGGATATAATCGGCCTGTGGGTAATGGTGCGTCAGGCAGCAGGTCAATGGCGCAGTCATAGGGTCGGTGCGGGGGCACGTGATCTGCTTCTTTCTCATCAAAGATGTCTGCGAAGGCCAAGTAGACCGTAGGCAGTGCCGAAGCGGCTCGCAATACCGCAACCGCGGCTGGGTTTCTGGAGACATGGATGGCGATAGGTGGACGACAGGGCACCAGTGGCTGGGGTTCTGGGACAACAGGAGTGGTGAAGGGTAGACTACAGGGCACTGGTGTTCAGGGTTACTGGATGACAGGAGCAACGGCAAGTGGTTCTCTGGAAACCGGAAGTCCTGGTGGACCCAATCGATGTGGGGATTATGAGTTCATAGCCAGGAGACACCTAAGATGACCGGGAACCGGGGCATCCTCACGATGTCAAACTGCAATTGTTCCTGGTGCTCATGTATCACTGGTCTGGAGCGGAGTAGGTGCCCGTCAATGGCTTCAACCAATGCCGGGGTTTTCTTTTCTTGCATGGGGATGCCGTGTTGCTTCACAAAGAGAGCGTCCATGAAGCAATAGGCTGCCCCTGAGTCCAGCATGGCGTGGATGAAGAGCCACCGGTCATCAGGGAGTTGTATCTTTACAGGGACCAGGGACGGGGCCTGCTCTGGAAACGAAGAGCTGGGAGACCCTGCTATGCGCCCCAAGCCTGAGGGTCTGCTCAGGCTTGGGGCTGCCCTTTTACTGCAGGTGGGGAGGCAGCAGGGCGGTTTTGCTTGGCAGGGCAGGTTGCAGAAAAATGACCTCCCCTCTGCAATACAAACAAAGGTTTTGGGGGCGCCGCCGTGCCTTTTCCTCGGGAGTAAGGCGTGGTCGGGCAACACCCAGCTGCATAGGCTCTCCTTCATTGGCCGCAGGAGCGGGGGTTGGAGAGCCAACTCAGGAAAGTGGGCTAGTGGTCTCCACTGGGGTGGAGCTGTGACGCTTACTTAGGCGGCGGCTTTGAAGATGGCCATCGATGCGTAGGCACAGATGAATGAGTTTCTGAAGAGTCTTGGGTCATTCACCACAGGCTAGTTCATCCAAAACCTCATCAGATAAGCCTTCAGTGTACTGGTCCATGAAGGCAGCCTTGTTCCACAGCAAATTCTGGGCTAGCAGTTGGAGCTTGGTGGTGTAGTGGGCTACAGAAGTCTTCCCTTGTTTGAGGGCCCGTATTTTTTTATTTGCTGTGGCTGCTTGCACGGGGTTGGCATAGGCAGCGGAGAAATAGACTTTGAAGCCGGCATAGTCCGAAAGCAGAGGAGATGCCCCTGCCAACAAGGGCATGGCCCACTTTGCAGTTTGCCCTTTAAGTAAGCTCAGAATAAAGCAGACCTTAGTTTTGTCTGTAGGAAAGTCCCAGTGACGGAGCTCTATGTACAGTTCAGGAGAGGAGTCAGCAAGCGTTCCAGAGGTCAGCCAAAGTAGTCAGTCAGAGTCTGGGCAAACAGGTTCCAAATCAGCAAGCAAAGCCGTGGTCAGATGTACCGGGAGTCAGAGGCCAGAACGGAATTGAGGAGTGGAGCCGAGGTCAGAAGCCAGAGGAAACGTCAGTATATGAGCTGAGGTCAGGAGCCGGAGACTCAAGATGAGGTGAGGGAACAGCGAGAGGTGCAAGCCGGGTGGTCTAACGACAAGTTTGCCAGCACGGTTTGATCACGACTGGTAATGCTCTTGTTAACCGTGCTGGCTTGTTAACCAATTAACAGGTAGTTGCCAGGTCCTTGCTCCGGCTAGTACTCGGGACTCATTGATCGTCGCCCATGCACACATGCCTCCTTTCTTCGAGCTGCCAAGTCTCTGTGCCTGTGATCTCGCAGCCTGTCTACGTGTGGGGGCAAGTCGGGTGGTGATGCATCTGCCCCAGGTGCTTGTTGTCTCATCACAGGGAACCCATCCTCCCCAGCACTTAGGCTCCCTGATGACTCCGGTATCCCAGCAGGACTTACAGGCGCTGCATCTGAGTTCCCTGGTGCCGAGTCAGGGGGTGTCTCCGGGGTCGCAGCCGAGCTCTCAGGGGGTATCTCCGGGGTGGCAGCCACACTCTCAGGAGCTGGGTCGGGGGCAGGCATGACAGCAGCCTGAAGAGGCCGGTAGCCGGCCTCCCGGAGCCTGCGCTGGAGTGCTGCGGCCCAGAGCGGTGCGGCCAGAGGGGAAGGCATTGATGGTGATAAGTGAGGGATCTGGGGGTGGGGGCTTGATGGGGGGGGTGGGAGAGCCTTCCTCCCTCTCCCCATCTCTTTGTCCTCTTTCTGTCCCACCTTTCCTTCTCTCCTTTCCTTTCCTTTCTTTCCCTTTTCCTCCTTCTTTCCTTCTCTTTCTTTCCTCCTCTCTTTCCCTTCTTTCCTTCTCTCCTTTTTCTCTTCCCCTCCTTTTGTTCTTTCCTTTTCCTCTTTCCCTCCTTCTTCCCTTTTCTCTCTTTCTTTCCCTCCTTCTTCCCTTCTGTCTTTCCCTCCTTTCGTTCTCTCCTTTCCCCCTTTTCCTTCTTCTTTTCTTCTCTTTCTTTCCCTCTTTCCTTCTCTCTTTTTATCCCCTTTCCTTCCTTCTTTCCTTCTCTTTCTTTCCCTCTTTTCTTCTTTCTTTCCTTCTCTCTACTCTCTCTCTCCTTCCCTCTTTCCTCCTGTGGCCCAACTCTTCACTTCCCTCCCCCCTGCAGGCTGACTGGGGAAGGGAAGGGGAGGCTTTTGAAGATGCCTTCCCCCCCCTTTGCTTCCCCTTCTGACATCACTTCTGGTGATGTCAGGGGGTGTGGCATATGCTAATGAGCTATTATGCTACTAGTCTAGTAGCTCTTTTTTTATGAAATGACCCCTGCTAGTACTGTAAAGCTATGTTTGTGTGGACCAGGCCCAAGGTTTTGGACTCTTATACATTGACTGGAAAGATGGGAACTATCAAAACCATGGCACACTAGGGGTGCCAATTGCCTAGAGAGAAAAAAAGCCCTGTCCCTTAAATAGGGGTTTAATGGGATGTTATTTACCTGGTGATGAAACTTGCATCCATGCATGAAAAACTTTCCATCAAGGGAGAGGACATTTTTCTTTAGGCCTCTTTTCCAGAATGCAATAGCTCTTCCCATTTGCACAAGCACATTAGTCATGCCCACAACCAGTTCAGTCAGGTGCACAAGTCAGCAGAGGCGAAGGCAGCTAAAAATATGCCCTTCATATGTAAAAAAACCCTAAACTAAACTCTGAGGGGCTAGTAAAACCACAAACACATGTAAGAATATATTTTAGTTATTGAATTGTACAAAAAAAATTACAAATTACTCATTCTGAGGAAAGAAGACAATTGTCCAATAGGCAGTGATTCATCATCAATTGACAAAGTGCATCTATTGTGTACCTAGGGAGACAGCACACACAGTCGGGCTTGCATGTGGCCATGTGGACAGGCTAACCTTCGCTCCCACAGACAATAGAAGCAGAGGATCCGAGTACTCGCCAATTGGCAAGTCAAGATCCTAAAAGGGACCAATGGTGACTGTTAAATGTAAATAAACCTATCACAGGTGTGTGTGTGTGTTGGGTATGGTTAAGAATGGGAATATAAGCAAACCGTGGGTCCAGCTAATTATCCCAAGTTCTCCTATGCACTAATAATAATAATACTTTATACAGGCGGTGAAGGTGGGATCTGAATGAGCCAGCCAGATTACAACTCCAGCACCGCACCATGCACCAATTTCCTGGATGTTGTGCCATGCACTGATCCAACGCATCACCGCACTGTGCAACAATCCCCTCCGAGACACCACACCCCGCATCGTTCTCCGGAGTCATGGCTGCCACTCAGGGTAACCTTTCTGCATTCGACCCTGCTCATTCTGAATTCTGGGAAGCATGGGTAGAACAACTCACAAACTTCATCGAGTACCAGGAGGTCACTGACATGGGTAAGAAGAAGGCCTTACTCTTCAGCACGTGTGGAGTAGCCACAGTTCACTTGGCCCAGGGCCTCCTCACTCCTAAGAAATTGGCGGACACCACCTATGATGAGATCATCAAGGACCTCACGATGTGCTACACGCCGAAGCCCACCAAGATGGCCAAGCGCATGGACTTTTTTGTACACCTCCAGAGGCCTGGTGAAGCATGGTGGAACTCTGCCAGCTTTCTGTGGACTGTGAATTCCAAGATGTTGAGGATAGCATCTTATCCCAATTTGTTTGGGGCATTTGGGAAACCAAGCTCCACCGCAAACTTGTAGGTACCACCAGCCTCAAGTTGGAATCAGCACTGCAAATGGCCACCGCCTTTGAGGGGTCACACCGTGTCCGTCCACCATCTTCAACACACCACGTGTCCCTGGCTGCTACATCCGACGTCTCGGATGAAGAGGAAGTTCTGCAAGTACGCCCCCCCAGCTGTCGGAATCCATGGCCCTTGTTGTCAGCGACCACACATCCTAAGAAGCCAGCCACCCAAGCGTCCTGTGCCAGCTACGGGGAAGCACACAAATGGAGGGCATGCCATTTCTGCAACGCTGTCTGCCGGTCCTGTGGAAAACAGGGAAACATCACCTACCCATGGCCGTAGCCTGCGTGAGGCCCTGGGGGCCCGCCCCCCCCATGGGTTTTCCCCCATCCTCTGCTCGCCTCCCCCTTCTCCCCCCGCCCCCTCCCCCCTCCTAGGAGCACAGTCGGGAGGTTAGACCTCCGCTCACTGCCTCTGCTGCTCCACCCTGGCCTCCACCCCCTCCCAGCACTCATAAGGAGGGGCGGGGCTAGACTGCTCTGCCTCCGAGTCTGCTCCGAGCCGGCTCAGTTCCTTCCCGCCTAAAGAAGAAGGCAGCAGCAGCACGTGAGGGGACGCTGCAGCAGCCCTGTTGGAACTCAAGGTGAGTGGCTGCGCTGCTGACTGCGCCCCCCGCGCCCTACTCTAGGCCTTCCCCCCCGCCCCCAATCTTTGCAGGGATGTGCTTCAGCGCAGCCCTGCAAGGCTGCCTTCTCCCCCCCGTTCCCCAATCTTTGCAGGGCCGCGCTGAAGTGCGACCCTGCAAGGAAGGCTTCTTCTCCTCCCCCTTCCTCAATCTTTGCAGGGCCGCGCTGAAGCGTGGCCCTGCAAGGAAGGCTTCTTCTCCCCGCCCCTTCCCCAATCTTTGCAGGGAAGGCTTCTTCTCCCCCCCCGTCCCCCAGTCTTTGGTGGTGGGCCCCCTGAAAAAAAAATGGGCCCCCTCACCAAAAAGTTGTTAGCTACAGGCCTGCGCCTACCCCTGCTGCTCCCAGGGGACCCGCCAGAAGACATCTGCACACCAAGAGGCAACGGATCTGCATACCCTGACCATCAACCACCACCAGCATCAGGTACTGAATTTGCCACTAACAAACTGCATGTTACCATGTCAATAGAGGGGTCCCCCTGTAGAATGGAACTGGACACAGGTTTATCATTTTCTATAATCTCTGCAGAAAGCTGTGCCCTCCTAAAGCAACCATGGGGTCTGTCGCTACGGGACTTCCAAAAGAACCCCATGGCCATCAAGGGGTGGGGCAAGTTCAGGGTACAGTACAAAGACTTTGATGGGTTGTTGGGATTGCTGGTGGTGGAAGGGAGGCTCACAAACCTGCTGGGACTCTCGTGGTTCGGTCCCCTGGGGTTTGGGGTGACGGGCGTAAATCAAGTTCAGCCACTGGACTTTAACTCTGTATGCAATGAATTCTCAGGAGTGTTCGATGGCATGCTTGGCCACTACTCTGGGCTCCTGGTTTCACTAGAACTAGACCCCACAGTGAGGCCAATCTGAATGAAGGCCAGGCAGCCCCCATTCGCGCTATGACCCAAGATCAAGGCAGAACTGGACCGCCTGGTGGAGCAGAGGGTGCTAGAACCTGTGCCGCATGCCCAGTGGGAAACCCCTATAGGAACCCTGGTGAAACCGAATGGGGACATAAGAATTTGTGCCGACTATAAGTGCACTATTAATAAGGCACTTCAGGACCACACGTACCCGGTACCAGTGGTCAGTCATGTATTCACCTCTTTGGCAGGGGCAAGGGTTTGGGTAAGCTGGACCTGGCCCAGGCCTACCAGCAGCTGCTGGTGGATGAAGCCACTGCCGAGGCCCAAATTATAGTAACCCACCGGGGGGCTTTCAGAGTTAAGTGGCTGCAATTTGGTGTGAGCGTGGCACCGGGAATTTTTCAAAATCTTATGGATTGTCTCCTCAAAGGCATCCCAGGAGTCCAGCCATTTTTTGGCAATGTTTTAATTGTGGCTCCTGACTCCAAAACCTTTGCAGCGTGACTCCGGATGGTGCTCCAGTGCTTCAGCTCCACCGGTTTAAAGGTGAAGCGGGAGAAGTGCCTTCTCGGGGTGCTGCAGATGGAATTCTTGGGGTTTGCAGTGGATGCCCAAGGAATTCACCCGACGCAGGACAAGATCCGCATCATCGTGCATGCACCAATCCCCTCCTCCAAGGCAGAACTATTCGCCTTCTTAGGACTTTTAACCTTCTATCACTCATTCTTGCCCCACAAGGCTGCCATGTCAGAACTCCTTCACCGTCTCCTGGACAAACACACTCCCTGGGTCTGGGTTCCCAAGCACTCCACCGCCTTCTGGGCAGTGAAAGAACTGTTGTCCTCAAATGCAGTCCTCACCCACTTCGACGAGGCCCTGGCAGTGGTGTTGGCTTGCGATGCTTCCCTGTACAGTGTGGGGCAGTAGTCCTGGGGCACAGATTGGCCGACGCGAGGTTCCTATCGCCTATTACTCTCACACATTGTCTGTGGCAGAATGCAATTATGCTCAGATAGATAAAGAGGCCCTGGCGATCATCCACTGCCCCAGTAAAGCGATGGGCCATGCCGATGCACTAAGCCATCTCCTGCTCCCTTTCTTCGACCCCAATCCGGCCCTGGCACACCACATTGCCCGACCACCTGGTTCAGGTAGGGGAGGTGTCATGCCACACAGCCTGGGATTGCATCCTCTCCCGGGTCTTGGACTGGATGGGGAGGGTGTGGCCTGCCGGCCCAGTGGGGCCTGAGTTCACTGCATTTTCTTCCCACCGGGATGAGTTGTCCTCCCACAAGGGGTGCCTGCTCTGAAGCAGCTGCGTGGTGATCCCCACACTGCTCAGAAATTGAGTACTCACCCGGGGATTGTCAGGATGAAAGCTTTGGCCAGGAGCTATGTGTGGTGGCCAGGGCTGGACAGTGAAATCAAGGACAAAGTGAAGCGCTGCCAGAAGTGTCAGGAGTCACAACCAGAGCCCCTGCAAGCCCTGGTGTGGCCATGGAAGTTGTCCCACAGATGGTTACATCTGGACTTTGTCAGGCTCTTCCAGGCCCTTCCAGGCCCTTCCAGGCACTGCCTTCACCTCAACGGAGTTTCAGGAGTTTGTACAATATTACGGCATAAGACACATACACTCCGCTCCATTTCACCCTGCAACCAATGGCCAGGCAGAGCGCATGGTCAGAACTACGAAAGAGTCCCTGCACCACATGGATCAGGGAGACTGGGACTACAAGTTAGCCGCTTTTCTCTTTGGCCAGTGCACTACCCCACACATCACAATGGGCTGCAGTCCAGCCGAGCTCCTCATGGGTTGACACCTTATGACCCGGCTGGACCACCTCCATCCAGACAGAGCACCAGAACACAGCACACACCCCAAATACCAAGAGGCTCCGCGAGGGTTCTTCCCGGAGGACCCCATGTATGCCTGGAACTACACCCTGAGTCCTGCCTGGATTCCGGCTAAAGTCGTTTGGGTGACACGGCCATTCTCCTATGAAGTCTCCAGTGAAGACTGTCAGCTGTTAAGACAGCACATTGACCAACTACACCACCGCCTCCTTCCAGTGGACCCTGGCACACCAAACGGCAGCAACTATGATGGCCCAACCCTCCAGGAACCCGAGGCAACTGCTCCAGCACAGCTGCAGCCAAGCACTCAACCGGGCGGTGATGACAGTGGCAATGTGGAACCAACTGGCATCCAAGAACCTAGCAGCACACCAGCCCCGACAGAAGTTCCAGCAGTGGAAACCTCTTCCTCAGAACTGGCCAGTGCAGTGCAGCACCAACTCTGGCTGTGAGCTGCTCAACTCAGGAGCGGAGGAGACTCACGTACCTCAGAGACTATGTCAGCTAGGGAGGCTCTGACCCTAGGGGGGAGGGGTGTTGTGTACCTAGGGAGACCGCACATGTGGTCGGGCTCGCACGTGGCCATGCGGACAGGCTAAGCTTCGCTCTCATAGACAATAGAAGCAGAGGATCCAAGTACTCGCCAATCGGCAAGCCAGGATCCTAAAAGGGACCAATGGTGAATGTTAAATGTAAATAAACCTATCACGTGTGTGTGTGTGTGTGTTGGGTGTGGTTAAGAATGGGAATATAAGCAGACTGTGAGTCCAGCTAGTTATCCCAAGTTCTCCTATGCACTAATAAAGTATAAGCTGAAATCACTCTTCAATGCATCTGTCTCAGTACTTTATAACAGCAAACCTGAAGAGCTGTGCAAAATTGACACAGAGAGAACAAAAGGAAGTCCTGTTTGACCATGGCAGGTTGAAGCCTAACCTTCCATTCTGGCAGGCCTAGTAGTACAAAGTTGATGGCTCTACTTTGACCAAGAGCAGTAGCAGCACCAAAATATATTAAATCCCTGCCTCGGGGATTTTGCACTTGATATTGCACTAGAGACCAACAAAAGCAGCAACTGTGCATTTATACCCCCCACCCCAAGTCCATCATGACTCATAGAACGTATTCATGTTTTGGTAAAATTACATTTCACATTTCCTTCCCCTCACAGCAGCAGCTAATAATGAAATCTACAACACAAGAGAAGTTTGGCTAGATGATCCACAGGAGGGGCACTCAGGGACAGGAAACAGTAAATTCCACAGGACACATTATCCCTCATACTATTCAACATCTGTGTAAAGCCCTTGGGACAAATCATAGCTTTGAGGCTGGCTGTCATGAACATGCTGATGGCACCCAGCTCTATAGCTCCTTACCCAACTGTGGTAGAGTTCTTAAATCACCATCTATATGCTGTGGTTAAATGACTAAAAGTGAACATATTAAAACTAAATCCTTCCTAGTTGGGAAGACAGAAGTCTTGAAGGACATTGTCGTTCCCATTGGTGCAGAATACCATAGTTCAGTTACCCCCCCCCCACAAGGCTGTGTGCTGAGCCCCCTGCTCTATACCCTCTATACGCAGGATTGTACTCCCATCCACCCCAGCAACACTATCATCAAGTTTGCTGATGACACGACTGTGGTGGGGCTCATTTCTGGAAATGATGAGTCTGCCTATCGGGATTTGTGTTTTGTGTGGGGAAATAATTTGATTCTTAATACCACCAAGATTTGTGTTTGGTGTGGGGAAATTAATTTGATTCTTAATACCACCAAGACTAAGGAAATGGTGGTGGACTACAGGAGAAATAAAACAGACATCCAGCCACTGTTTATTGGTGGAGAATGTGTGGAGAGGGTGGCTACTTTTAAGTTTTTGGGAGTGACTATTGAGCAAAATCTGACCTGGAGCGTTAAAACCATTGCTCTGGTGAAGAAGGCCCAGCAGAGGCTTTATTTTCTCAGACTTTTAAAGAAAAATAACTTGAGTGAGAAAATATTGATGTCTTTCTATCGTTGTTCAATAGAGAGCATTTTAACATACTGTGTCTATGCCTGGTTTGCTAGTTGTACGATTGCGGACAGGAGAGCACTCCAGAAAGTTATTATCACAGCCCAGAAGATCATTGGTTGCCCTCTCCCATTCCTGGAGGACTTGTATAGTTCTTGATGTTTGAAAAAAGCAAAGAACATTTTGCAGGATTCATCACACCCTGGACATTCCTTGTTTGAATTGCTGCCTTCGGGCAGAAGGTATAGAACAATTAAAGCAAAGACAAACAGATTAAAAAACAGTTTTTACTTGAGAGCCATCATTGCCTTAAATGCTGTATGAAATCGGATTGGGTGACATCAGTGGTTCAGTTGTTATGTGAACGTTAAGTGTGAGTGCGTCTGATTATTGTTGAAGATCATTGAGAGGGTTGTAGATCACCGAGAGGACTGCAGTTTAATTTCGTTGTACTATGTACAATGACAATAAAGTATGTTGTTGTTGTTGTTGTTGTTGTTGTTAGCAATATCACCCTCTTTCAGAAGTCACTCTGTTGACTGCCCATCAGTCTGACCTGAATAACTACTGCCCTGTGGCCAACATTCCATTTTGGGGCAAAGTGTTTGAGTGGCTGGTGGCCATACAGCTTTAGGCAGTCTCAGAGGAGATGTATTATCTAGACTCATTTCAGTCTGGATTCAAGCATGGGCTTGAGATGGAAATGGCCCTGGCTGGTCCAGATGATCTTCACCAGGAGAGTGATGGGGGGGGGCACATCCCTTTTGATTCTCCTAGACCTCTCTGCAGCATTCAGTACCATCAACCATTGTATCCTTCTGGCAAGGCTGGCTGAGTTGGGAGTGGCAGTACCAGGCTTTGGTGGTTCTCTTATGTCTTATTGAATTCTAGAGGTGGTGTTGAAGGACTGCTGCTTGGTCCCATGGCATTTATGCTAGAGAGTCCTGCAGGGTTCCATCTTGTCTCCCATGCTGTGTAACAACTATATGAAACTGCTGGGAGAGATCATCAGGGGATCTGGAGTAAGATGCCACCAATATGTGGCGTGGCACCCAGCTCTATTTTTCCTTAACAGTGGAGTCAGGTGGGTTTGTGGAAGTCCTTAACAGATGCCTTGGGATGATGGCCAATTGATGGATGATGGATGATGGCCAATCCAGACAAGACTGAGGTGTTCTTGGTCAATGGAGAAGCTTCTTGGAAACTGTGGAGTCAGCCTGTCCTGGAAGCAGTTGCACTTTCCCTGAAGAAGGTTTGTAGCTTGGGGGTACTGCTGGATAGAGTGCCTATGGTTGGAGGATCATGTGTCCTCTGTGACACATAGGGCCTTTTATCAGCTTCAGCTGATACGCCAGCATGTTCTTGACAGCGACCTCATATTCTGGGCCTGGTAATCACCCCACCCACAAATGGTGGCAGTGGCTGGTGGCCAGGAGTCATGACACAAGGGGAGGGGGGTCAGAGTCAGGCCCAAAGAGAGCAAAGAGGGAAAGAGAGAAAGAAAAGGAAGAGAAAGACCACCCAAACTTCAGGACAAGTCCCTGGGGAAAGTCCTAGCCATGCAGTCATGGCAATCAGACCCTGAGCCCTAGTGTATTGCCACAACAACAAACATCCAAACCCAAGTACAGGGGGAGAGAGGGATGGATCACATTTGGCAGAACAGTGGATCAAAACCCCTGCCACCCGCCAACATCCTGTTCCCAAGAATGTTCAGTCACAGGTGTGCCCTGCAATCAGTCACCCTGCCAGTGGTGTGGGTGAAATGGGATGGTTGTGATTGGATAGTGTGGCCTGGGTGGTGGTAAAAGGAGCCATAGGAAGCAAGACAAGTTGCCCTGGGAAGTAGGACTCCTGGCTGTGCCTGCCCTGCCCCTGGAATCACCCTGTCAGCAATCTGGGCAAAAGGGGGTAGCTCCACAACAAACCACTGACCAAGTATGTGAACAGAATTCCAGGTTCAGGTCCCCTCTCAACCACTGTGTCCCCCTTCCAAACACCAGAACTTCTTCAATGTTATCACTGGATATCTTAGCGACTGGAACCAACTGCCCGCATCCCATTCCAAGAAAGGATCTGCCTGCCAAGCACAGTTAATATGGGGTGATTTACACAGGTTGCTTCCAGTGCCTGGGATCAGTGGAAGTCCCCTAAATTGCCTGAATATGATGTGAAACACATCCAAAATACTAGTATGAGGTAGATGCTGGTTCATGAGGCTGGGGTTGTGCTATGACCAGGAGGATGTTGCTCTGAATGGTTCTTCTGGATGAGGTTGATGTTGTTTGAGTTGGCTGTGGGGCAAGCCCAACCATGCCCAGCAGAGGTGGTTATTCTCCCACCCACTTCCCACCTCCAATGGGGTGCATTCCATGGGCTGCATGCTGGATCACCCAGAGACGAGAAGGAATGGAGGGGCACATGGGAGGACTACTGGAAGCCTTGATCCTACTCCACCAGGTCCAGAAGGTGGTGGCCCAGCAGGGAGAGGCTGACCTTCAGGAAGGTCAGATCATCCACCCTGGCCAGATCCAGGTGGGAGTGATGGGGGCTGAGGATGACTCCAAGGTGGGAGAACAGCCACTCACTCTGAATGCTGGTGAGAGGGTATGAGAGGAGATTCATGGCCATGCTAGCAAGGTCTGACCAGATGATGGTCTTGCATGACCAGTACTCATGGGGAGTCAGAGTTGATGAGCTCAGGGACTCTGCAAGGTAATCCCTGACCCCTGCAAGGTAATCCCTGAGCCCTGATGAGCTCAGGGACTCTGCAAGGTAATCAATGGAATCTTCTGCCATTGTACACCTGGCCCCCCACCGGTGCTGCTGCTGACTTCCTACTTCACTACAGACACCCAGAACGGGAGTTTCTAGCTCACCTGTACCTTGGAATGCTCTGCCCCCTCCTCCCCTCCTCCTTTCTCCCCTCCTCTTCCTCCTCCTCCTCCCCAGCTTCTTCCACCCATGATTGCCTATGTGCATTTCTACTGTTCCAAATCCTCCACATATCCCTGCAGAGCTGATGCTTCCATTGTATGAGCTGCATGTTATGGAGAGCGATGCTGCATTTGATCCAGGGGTCACACATGCAGGCCAGCTTGTACTCATGGATGCCCACCGACAACCTATCCACCAAGGCCCTGACCCATGGGAAAATTGGCATCCCCTTGGGGCCTGGCTGCACCACAGAGTCAATGCCTGTTTTAGACCTCAAATGAGAGGGATGACTTGCCTCAGGCTGGCCATATAGGCACAGAGCATGTTGGTGGTGTTCTAGAATGGCTTCAGGACACACACCACTTAGGAGAGGATCAGTCAGTCATTGGAGCTGATGCTGAGCTCCTCTTCCCTATGCAGGATGATCGCAGAGGAGATGACATCCTGCACTGCCCTATTCTACTCCACCAAATGTGCAATCATGGCGTATGTGGAGTTCCAACAGGTGGCCACATCTTGGATTAGCCAGTGTTTGGGCTTCTCCCTCCCCGACCTCTTTTGCAGCAGATGCGCAGCCTTGAAGCTGCATGCGAAGTGGCTGGCCAGGCACCAGCAGATCTCCGGCAGGACCCTAATCTCAAGGGTGGCAGTTGTTATGTCCTGAGCTCAGGAACAGGCGTCAGCCAGAGGCTGCCAAGCTTCAATCCTGAGAACAATAGGGACTAGGCTCCTGAATTCGGAGTAAGGAGCCAAATGGGACATTGGTGGGAAATTTGAATCTGCCAATAGAACTATGGGGCATCCCCCCACCCCAATATATATCGTTAGCCTCTGGACGTTGTTGTTTGTCTTTGTTTGTGTGAGGTACTAATAAACGCGTCTTTGCCTATGTCATGGTCCGAGACCTGATGTATGGAACCCTTTACAGTGGCGACAAAGGTGGGATTCCGTTGAGTTGGCCTCGATCGCACCAGCACAGAGCATCATTCCAGTAATGCTGCTCAGCATCGCTCCCGAGCACCACATCGCCCCCAGGCATCGCATCGCTCCTGAGCTCCGCACAGCGTCCAGCATCCCGGACACTGCTCCCACAACGCGCTCAAGTCATGGTTGCAACTCACAGAAGCCTTGACAAGTTCGATCCCTCCTGTCCTGAAGTTTGGGACTCTTGGACGGACCAACTCATGTGCTACATAGAGCTTAGTGAGTTAACCGATGCCAGGAAACGGAGGGCACTCCTCCTAAGCTCCTGTGGAACCGACACCATCTGCCTCGCCAAGAGTCTCCTGGTTCCCCGATCCATCCTGGAGTGTTGGTTTGAGGAAATAATAAAGGCCCTCAGCAACTACTTCAGCCCAAAGCTGACCTTCTTGGATAGACAAATGGGGTTCCAGGGATGAGTGCAGGCCCAAGGGGAATCTGCTGCGGCATAGATGGCCGCCCTGCGCACCCTCACAGTGGACTGCTCCTTCCCGAAGGTGGCAGATAACCTATTGACACAATTCGTGTGGGGGCTATTGGATGCCAAACTGCATAGGAAGATGATCGGGAGCTGCCAGACCACCTTGGAAGAGGCCATGCAACTTGCCATTGTGCACAAGGCATCTCATCAAGAGCGCCCGGCCGCAACAGCTCATCAGGTCAGAACAGGGTACAGCCCAGAAAACTTGGATGCCGAAGAGGTCTGCTCCATCCAGCAACTGCAACGCTGCCAGCTGCAAGGGCCCCCGACCAGCAGCCACACGGGTAAGGCCTCCACCCGCTCCCTCTGTGCCAGCTGTGGGGAGGCTCATGGGAGGAAGAAATGCTGGTTCAGAGACTTGACCTGCCACGTCTGCGGAAAACAGAGCCATCTTGCCAAGATCTGCAGGTCCAAGGGCCCCTGGAACACACAAGGTTCCATGCCATCTCACCACCAGGCTATCGCCGCACACGAATCCACCTTGGAGACCACTGATCTCTACCACCTCACCGACCAGCCGCTTCAGGTACTGCGTCTCACTAATCTATCCTCCACCCTGAAGATCCAAGTACAAGTCAGGATCGAGGGGTCCCCCTGCTCCATGGAAGTGGACTCGGGGTCTGCGGCGTCCATCATTTCTGTGGACATGCTAACACAACTTTGCCCATCGGGGGGACCCCCTCTGTGGCTCTCGCCCCTAAGCTTGGTGGATTTCCAGAAAAATCCAGTACCCATTAGAGGGGTCGGAACTTTTTGAGTGCAATATAAACACTTTGAGGGCAACCTGGACTTAGTAGTGGTGGAGGGCAACCTCATAAGCCTTCTGGGCCGGGCTTGGTTCGAGGCACTGGGTATAACCATGGGGGGGGGTGAATCAATGGTCCCTTTGGGACTTTGGGGAGGTCTGCTGGGAATTCCCCGGGGTTTTTAATGGGGCACTGGGCTGTTACAAGGGGCCCCCGGTGTCATTACAGTTAGACCCAATCGTCGCCCCCATCCGTCAGCACTTCCACACGGTGCCCCTCTCCTTATGGCCAAAAATTGAAGCCGAACTAGACTGGCTGGTGGCCCAAGGGGTGCTAGAGCCAGTTGCCAACTCCCCGTGGGAAACCCCAATAGTGACCCCCGTTAAACCAAATGGGGACATCTGCATCTGTGTGGATTATAAATGCACCATTAACCAAGCCCTACAGGCACATTCCTACCCAGTGCCGATGATAAGCCATGTGCTGGTGCCACTGGCGGGGGTGACTATCTTTGGTAAGCTGGACCTTGCTCAGGTGTACCAGCAATTGCCAGTCGATCACTCTCAGGGGTCACCAATTGCCAAACCATTGTAACACACAGGGGGGCATTCAAGGTTAAGAGGTTGCAGTTTGGGGTCAGTGTGGCCCCTGGATATTTCAGCAACTTTGTTCAACTTTGTTCAACTTTGTTGAAAGGAATCCCTGGCATGATGCCATTTTTCGATGACATCCTCATTGCCGCAGCAAACCCTGAGGATTTTGCTGACCGTCTCCGCGCCATGTTGGAACGCTTCCATGACACAGGACTGAAAGTGAAAAGAGAAAAGTGCCTCCTGGGGGTTCCGGAGGTGGACTTCCTGGGGTACCGGGTGGACGCGACGGGCCTCCACCCTACCCGGGACAAAGTAAAGGCTATTGTGGAGGCCCTTGCGCCGAAGTGCAAGGTGGAGCTCCAGGCCTTCCTGGGCCTAATTAACTTTTATCATGCCTTCCTCCCGCACAAGGCTGCCGTGGCAGAACCCCTCCACAGACTGTTGGACAAATCAGCCCAGTGGGCCTGGGGGGTGCAGGAGGAGGCAGCATTCCTTATTAATTTCGAATGTGGTGCTCGCTTATTTCGATGAGTCTTTCCCTGTAATACTCGTGTATGATGTGTCACCCTATGGGGTCGGGGCAGTTTTGGGGCACCTACTACCGGACGGGTGAGAGGTTCCAGTAGACTATTATTCTCGCATGCTGTCCCCCGCCAAGCGGAACCACGCACAAATAGACTGGGAGGGACTCACTATCGTGGCCAGCATAAAAAAATTCTACAATTTTGTATATGGCGGGCCCTTCACGATAGTCATGGACCACAAGCCACTCCTGGGTTTATTCGCGGCCGACAAGCCTCGGGTGTTGCATTGATCCCTGTTCCTGGCGGGGTACCAATACAGGCTGGAGCATCAGCCAGGCAAGGTGATGGGGCACGCTGATGCCCTGAGTCATCTTCCGCTCCCTCTGATGGGGGAGGACCTGGCTCCCACCCCGGGTGTACTTATGCTGGAAGGTCTCCTGGATCCCCCTTTGCAGGCAGCAGACATGGCCACCCACACGTCCAAGGACCCTGTCCTCTCCTGGGTCTTAAGCTGGGTGGTAAGGAGGTGGCCACCCGCGCCTATGGGGATGGAGTTTTTGGCATACAGGGCCAGGAAAGATGAGCTCTCCACCCTAAAAGGATGCTTGCTATGGGGGGATAAGGTGGTAATACCGGGATCCATGAGGCAGGGTTTCCTACACACTCTATACGAGGCACACCCAGGCATAGTCCACATGAAGGCGCTGGCACAGAGTTATGTGTGGTGGCCTGGGATAGATGCGGAGATAGAAACATGGGTCACGGGGTGCAAAAGTTGTCAAGAAGTCCGCCCCAACCCTCCGAGCGCTCCGACGCAACACTGGGAATCTACACACAAACCCTGGTCCCGGCTACATGTAGATTTCGCCAGGCCATTCCAAGGCCTCCTATTCCTAATTACTGTAGATTCTTACACAAAGTGGATAGAGATCAGCCCATGAAAGGCCATGTCCTCCACAAGTGAGAACAGTTGGCCATCCACGGCAATGATCTCAGCGATGAGGCAAGTGATTTTTTTTTCCCTGAGCACTCTTCCTTGCTCTTTTTCCTGGCACTGGCAGCATCCCTGTGAGCATGACCTCAAGCAGGATGGCTTGCCTTGTGGTCCCAAACCCAACCATGGCACCTGGAGCCTTTCTTTGAGGTGCCCCTGCCCCTTCTCCTTCCCCCTGCTGAGTGGGAGTGGGCCTCTTTCACCTCCCAGTAGTGGCCAACAGTGTTCCCCCTAAGCTGAGTTAGTGTGAGCCAGCTCACAGTTTCTGAGCCTCCAGCTCACACATCAGGAAGGATGGCTCCAGAGCAAATTAATTTATGCAGTAGCCAAATCGCTTGGTCATGGCTTTAATGCCAGGAGCTCACAAATTAGAATTTTTGCTCACAAGACTCGACAGCTTAGAGGGAGGCCAAAACTTCTTCCTCCATCAGCGACAAACTGGGTTGCGCCCTTTGGAGATGGCTCCAGACATGGGCGTGACATACCTGGCACTCTACCACTCAGGGGTCACTCCCCAGGGTGCTGAAGTATCTCCATGCGGTGGAGTGGAACTGTGTTCCCACGGCTGTGTTTAGAGCAGGTGAAAGGGACAGCTGCTTTCTGGCATTGGGTCAAGGTGTGCCAGAGAGGGGTGTACTGATGACAGCAGGAGCAACAGGGAGTTGGGAATCTTGGGGTGTGGAAGGGGAGGATGCATCATCATCAACAACAACACCCTCTAAGTCACTGCCATCACTGTCCTCCTTTCTAAACAGTGTTTTTTACAGTTGCTTAGGTAGCAGGGCCAGAAAATCTTGAGCAGCAGTTAAAAGCCCTGTTGACATGGAGAGAGCACAGGAAGTGAGTGCTGAGACCATTGAGAGTCCTGATGATGATGTGATGGGTGAGGCTGTGTTCATTGCCCTTGACCACTTGGCACATGAGAACCTGCGGGCATTCCCCCACAGCCATGAGCGTGACCCTTTCTACCCCCTCTTTTGGTGCCAAAGACCTGACCAAGCATACAATGGCAGTCCAGAAGTGGGTGGGGATCTTGGCAAATTGGCAGAAATGGAAACAAACAGGCAGGCAGGCAGACACACAGAAATTGCCCAAAAAGGAGAAGCAGCTGGGGGTGTGTATGTATGAATCAGCATGGATAGCTTGGGGCAGTAAAGTTACCCCAGCTGGTCCCTGAGACTGGAACCATTCCCCCAAGCAGGGCTATTTTGGGGCAGGAACACACAGGAATGGAGTTCTGGCTGGGTCCCAAGTTGGCCACGCCCAGGAGGAACTCATTAGCATAATAGGCCACACCCAACAGCAGAAACTCATTAGGATTGGCTACATTAGGGGTGTGTGGCTTAACATGCAAAGGAGTTCCTGCTACAAAAAGCCCTGAGTTTTGACAACAAACAAGGTAAACAGAATAAGAAGCAAAAGGTGGGTATGGCTGGATGACCACACCTCTGATAACATGGGGTGTGGCCTAATATGCTAATGAGTTTCTGCTGTTGGGTGTGGCCTATTATGCTAATAAGTTTCTGTTGGGCTTTTTCTACAAAAAAGCCCTGCCCCCAAGGCAGGGTGTGTGTAGGAAAGCAGGCAGGCAGACAGGCAGAAATCACCCCAAAAGGGAAAGAAGCTCGGGGGGGGGGGAGTTGAATCAGCATGGAGAACTGAGGCAAAAAAGTCATCCCAGCTGGTCCCTGAGACTGGGACTATTCCTCCCAAGGCAGTGTGTCTGTAGAAAAGCAGGCAGGCTGACAGGCAGAAATCACCTTTCAACGGGGCAAATGGGGTTCAATGTGGCCAAGTGCAAAGTGATGCACATTGGAGCCAAAAATCCCAAATATAAATACACGTTGATAGGGTCTGAAATGGCAGAGACTGACCAAGAGAGAGATATTGGAGTCATAGTAGATAAGTCAATTAAAATGTCTAGACAGTGTGTAGCTGCAGTAAAGAAGGCCAACGCTATGCTGGGGATTATTAGGAAGGGAATTGAAAACAAATCAGCCAGTATCATAATGCCCCTGTATAAATCATTAGTACGACCTCATTTGGAATGCTGTGTACAGTTCTGGTCACCACATCTCAAAAAGGATATTATAGCATTGGACAAAATGCAGAGAAGGGCAACTAGAATGATAAAAGGGTTGGAACACCTTCCCTATGAAGAAAGGTTAAAACGCTTGGGGCTCTTTAGCTTGGAGAAACAACGGCTGAGGGCTCTTTAGCTTGGAGAAACGACGGCTGAGGGGTGACATGATCGAGGTTTATAAGATTATGAATGGGATCGAGCAGTTTGAGAAAGAAGTACTTTTCTCCCTTTCTCACAATATAAGAACTCATGGGAGCTCCATGAAATTGCTGAGCAGTCGGGTTAGAATGGATAAAAGGAAGTACTTCTTCACCCAAAGAGTGATTAACATATGGAATTCACTGCCACAGGAGGTGGTGGCAGCTACAAGCATGGATAGTTTCAAGAGGTAATTAGATAAACTTATGGAGCAGAAGTCCATCAGTGGCTATTAGCCACAAGGTATAGATAGGAAATCTCAGTCTGGGGCAGGTGATGCACTCTATTCTTCGTGCTGGCGGGGGAGCAGTGGGAGGGCTTCTAGTGTCCTGGCTCCACTGCTGGACCTCCTGATGGCACTTGGTATTTTTGGCCGCTGTGTGACAGAGTGTTGGACTAGATGGGCCATTGGCCTGATCCAACATTGGCTTCTCTTATGTTCTTATGTTCTTATGTTCTTATGTACCTCAAATGTAGAAGCAACTCAGGGATGGGATTGAATCAGTGTGGAGAGCTGGGCAGTAAAGTCATCCCAGCTGGTCCCAGAGACTGTAACAGTTCCCACATGGCGGTGTGTGTAGAAAACTAGGCAGGTGTACTGGCAGAAATCACCTCAAAAGTAGATGCAGCTCAGTGAGGGGGGGAGTTGAATAGGTGTGGAGAGCTGGGGCAGTGAAGTCATTCCAATCGGTTCCTGAGACTGGAGCTATTCCTTCAAAGGCAGGGTGTGTGTAGAAAACCAGGCAGACTGACAGAAATTACCCCAAAAGAAGCAGCAGCTGTGGGGGGGGGTGTTTGAATCAGCATGGAAAGCTGGGCAGTAAAGTCATCCGAGCTGGTCCCTGAGACTAGAACTATTCCCCCAATGCAGAATGTGTATAGAAAAGTTGGTGTGCAGGCAGAAATCACCCTAAAAGGAGAAGCAGCTGGGAGGGGGGTTGAAGTAAAGTTGCCCGAGACTAGAACAGTTCCCTCCAGGCAGGATGCATGTCGGAAAGCAGGCAGACAGGCAGAGATGACCCCAAAAGGAAAAGTAGCCCAGTGGGTGAGGGAGAAAATGGCAGAGAAGCCATTGGCAGAGAAGCCCCCCCGCCCAGCAGGCCAAACTGAAAAACACCAAGGAAGGAGCAATGCCTCAAGGCTTAACTGAAACACAAAGTGGGGGTGTGAAATGAAATGGAAAGAAAGGCAGGGAAACCAAACCACCAAGGAACTGCAGGAAAATCCCCCCTAAACAAATAGCAGCCCATGTGAAAAAGAGAGAATGAAATATACTGAGTTCCGAGGTATAGCATAGTGATCGGCTCATAGTTTATTTAGTATCAGGAGTTGAAGACAAAACAGCAGGCTCGTAGGCCTGCTTAAATCCCCGTAGCATGCCACACCCCACACCGGTGATAGGTTTCTTTACAGTGCACCCAATTCCCCATAGGTTCCTACTTGAATCCTAACTGACCGATAGGTCCATTCTAGGATCTGAGCTGGGTATTGTTTATGGATGCGAAGCTTCGCTCCTTCTCATGCCCATGTGCACAGGCGACCATGTGTACGGTTCTCAGCTAGTACACAACAGAGAACAATCCCAGTCCCTCCCCCCCAGCATACAAACACATGAACAAAAAACGAATGGCAAAGCAAAGCCCCCTGGCCCCTGACTGAGTGCAATCCACACGCCCAGCAAAA
Source organism: Gekko gecko (assembly GCA_029375565.1). Lineage (NCBI taxonomy): Eukaryota > Metazoa > Chordata > Lepidosauria > Squamata > Gekkonidae > Gekko > Gekko gecko. Next base: position 160,061,816 of record JAPDNY010000002.1, on the reverse strand, counting down.
CTCTTCTTTCAAATTTATTAACTACACTTTCCCTCTCAGTCTCCGACCAACACCCAACAAAGGACACATGCATTTCTCTTGGACTTATATAGTATCTGAGTCCCATTGCAACAAATGCCTGTCATGCAGCTTTGGAAGTTCCCTATTGGTTTTTCCAAGGCTGGAAAATACCACCTCCATTGTTGTCTAGCAGTTCCGTGCTGGGTTTTCTGAGCCGGTTTCATTTTTCTGAGCTGCCACAAGCCACGCCTTGGAGATTTATTTGGAGACCACATGCATTGGAGAACATTGCATCCAAGTCCTGATCCAGCCAAAATTTGGCCCAAATTTTGGCTCGTCATGCAGTTCATGCTCATCCCTAATAAACAGTATAAATAAATAACGTAAATACAAATAAATAAATTGGATTAAATTCAAATCTGGGCCGCAACTTCATGCATGAAATAGTGGGACCTAGAGGAAAACACTAATGGTCATAGGGTCATTCCAGTTCTCCCCTCCTCCCCAGCAGCCATTTCTGAACATAGGAAAATTTATTTGTGGAGTCACAGGATCTCATGGATTAATAGCCCTGTGGTACCAAGGGGCAAAATTGCTCTCTCTCCTACATTTTGTATGAGCAGAGCTCTGCTGACAGAAGAGACAGGAGTACACCTTTCTCCCTCCCCATTGCAGCCTCCCACAGTACGTGTTTATTATTCGCTGTGGGTCCTGCACCCTCAGAATAAACTCCTGACTGAGGTCTATAGGAGTGAAGATCTTGCATACTTTAAGATAACTTCAAAAGACAAAGGGTAGATTCAGGGAATATAATTAAATATTTTTTTTCAACACTGAATGGTTTTTTGCTTTATTTGATTATTTTAAAGCTTAATACTGTCTATTTCTAGTAAAAGTATTACATAGATAGAATAAAGAACATAAAGACATGAATATTGGCTTGCTGAATTAGCCCAAGATTTATCTAGTCTAAAATTCTGTTTCCAACAATGGCTATCGTCCACTCACTTCTTCAAGTTCACTAAAGAGGCACAAAGGTGACACCCATTATATATTATTGTCCCTAGCATCCTAAATGCATTGAGGTCCCCTTTGGACTGCTACATCAGTTGATAATCTATTAATTTGTCAGTGTTTTTAATACCATAGCTTTTTTGTGTTGTCTGTCCAAGTGGCTGTTTGCTGTCAGGTGAACTAGTATCCAAACAATTCTAGACTGGTTTAAGGAACACTTCTCTCCTAAGCCGTCGGTCATCATGGCCCGCCATGCATTCCACTCAAGGAGCCAGACCACTACTGAATCCATCTCAGTGTTTGTCACAGCACTCCGCCATCTCGCCCATCACTGCAGTTTCCCAGACCTAGAGGATGCCCTGCAGGACCAGCTGGTCTGTGGCCTAAGGGACAAGAAAATCTAGTGGATTGTGTGGGCCGCTACACAATCCTCACCAAAGGTGACCCAAAGTTCAAGGAGTCCATGGAGATGGCCCTTGCAGCAGAAGCAGCAGATCAGTTCACCACAGAGGTCTGGTGCAGAAAAAGCCCACCATCTTTAAGAAGACCATCAATGGCAGCCCACCATGTGGATAGCTCCAAGGAAGGAGCAGATGAGGTACTACAGTTCCAGTGCCCTACACACCACCAGCTACTGCCTGCACTGCAATGCCCATCTGCAACGCCACTTGCTGCTGACACCAACGCACCAACCATGTGCACCAGCTGCAGAGAGCCCCATGAGAGAAGATCCTGCCGGTTCCAGGACACCATGTGCAGGAACTGCAGAAAAGTCAGCCACATCGCCTGTCCACACCACCTCCATCCAGCAGCAACAGATACTGCACTTGCCCTGGGACACCCCAGAAAAAATAATTGTAATGGTCCCGATAGAGGGGAGCCCCTGCCAGATGGAGCTTGATATTGGGTCCTCCATCTTGATAATCTCCAAGGACACATTTAAGAGACTCTGTCCCAAGGGGGGCCCTCCCCTGCAGCCTACCAGTTTCACCCTACGGGACTTTTCAAAAAATGAAGTGGCCATTCCGGAGGAGGGCAAGTTCCGAGTGTGGTACCAGCACTTCGACGGACTTTTGGACTTGCTAGTAGTGAGAGGCAGTCGTATGAGTCTCATTGAACTTTCATGGTTTGCGTCACTGGGGTTGTGCATGAGGGGGGTCCACCACGTGGCCACTAAAGACTTTTGGAAGGTGTGTGACGAGTTCCCCATGGTCTTTGATGGGATGCTTGGTCACTACACCAGATCCCCCATCTCCTTACAGCTCAACCCAGAGGTGCAGCCCATTAGATTGAAGGCCAGATGTGTTCCATTTGCCCTAAAGCCAAAGATAGACAAGGAGCTGGATAGGCTGGTGGCCCAAGGGGTTTTAGAGCCAGTCCCACATGCCCTATGGGAAGCCCCTATAGTAACCCCAGTAAAGCCCAATGTCTGCATCTGCTTGGACTACAAATGCATGATAAATTAGGCCCTCCAGGACCATGCGTATCCTGTCCCAGTGGATGCAAAGATTTTCAGAAAGCTGGACTTAGCTCAGGCCTACCAGCAGCTCCCAGTCGATGATACAACTGCTGAGGCCCAGATGATTGTGATGCACAGGGGCGCCTTCAGAGTGCGACAACTGCAGTTTGGGGTCAGCATAGCCCTGGGAATTTTCCAAAATCAAATGGACTCTCTCCTTAAAGGAATTCCCGGGGTACAGCACTTCTTCAACAATGTTTTGAATGCTGCACTCATGGAGGAGGACTTCGCTGAAAGACTGTGCACGGTCCTCCAGTGATTTCAAGCAGCCGGGCTCAAGGTAAAGCGAGAAAAGTGCCTCCTGGGAGTTCCGCGGGTTGAATTCCTGGGCTTCTCCATCAATGCGCAGGGCATCCATCCAGTTCCAGACAAGGTCCACACCATCATAAACACACCAGCACGGCTGCAGGGCTCCGGTGCAACAGTGGGAGTCCACCCATAAACCCTAGTCCCAGCTACATGTGGACTTTGTGGGGTCCTTCCAGGAGCAGATTTTCTTTATCTTGGTGGACTCCTATATCAAATGGCTGGAGGTGGTGCCAGTCTCCTCCACCTCTTCCAAGGCAGCAATTCGCACCCATCTTCTCCACCCATGGGCTTCCAGACACCGCTCTGTTGGACAATGGAACAGCCTTCAGCTTGGGCAAGTTCCAGGAGTTTATGGGCCGCTGCACAATCCAGCACATCTGATCCACTCCTTTATCCACTCCTTTCCATCCAGCCACCAACGGTAAAGCAGAAAGGATGGTAAGGGTCACAAAGGAGTCCCTCTGGTGGATCATCCATGGCGACTGGGATCACCAGTTCACAGCTTTCTTTTCAGCCACCATGTGACCCCAAGTACCTCCATCGGCCACAGCCCTGCTGAACTCCTCATGGGCCAGCGCCTAACCACCCATGTAGACAGGCTACACCCCGATCACGCACTGGAAAACCACCTGGCAACTGAAAGCCAAGCAGTCCCCCGTGGGTTCTTCCCGGGCGACCTTGTTTACACCTGAAACTTTTCCAGTGGCCCAGCCTGGACCCTTTCCTATGACGTGTCTACCGAGGACTGCCAGATACTGCAGAGACATATTGACCAGCTCTGCCACTGTCAAATCCCTGCCAAACCAGAAGATTGCAATGTGGAGCTGTCACACCCACTGGAGCTGGAGCTCAAGAGGGAACCACTGCCAGCGGCCAGCGAGCAGCTGGGGTTGCCCACGGACGTAGCACTGGAGCAAACAGTCACAGATTGCCCTGAAGTCATGCCAATGCCACCGTCTCCCATCAACACCTCAGCTGCACCACAGGACTCCGGTCCAGAGGCTCAGGCCCCACAGATGGAGCCGGATCGTTCAAACCACGAATGGCGCCGACCAGCCTACTTAAGAGACGTTGTTTGTTGAGGTGTTTTTGAACCTTGGGGGGAGGGGTATTATGTACTGAGCTCAAATTGTACCAGAGAACTGACCTAGCTTGAACAGCTGAACAATAGACAACTAGGATCCTGAAGGGAACCTACTGAATGGGAGTTATCATGTAAATAGCCTATCACTGGGAGTGTGTCTGTGTTGGGTGTGGTGTGTTGCATGCATTTAAGCAGGGCTCGGGTCCTGCCAGAGTGTCTTTTAGCGTTAACTAAAATCACTTAATAAACTATGAGCTGATCACTAAACGCATCTAGAACCCAGTATATTTCAGTATGCAAACTAGGATGTCACTAGCACCACAATTCAGAATCTTCTGGGACTCAGGAAATCCTTCACATTCAGTTCCCTGAGCCTGATTGTTATAAAGCTCTCAGATCTGCTGCACTTTATTTGAGCAACTTGTCATTGAGGGAGGCCACCATTCTAACCATCAACACTCCCAAACTGCCCACCTGTCTGCTGCCCATCTGCTCAACCCATGTACTTGCCACCACTTGGACCTGAGAACCTGACAACCCATCATCTCTTCAGCATTCCAGTTAATCCCATTTTTCTATGTTACCCAGGCTGTGCCCTTCCTAAATTTTTTGGTCACAGGTAAGGAAACACATGGAAAATAATACACGTTCACACATGTATCCCTTATGAAGGCCAGGAACTGGTAGAAGGCTGGTAAGGGCGGGGGGGATCAAAAAGTCTTGCAGCCGAATTTGCCTTCATTCCACATCATGAAGGCACAAAATTGGAGCAAATTTTGCTCTGGAAACATTAAATTTTTATTGCACAGATTTGGTCATGGACAGAATATAGGAAAGTGGCATTCCCTTTCAGTCTCCTTTAATGTGCTTTTGTTTAGTTAATGTGCATTTGTTCATTCATCAGTCTTGCCTGGTGACGCATTATTGATATCATGTTCCATCTTGATTATTTCCATTCTATTTGCCTAGGCATTAGTCCTTACAGATCACTGCTTGTTTCCACAAAGGGGTCCATTTCACCTGAAAGCCAGCGATCGTGCCAGTCATGCAGTCCCTGTAGTATGCAGAGCTACATGACTTTGTCACCCCCGTCAGAAAAGAACAAGATGTTTAGAAGGGAAGGTTGAAATTTCACTTCCCCCAAGGAAGCAGATGGAGCACTGTGCAGGCGGTATGTGTGGTTCAGGTTAAGGGGTCAATTAATGTGACAGCAAAGTATGTTATCCTAAATTTACCAGCATATCTATCACCGTTGCCTGGTTCCTCAGGCAACAGTTGTTCACTTATATTTCCATAGTTATAGAGAATGTACATCTATCTGTCATCAACTCAGCTACTTGAGGGTTTAAAGTTAAAAGGCATTTCTGGGTAGACTTATTACTTCAACTTGGCTTCCAAACAACTTCGACATATCACTGCCTGCCTGTTCCTTCTGTGCTGATTTCAAGTCAGCTTTTCTCTGTATTCTTTCAGACCACCTTTATGTCAAAGTTTCCAAGAAAAATACATCCGGATAGCTTTTTGCCCAGTCTGTTGCTCCGTTTTCTGAATTCCTACCCATGAATTATCAATTTTCCTAGCCTCACACCCCTTTTCCCATTTCTCTCATTAAGTCTCTGTTCTCCATCCATTTTTTTAAAACCTCACTAGAGGTTGAAATACTGCTCAATTCACAATTTGGGGCATATTTTTTTACACCTTTTATGTGCACTTCCCTTCCCCCAAATGTACTCATTATCTTCTTATTTTTGTTTAATTTACAAAACAATTAAGTTGTTTGAGGGGCCAGGGGGACAGCACAAGCCATCCTCCCCACCCCTTTGTAGAGTCCACTTTTCCCTGCAACATATATTTCTCTTCACCTTCTCCTAGGAAAGGGGGTGAGTGCTTTTCCTTGGCATTCCCAATCCCGCCCTATCCCCCCTCTCTGTGATGGTTCTCATAGGGTCCTTTTTCTCTTCCTTGCTTCAGTTGTGTCTGTGTGCATCCTCTGCCCCCCCTGCCCAGTTATGTTATTCCCCTAATTTTGCAAGGTACTTCCTGAGTGGATGCTTTTATAAAACCAACAAAGAGGTTTGTATACATCTGTTTGTTCTTTTTTTATATTCCCCCCCAATCTTAAATTCAGGAGCTAAGAGACAGAGCTGTATATCATCCCATCATCAGCACCTGGTGGGGGAGGACTACCACCATCACCAGTACAAATCACAAAATAAAGAAGAGGAAGGATCCACCAGCAGTTATGAAGAAAAATGGGTGGAAAGTGCAGAAGAGGGAGACAGGGCGGGAGAAAGATGATTCTTCCAAATCCACCAAGCCAAAGAAGCCTTTCACTCTTAGATGCAGCATCTCCTCTCAAAATGATGGTACAGGCTCCCTACTCCTCACTCTCATCCAGAGAAAGCTTTCTTCTTGCCATGATGGATTGGGGTAAACAGGGGGGGAGAGGTAAAGGGACAGATTATAAAGGCACAGAGCTAGAAGGGTAATTGCAATATATTGGGAGGGAGCTGCACTGTCAGGGGTGTGGCATAATATGCTAATGTGTTTCTGCTGTTGGGTGTAGCCTATTATGCTAATGAGTTCCTGCTGGGCTTTTTCTACAAAAAAAGCCCTGCTGACCAGCATCTCCTGGTTTCCCATCAGCACTTTTCTTAGCTGCCTCTTCCCTGAAAATCTGAGGGGACATCTTGCCAGCTGCATAGCAGTTCAGCTGTGTTTGTCTCCTTCCTGCCTGCAAGTATATAGTCTGGTTGTAGCCAAAGGCATGACCCAAAAGGCAAGAGCAAAGCAATGTTTGGATTTGAAATTACATTTGGTCTGGAAATTTCTGTTTTGGGTCCCTCAGGAGAAAAGGGGCATGGAATTGCATTAATAAATAAACAAATAAAAATACAATTTTTTTTGGAAACACACGTTAGGCATACTGTGTAGCTCCACCGTTCCTTATGGTGACATCAACAATGGAAGACAACCAATTCAAAATGCTGAGCTTTGCCTGGGACCACTGAAAGAGAAATTTGTTTGCTTTCTTTTCTTCTCTAAACTTGGAACTTCAGGAAATCTATCTGCTGCAAGTGGCTAGAGAATTATTTTCCTGTCAAATAATTTCCTGCTAGGATCTGTGGATGCTGAGAGCCTGCAAGAGGCTAAACATTTTGTTCCCTTTGTCCAACAGCCTTGAGTCATTCTCCTTGTGAGTTCCGTTTCTCTCTGGATGCCCATAACAAGTTGGATATAATTACACTGTCAAGGAGTTCAGGGGAGATACCGTTATGACAATTTCTGGAAAACTTCAAAAGTGGGGGAGGAAACCTTCTGCTCCTTTCTGGAACAGAAGAGAGGTAACTACTTTTTACTCTTCTTATATCAGAAAGCTAATGCATTTCATTATTTGAAAGAAATTGTTTTATTTAAATTGACAAAGCTGTCTTCCTGACTGCTGGGAAAACCAAATAACATTTACCTGCTAGATAGCTCAAAGTACCTCTCAGCCTGTTTGCTAGCTGCCAAGTAATTTTCTCTCATTACTGAAGTGATAGTGGGAGAATACTCTCAAATTTATTTATTTATTTATTTAATTCAATTTGTATCCCACTCTCCCCACTGAGGTAGGCTCATGGCGGCTCACATTAAAAAGTTAAAATACATTAAAACATGATACAACATCATAAAAACTCATAAACATAAACAAATCACAAATACTGATAAAGACCCAGATACAAATGGGATACCCATTGTTGACTCCAAAACCTACTAACTTCATTAGTGATTTAAACTAGGTAATATCTAGAACTGAAAAAATGAGGATTACCAAAATTTACTATATGATTTCAGCAAGCTACAGCATTTATATATATTTATGCAAAGGTAAAGTGTGCCATCGAGTCACAACTGACTCATAAGAACATAAGAGAAGCCAATGTTGGATCAGGCCAATGGCCCATCTAGTCCAACACTCTGTCACACAGCGGCCAAAATATACCAGGTGCCATCAGGAGGTCCAGCAGTGGGGCCAGGGCACCAGAAGCCCTCCCACTGCTGCCCCCTCCAGCACCAAGAATAGAGTGCATCACCTGCCCCAGACTGAGAGTTCCCATCTATACCCTGTGGCTAATAGCCACTGGTGGACTTCTGCTCCATATGTTTATCTAATTTCCTCTTGAAACTGTCCATGCTTGCAGCTGCCACGACCTCCTGTGGCAGTGAATTCCATATGTTAATCACTCTTTGGGTGAAGAAGTATTTCCTTTTATCTGTTCTAACCCGACTACTCAGCAATTTCATAGAGTGCCCACGAGTTCTTGTATTGTGAGAAAGGGAGAAAAGTACTTCTTTCTCAACCTGCTCAATCCCATTCATAATCTTATAAACCTCGATCATGTCACCTCTCAGCCATCGTTTCTCCAAGCTAAAGAGCCCCAAGCTAAAGAGCCCCAAGTCACAGCGCAACCCCATGAAGTTCCACCTCATGGGCTTTTCAAGGCAAGAGATGAACAGAGCTGGTTTGCCATTGCCTTCCTCTGCCTATTAGCCCCATCTTTCTTGGTAGACTTCCATCCAAGTACCAATCCTGCTCAGCTTCTGAGCTCTGATGAGATTAGGTTAGTTTGGCCTATTAGGGCTGCTGCATATATTTATGTACAACCAGGGGTCATTTCATAGAAAAAGAGCTGCAGGAGTTATTAGCATAAAAAAGAAAAAGAGCTGCAGGAGCTATTAGCATAATATCTCATTAGCATATGCCACACTCCCTGACATCACCAGAAGTGATGTCAGAAGGGGAAGCAAAGGAGGGGAAGGCATCTTCAAAAGTCTCCCCTTCCCTTCCCCAGCCAGCCTGTGGGGGGGGGAGTGAAGAGTTGGGCCACAGGAGGAAAGAGGGTAGGAGAGAGAGAGTAGAGAGAAGGAAAGGAGGAAGGAAAGAGGAAAGAAAGAGAAGGAAAGAAGAAGGAAAAGGGGAAAGGAGAGAACAAAAGGATGGAAAGAGAGAAGTGAAGAAGGAGGGAAAGAAAGAGAGAGAAGAGAAGAAGGAGGGAAAGAGGAAAAGGAGAGAAGGAAAGAAGGGAAAGAGGGGAGGGAAAGAAAGAGAGAGAAGGAAAGAAAGAGGAAAAGGGAAAGAAAGAAAAGGAAAGGAGAGAAGGAAAGGAGGGACAGAAAGAGGACAAAGCGATGGGGAGAGGGAGGAAGGCTCTCCCACCCCCCCATCAAGCCCTCACCCCCCCGATCCCTCACTTACCGCCATCAATGCCTTTCCCCGGGGCCACAGCGCTTCAGCGTGGGCCCTGGGAGGCCAGCAATGGGCCTTTTCAGGCCACCCCGGATCCGCAGTGCTCCAGCCCGGGAGACTGGCAATGGGCCTCTTCAGGCCACCCCTGGGCCGCAGCACTTTGGTGTGGGGAACTGGGGGCAGGGCTTGCCGCCACCGCTATTTGTGCCAGCGCCTGGGCTGCCAGAGCAGTGCTCCAGCCAAAAAAGACCCCTGTGTACAACTCTAAAATTTCAAATAGTGCACAATATGGGGAAATTTGACTCTTAACCATAATGAAAAGAGCAAATGAACCTACTTAATAACATGCATCTTTATGTAACTGTCACAGCTCACAAAATTTTTCTTGCTCCCAAATTCATTTTCCAAAACAAAAAATACAGAAATCCTCAGTAAGCTACTTTCACATTTTGGACCACGAAAATACTTTAAAATCTCTTTGTAACAGCCATGATTCCAGGATGTCAGTGGGAGCCATATAGGGTTGCCAGACTCCAGGTGGGGCCTGGGGATCTCCCGCTTTTACAGCTGATCTTCAGCTGATAGAGATCAGCTCCCCTGGAGAGCTGCTTTGGAGGGTGGACTCTATGGCATTGTACCATGCTGAGGCCCCTCCCCTCCCCAAACCATGCCCTCTCCTGGATCTACCCCCAAAGTCTCCAGGTATTTTCCAATGCAAATGTGCAGAGGGGAAAACTGAGGCACACAACTTTTTAAAAGAATGAATGTATTTAAAAAGAATTCAGCATTTCCATGTCATTTAGACCTAAAAAGGAAAAAAAAATCTGACAAAGCTTAAAAAATAGAAAAATACAACAAGGTAGATTTGAGTCCAGTAGCACCTTAGAGACCAACAAGATTTGGGGGGTATGAGCTTTTGAGTCAAAGCTCCCTTTGTCAGATAGCTACAAATACATATATAAGAAAAATACAATGTGTGTGTGTGTGTGTGTGTGTGTGTGTATACCTACAAGAAAATTACAAGATTCCTTATTCTATACTGTCTGAGTCAAGATGTTATGCTTAAGTATGGTAAAGATCTCATTACATGAGATATGAAATGCAAGTCAGGGCTGGGGGTTTGCTATGACATGTAGGTACACATGTGGAACTGGCAGTGAAACTAGCAGTCCTCTGCTGCCATTTTTTGCTGTCAAAAGCAATGCAGGATGGAAAGGAGGGAAGGCTGAAGCTCCAGAGCCAGGTCCCTCCCTCAGCTATTTTGAAGGTAAGTCCCAGTCAGATATGAAATTTGTCAGGTTGGGGAAAACTCCAACCCAACTTGCATTTCCGTCTCATGCAATAAGACCCCAATAAGAGCTTTGTTTCCTGGACTTTCAAAGGACTTTGGTTGGAGGGGCAGATTTTTGACTACCATTGTAGCCAGGTACATGTAGTCCCAGAACCAATAAGCAAAGAAAAGCAAGAACTTGTCTCCGTGATAAGACATTACCAATTGGAAATCTCTCTTGAATTGGCCACAACTTCTTTTGAAACTTGTAGTACTATAACCTGGTTTTGAAAGTTTATCCTATCAGAATTGGTGTAGAGGGTTCCTTAGCCAATGGAGAGGAGATCCTTAGCCAATGGGGAGCTAGCCAACTGTAGAAGACTAGGCAAGTAATATTTTCAAAATTAATTTAAGAAACGAGAAAGGATGTTGTATTTTTTCTACTTCAAGCAGGGAGCCAGATGAAACAGGAGGAAACTAAACATCCATAAACCCTAGCCCATAGCAGGAAGAAAATTCAAAAAACAATTTGGCTGGAGGAAGTTGCACAATAATGTGTGAGCTGGGATGAAGCCCTTAAAGGAAGTTTAGGTAAAGGTTGGGGGGGGAAGGACAGAGAAGATAGGAGTAGTCATAGGGAAAGGAATGGGGGGAGGGAATCTGTCAGAGGGATCTCTAATATTATTAAATTGATCTCTAATATTATTAATTTGTAAATATGTTTTCTCTGAAGTCCTGAGCAGGGCTGTTAATGATGGGATGTTTTGAAGATCATTCATTCGTAGGGTCTCCATAACTTGGAAGTGTCTTGATGGCACTTAACACACACACAAAGATCTCGTCAGAATATAACAGTTCCACATACTTCTTTATTTTTGATATTTTTTTTCTTTAGTTAGTTGTCTACTCATTTATACCCTACGCTTTGGCTTCCATCATTCTCCTCCCCTCCATTTTATCCTCACAACATCCCAGTGGGAGGTCACCCAGTAAGTTTCTGTGGCAGAGTGGGGATTCAGACTGTGGATGTCTCAGGTCCTAGTATGGCACTCCAATCACACTGGCAAATTTAGCAGCCAGTCAGTGTTTCAACTGTTTTTCCACTATATCCAGCCCCTAATGAAGCCAGAAACTATAGTGATGCTGAGCACACACTGGATTTTCTGTGTACATAGGTCACAGGGAATGGTTTCTATTTACCTTCCCCCTACTTACTTCCTACAGCCGATGCATATATGTGTGATAATAGCATGCCAGTTGCTGCTGCTTCTTTTTTTAATAGATTTATCATTTTTCCATTATGAAGAGAATAAATACAGAAAAAGGTTAAACAATGCTATCAGAAATACATATGGGAGTTCATTTGGTCATTTTTTCAATCCAATTATACACTTTTTGCCATCTTTTCTGAAACATTTTTTTGTCTTTTCCTGAAAAAAATCATATTTAATTTGTCCATTTCTGCTATCTGAGCTATTTTCATAATTAATTGTTCTCTACTTGGTAGCATATCCATTTTCCAACATTTAGCTACGAGGATTCTTGACATGATAAGTATATACAAAATAATGCATGAATCATGGTACTTAATCCCTTCTGGTATAATATTGAGTAAATAGATTTCTGGCTTTAGTCGTAATCCTATGTTTAATATTTCTTCTATTACTTTTTTAATACTTTCCCAAAATTTAACAATCTTTTCACAGTGCCACCATATGTGGTAAAATGTTCCCACATTATTCTTGCATCACCAACAAGTCCCTGAGACATCCTTATAGTATTTTGACAGTTTGTCCGGCGTCCAATGCCACCTATAAAACATTTTATATATGTTTTCCTTAAATGATACGGCTCTTAATAATGTCGCAGATTTCCAGGATTTTGACCAGTCTTAAAGTTAGATGATATCCCATATCTTGCCCAGTTGCTGCTTCTTTACAGCTGCATTCATAGGGCAATTTTTTTCCATGTTCCTTCCCTTGCTGCTGCATTGTTTTCCCCCCACACACAATTTCATTGCCCCAGCCCCGACAGCTGGCATTAAAAAGCCACTTGGGGGGCTTTTTAAAAAAACTGGTACTTGACTCGCAGCCATAGCTTTAAACTACAGCAATATATTAACTGCTGAATTTAAGCTATATTTGGTGTGTCATCCCTGTAGGTTAAATAACTGACATTTTGTTGTAGCTTTAATGTATTTATTTATTTACAATATTTATATCCCACCTTTCTGCCTGAGTGGGGGAAGGTGGCCACATGGGGCCAGGGCAAGGGAAATGATGCCAACATGACGAGCAGCTTCCTGTCCACACAACATGCAAAGGCACTTGGACTACAATGTTTCCCAAAAGATCGTAACAAACCAGGTTTGGGAATTATTGCAGCAAAGTGGAGGAAACATATAAAGTGAGCAATAAGGGGACAGCATTGTATAGATGCTCCCCCAAAAAAATCCTGCCCCAGTTTAGATACCGTACAGGGCAAAATTATTTTGCAGAAGTAGTTTGTATGTATGCAGAAAGCCTCAGGAACTTCTTTGTCAGCACCAATCAGAGCAGATACCTTTGTTTTAACACTTCCTTAAAAGAAGCTTTCATAATAGTTTTCTAACAATATTTAGCCTAACAGAGTCTCATTCTCTAGGTCTAATATATAACCAGTTGATGGAGAGAGAATTCTTTTTCCTGATTGGTGTAAACCCAAAAATAAATACAGTCAGTCACCAGTGGATTAAGTGTGTATTGATTGCTACCATAACTAATTCCAAGTCAATTTTCAGCCCACATAAAGGGGAGGGAAAGTCATAACTTTTATATAGTCAATTTGTAGGCAGTGTTCCACTGGATTGTTTATTGAATTGTACTAGGTATTTGCAGGGCATTTGTCATTCACAAGGGTGAGGCTTGATTTAGCAGCAGAAAGTAGCCACATGTTTTTATAGACCGTGGCTTTCAATCAGTGCTACTTCCAGCTAACTACAATAAAAACTTGTTAGCCTTTAAGGTGTATATAGATTCCTGTTTATTTTGCATCACCAAGTATTTGAACAGAGAGGAATGTGCTGGTTCATGCAACCTACACTGCACCAATACAACTGATGTACATGTGTATTTCACATCCCTTTGAATCATAATTGCACCAGCAATTGTGCCAGCTGTGGAGTAATGAAGTGCCACAAAAGTGGGGTAATTAGCATTACAAATACAGTTATTTTGGCTTGATATATGTAGTGAAAATGCCTTACACTTGAGAATTCATATCAAAGTTTGCAGTAATTGTGTCTACACTCTGTACTGGCTCAGAGGTTAGCCTTTTTCTAGCTGACAGGTACATAAAGGAAAGGGCAATTATATGAGTTACTTCCCAAGTCCCCTAACCAGGTGAGAAAAAAGACAGCTGATCCCACCAAGGCAAGAATCACACCCATGCCTCAAAACTGGGAGGTCAAAGGAAGAGAATAAAACAGAAATCTAGTGGTGTCATGGCCCAGCCAGCTCAGTGAATCACACAGAGTCCTGAGGGGAGGAGCTAAGGTGGGTGGCTTGAGGAGCACCCAAGGGGCCAGGAAGGGACCAGCCCTGCAGAGTGTTGGCGGAGTTTAAATATGCAAGGGCAGTGGAGCACTGACTGTTTAAAGAAAAATAAGTAGGTTTTAAAGAAGAACAAACTGTTATAGAACATAGAAGAGAGAGAGCTTTAGCTGTCTAGTCTAACTGCTGTAAAAGAAGAACAAAAAGCAACAGGAAGCTCTATAGGAGTAGGAAGTCTCCAGAAGAGCCAATCAGGAGACAGCAAGGACACAATTTGAAAAAGTGGGAAGTCCCTAGTCTAGCTATGCTAACAAGTCCTTCAGCTGTTCCTCTGTAGGATGATCTTCAGATCTTCTTCATAAGGCTGCACTATAGTCCTTGCATATTCTAACAGAGAGGAGTATGCTGAGGAAATATCAGTGGTACCAGAAGCCACAATGCCAGACTCTGCAAGAGAAACCCACCACTGGCTCCAAGTTAGCCACTTCATCGAGTGGGACTCAAACCCAAACCTGTAGCCCCTCAGAACCTTCTCCCACTCCACGGGAGGGCAGTGACAGAAAGCCCAGGCTGAGGTGGCACAAACAAGAAGAAGTGCCAGATTGGCTGGGCACAGCCTCTCTGTAGATCTAGAGCAGAGCATTGAGAATCCTGGCCAACGCACAGCCCAGTCACAGGAGCGTAACATGTGCCAGCAGTGCAGCTGACCCTGATTACCTTCTAGTCTATTTAGGGTGAGGTATGGGAAGGCACTCTTGCTGGATCAACTGGTCCACCAGGTGCAAGCCTGTGTTCTATGTCCTGCTCCTTGCCACTGGCTCTGGTTGATGCCCCCAAACCTCACTATCCAGGCCAAAGGAGACCTGACTGAACTTGTCTACAGAGTGCAGAACAAGTGGCTCATTAAAACTAATAATATTGATTTCAGTATGTGCTTTGTGGCTCACAGCCAACTTTGTTAAATCAACATGTGCTGGAAAATTGTACCAGGGAACTTTTATGGAGTGGTTTGGGGGTGGAGTGCAAATTACCCTTTCAAGTGTAAATCTTGGTGCTTGGTGCAAATTACCCTTTCAAGTATAAATCTTAATGTAAGGGAGAAAAGGAAGAGTTGATTTAGAAAAGGTAGGTATGAGCAGGAGTCTTTTGGGGCCGGAGCATGCCAGAGTGCTGCTCCAGCAGCCCAGGCACTGGCACAAATGGTGGTGGCAGCAAGCCCCGCCCCCAGCTGTGTCCCAGGGCTGGCCTGAAGTGCTGGGGCCCAGGGCCGGCCTGAAGAGGCCCATCGCCGGCCTCCTGGGCCCGCGCTGGAGTGCTGCGATCCCGGGGCAGCCTCAAGAGGCCCGTCGCTGGCCTCCCGGGGCCCACGCTGGAGCGCTGCGACCTCAAGGTGGCCTCAAGAGGCCCATTGCCAGCCTCCCAGGGCCCACGCTGGAGCACGGTGGCCCCGGGGGAAGGCATTGATGACGGTAAGTGAGGGATCTGGGGAGGGTGAGGGCTTGATGGGGGGGTGGGAGAGCCTTCCTCCCTCTCCCCATCTCTTTGTCCTCTTTCTGTCCCTCCTTTCCTTCTCTCCTTTCCTTTTCTCCCTTTTCCTCCTTCTTTCCTTCTCTCTTTCTTTCCCTCCCCTCTTTCCCTTCTTTCCTTCTCTCCTTTTTCTCTTTATCTCCTTTTGTTTTTCCTTTTCCTCTTTCCCTCCTTCTTCTCTTCTCTCTCTTTCTTTCCCTCCTTCTTCCCTTCCCTCTTTCTCTCCTTTTGTTCTCTCCTTTCCCCCTTTTCCTTCTTCTTTCCGTCTCTTTCTTTCCCTCTTTCCTTCTCCTTCTTTCCCTCTTTCCTTCTCTTTTATCCCCTTTCCTTCCTTCTTTCCTTCTCTTTCTTTCCCTCTTTCCTTCCTTCTTTCCTTCTCTCTACTCTCTCTCTCCTTCCCTCTTTCCTTCTGTGGCCCAACTCTTCCCCCCCCCGCCGCTGGCTGGGGAAGGGAAGGGGAGGCTTTTGAAGATGCCTTCCCCTCCTTGCTTCCCCTTCTGACATCACTTCTGGTGATGTCAGGGGGTGTGGCATATGCTAATGAGATATTATGCTAATAGCCTAGTAGCTCATTAGCATACCTTGTGCTAATGAACTCCTGCAGCTCTTTTTCTATGAAATGACCCCTGGGTATGAGACCCATTATAAATCAACATAATTATCTAGTTACACATACTAGATGGTGAGTGAGGTCAGAGGTTCAAACAGATAAGCAAAAGGTTTTAGCAAAAATTAACTAGTGTCTTTACAACAGTATACTTTGATAAAACATCAGCCAATTAAAAGTACCACAAAGTGGGTCCTATAGAACTATTAGAATTTGTAGTGACTGAAGATCCAAGTTTTTGTTTAAGCCAGGGTGATATGTAGTATTTAATGTTTTGATGAGTTCTAATTCAGCACTTCCACATTGTATGCTCCTCTTTGAATTGTTTCCATAAAACAGTAACTTTAAAGTCTGTGATAAAATATCCATGTAGACTAAAATTTCCTCCAGTGCTTTCTGAATATTGTGGGGTTTTATGCTGGATTCATGTCAACTGAGTCTTTCATGAAGAGGCCAATGTGTATTTGTCCAATGTAGACTGTTAAAAGGGCATTGCTGGCCTATGATAGCATATATCAAATTGAATGATGTGGAAATCGATGAGCCATAGAGGGTAGAGCTGGTATTATTAGGGATAGAGTAGATCTTCTTTTAGGACAGGAAAAGATATGATGGCTCACGGGCAGCAGGCAAAAGGGAGATTATTTAACCCTAGGACATGAGGGAGAAGTTGTCCTGCTCTTAATCTCTCCATTTTACTGTAAACCATACCATTCTGGATTTCATCTCGAGCACATGTTGCTGAACAAGGGGAAAAAACTCCAAACACATAAAAACCAGGTAATGGGTGATCTCTAAATGTCTGCAACTCTAAGAATAAATAGCCTATACTACTTTAACATCAGTTAGAGTTTAGAGGATTGTATGTTATCGCCTTTCTTTTTATCCTTGCTCAGTCTGATGTGATTTCAAAATGTTATGTATGCTTGTTATTTCTTTATTAAACTTCTTAACAAAGTAGATAGTTGATTAAACCTGCATTAAGTCCAAACCAGTTACATTTTCACACTTATCAAGAAGAAGTAAGGGGCAAGGGAAGCAATCTCTTCATCCCTATAGTGTGCAATTGCATGTTAGTCTCCTCAGTAGCCATGAGAGCAAAGTGGCAGGTGAGAAACAGAGGCAGAACCTTTAAGCAGCAAGGTGACACAAAAGCTCATACCTTGAATGAAACTTTGTTGGTCTTAAAGATGCCACTGAACTCAAACCTTGTTCATATTCTTCAATGTTAACTTTTAGCAGCAAAAGAAATGCCTAGAGAGAATTCAGTTACACCAAGAGTAAGGAAGAGGAGTGTCTCGCTGTGCAGATGCCCATAATGGCTGCAGAACACCTAAGCTCCCATGCAGGAAGAAACAAGGCTTGCAAGCCTATTTTCCCACAACATCCACTGCAGATTCACCTTGCAAAAATCACAGTGGTAAGACAACTAATCTCCAGCTCCTTAGAGTTCTTTTTTTTTTTTAAACAAAATTTTTATTGGGATGCATTCAACATTGTTAAACATCATTACCAATACAATTTCCAAATATTCTCATCCCATCCCCCCACCCCCCCTAATAGGCTTCCAACACTGCTAATAACAAAAAAAGAAAAAGTTAAGAGGTAATCAAGTTTAGACTTATAACAATCGACAAACCAGGTAACAAAATTCAGATACATAAAAACCTGACTTTTTCCAACATAATTTCCAATAAAGGTACAGTACAATCAAATAATCATTTCATTTCACATTCCGTATCAATACAAATCAAGATTGTACATTTTCCCTTTCATTCTATATTCAGTTTCCATGTAGAATTTCAGGCCTTCCCAGTCTTTTAGATATTGTTCTGCCATTTGTCCATTTAGTTTTTTTCGTCATTTTGTCCATTTCAGCTAAAAATAGCAGTTTTCTTAACCAGTCATGTATATCTGGCACCTTCTCCGCTTTCCATTGTTGAGCAAAGGCCATTCTCGCCGATGTAATCATATACCATAATAGTGTCCTTTTTTCTTGTGGAATTTTTTCCATTGTCAAACCTAAGAGAAGACGTTCCGGACTTTTCCTGATAGGAATTTTTAATATCTTCTGCATCTCACAATGTACATTTGACCAGTATATTTTTGCTTTATCACATGACCACCACATATGGTAAAAAGAACCCTCTGTTTTTTTTACATTTCCAACACTTATTACTCAAGTTCTTATCCATACTAATATTGGCAATCTTTTTTGGTGTCATGTACCACCTGTACATCATCTTATAACAATTTTCTTTTACATTAACACAGGTTGATATTTTAAGAGCTTTTTTCCATAAAAATTCCCATGCTTCCATGGAAATTTCCTTGTTCATATTTATGACCCATTTTATCATTTGCTCTTTAACAGTTTCATCCAAAGTATAAACAGTCAACAAGGTTTTATACATCTTTGATATCATTTTTCACTCTTTTTTCAACCATATATCTTCAAACTCATCGTTCTTAGCTCTAAAACCAACCTCTTTACAATCTTTTTTGTAAATATCCCGTATTTGACAATATTGTAATCATCCATACTCAAATTCTAATTCACTATTTGGTTTTAAAACATATTTTTTTCCTTCCTTTTGAAGCAACTCTTGGTACTTCAACCAATCATTACCTTTATATTCTGAAAAAGGATGAATAACTGCAGCAGGAACAATCCACAAAGGCCTCTCATCAGAAACTGTGTTCTTGTATCTGGTCCATGCATCAAACAGTGTTCTTCTTACATAATGATGCTTAAACATTGAGTCTATTTTATTTTTCCCATACCAAAGATAGGCATGCCCGCCAAATCTGCAATCGTGACCCTCAAGGGCCAAAAGTTTTCTGTTTTCCAAATTAACCCAGTCAGTTAACCAAGACATACATACAGCTTCATGATACAAACGCAAATTCGGGACTTGGAAGCCACCTCTGTCTTTAATATCATACATTATTTTCATTTTAATTCTTGGCTTCTTTCCTGCCCAGATAAACTTGAAAATTTCTCTTTGCCATTTCACCAGCACTTTCACATCCTTCACAACTGGTATTGTCTGGAACAAAAACATTAACCTGGGCAGTAAATTCATTTTGACAACGGCAATTCTTCCAAGAAGAGATAATCTAAGTTTTTCCCATTTTTCTAAATCACTCTTTATCGAAACCCATAGTTTTTCATAATTATTCTTAAACAAGTCAATATTTTTCATTGTAATTTCAACTCCCAAATATTTATCCTTTTTAACCACTTCACATTCTGTCACGTTTTGTAACATTTGTTGCTTTGTAGCTATCATGTTTTTACACAATATTTTGGATTTATTCTTATTTACATAGAACCCTGCGAGATCGCCAAACTCTTTTACTTTTTCAAATACCATAGGCATATTATTAACAGGATCTTCAACAATAAACATAATATCATCAGCAAATGCTCTTAATTTATATGAAAAACCTCTAATAGTCAAACCTTTTATGTTATCGTCATCTCTAACCATTTGCAGCAATATCTCCAAAATCCAGATAAATAGCAATGGTGACAGGGGACAACCCTGTCTGGTTCCTTTTCTGACCCGGAACACTTCTGTTGATTCTGCATTCACAATCACCGTAGCTTTTTGTTCTTTATATATTGATTGAATCATTCTTATAAATTCTGCACCCATCTGGGATTTCTCGAACACTTTAAACATAAATTCCCAATTCAAATTATCAAATGCCTTTTCTGCATCTAAAAATAAAAAGCCAACTTCTTTTTCCGGGTGTTTATCATAATACTCAATTGCGTCTAAAACAACCCTCATATTGTCTTTTATTTATCTATTTGGCAAAAACCCAGCTTGATCTTCAGCAATAGTGTCTTTCAAAAACCCTTTAAGGCGCTCTGCTAAAATTTTTGCAAAAATTTTATAATCATTGTTTAAAAGTGAGATTGGTCGATAATTTTTCACATTTGTTAAGTCTTGGGTTTCTTTCGGTATTAAGGTGATTGCAGCTTCATTCCAAGAATCTGGGATCTTCCCATTTTTTCTGATTTCATTTAGAAGAATCTCTAGAACCGGAACCAGGTCTTCTTGAAATTTTTTATAAAATTTAGCTGAGAAACCATCTGGTCCTGGAACTTTGGAGATCTTTGCCTCTCCTATTGCTTTACTGATTTCTTCTTTAGTTATCACAGCATTTAATATTGCTTTCATTTCTGGGCTTGGTTGCATCAAATTAACTTTAGATAAATAGTCTTGGATTTTTTGCTGGTCCACTTGTTTTACTTGAAAAAGAGTCGCATAATATTTATAGAATTCCCTCCGGATCCCTCCTGGGTCTATGATTTCTCTGTTCCCATCTTTCAGTTTAGTTATTATTTTATTCTCTCTTCTTTTCTTCAATTGCCATGCCAAATATTTCCCTGGTTTATTTGCTCCTTCAAAGGACTTCTGTTGCAATTTTTTCAAGTTCCAATATACTTCTTTATTTAACCTCACCTCGTATTGTTCCCTTAGGATCCTCAGCTCTCTCAAAATTTTCTTTTTGCCAGGTCTTTTCTTCAGCTCTGCTTCTTTTTTTTTAATATTTTCCATAATCTCTTTATCTATTTTCAATTGTTGTTTTCTTTCATTATTATTAATTGCAATTAGATGTCCTCTCATCACAGCTTTGTACGCCTCCCATACCGTTTGCGTCTGTACATCCTTGTTTAAGTTCAGTTGAAAATACGTTTTGGTTTCTGTCCTTATTTTGTCCACAATATTTTGTTTGTCCAGTAAATCCTCATTGAGTCTCCATCGAAATTTCTTTCTTTTAACATATGTTGACCACTTTACTGGGCTGTGGTCAGAAAGAATTCTAGGTAAAATTTCAATTTTACATGTTTGCAAGATCAGGTTCTCGGTCATCCACATCATGTCTATTCTTGAAAAAGATTCATGTCTTGATGAGTAAAAAGAATAATCTTTGTCCTTAGGGTTTTTAGTTCTCCATGCATCTTCCAGATGTTCATGTTTTACCATTTGAAAAAAAACTTTCGGAAGTTTACCTATACCTTCGTTTCCTTTTTTTGATTTTCTGTCAATAACATTATTAACAGTACCATTAAAGTCGCCCATCAGTATCATTTGCTCATAGGTTAACTGTTGTAACTGTTCCCACAAATCCTGAAAAAATTTTCCTTCGCACCATTCGGAGCATAGAGATTCACAATTAAAGTTTTTTTACTCTGAAGTATAACTTCCACTGCCAAAAATTTCCCTTCATTATCTTTAAAAATTTCTTTTGGCTCCAATTCCTTTTTAATATATGTGACAACTCCTTTTTTCTTTTGTGAGGAGAGGGAATAAAATTCCTCTCCTAATCTTTTTTGAATCAAAAATTTAGCATCAGTCTTTCTAATATGTGTTTCTTGCAAACAAACAATATCACATTTTTGTCTTTCCAACCAAAGTCTAATATTTTTTCTTTTGTGAGGTGAATTAAGTCCATTAACATTCCACGATATGATTTGACTCTCCATGTTAACTTTGTATTTATTTATCAGAGTCTTTAAAATTATCATTGATGAATCTGTTCATTTGCTCTACTGACTTGATGGTGACTCTCTTCTGCTTAAATGTAAAACTGACACCTTTTGGAATTTCCCATCTGTATCTTATACCCTCTGTTTTCAGTTTGTCAATCAAATCTTTAAAAAGTCGTCTGTCCTGAAGAATTGTTCTGGGTGGTTCCTTTAATATCATAATTTTCTTGTTATCGATTGTAAAATCTTCCTGAAATTGTTGCTTGAACAAGTCTTCCTTCAATTTTTTGGATATAAACTGGACAATCACATCTCTGGGTAGTTCTTTCCTTTGTGCAATCGCAGAGTTGACTCTGTACACCAAATCAATCTGTGCCGCCACCTTCTCCTCTTCCAGTTTTAAAAAATCTGCAACAGCATCCACCATAACAGAATAGATATTCTCATTTTTATCTTCAGGGATTCCCCTAAATCTCATATGATTAAGCATTCCATTGTATTCCACCATTACGTTAGCTTTTGCTGCTTCTTTAGCAACCTCAGAAACATTAGTCACCACTCCTTTCACTCTTTCCTCCACCTCATCTGCTCTTTTGTTCAATGCCTGTATTTCTTTTGTAATCCCAGACAGGTCTTTTTTCAAATCTGTTACTTCTGTTACTAGAGTTTTTTCCATTTTTTGTATAGCATCCATCACTCGTTTGCCCTCTGTCGCTGCCGAAGATCGTAAGCTGTCGTTTAAAATTCACATAAAACTCACATCAAATTAAAGTCCTTCTTGTGCCCAGTTAAACCGCTCTATTTTCGCTTTTTTCTGTTAAGTCTTTTGGCTAAAATCCGAATAAATCTTTTTTGACCTTCTCAAAATGGCGGGTGCAATTTCTCTATGGTAGATGGCTCTTCCTGTTGTTCACTTCCTGTCCGGCAATCTTAATCGTCCCTCTTGACTTCTGGTTTCCTCCCTTCTTCTGGCCTCCTTGGTCGTCTCTAGGAAATGCTACTTGTCTGGTCTGAGGTCACTTCCTGTTCTGGTGTTTTTTGTCGCAGCTAGAGTACTTTTCCACACTAGTTCTCGCGGGGCTTGATGTTAGTTTCTATTTTAAAGTCAATATTCCAACCGCAGGAATGATCAACAAACCGGCTTTTTGGCCTTTTTTACTGTTTATCCGTGTTTTTTCGGAGTCGGTGTTAGTACACACAATACAGCACGATCATGCGCTTCATCGGATGTTGTTTACTCTCGGGATCAACGCGTCTCCAGTGAGGAATTTTAAAAAGTTACCTTCGAAGTCTGTATCTTGTTATAGCAGTGTTTCCTTGTTATCAATTTCCGTAGAATGTCTTGGAGGTCTGGGTCATGCGTTCTTATGTTGAGAATCCAACTCGGTGGGGTCTTGTAGAGAAATTCCGAAGTGCCCTCTTGGGGGGAGGGGATCAAGGCTGGTCGCGACGCTCTTTAAAGCCCCGCTATCAGCCGATCTCAACTCCCTTTCGGGCCGATGCTCGTTGCTAGTCACTCCCCTGCCTGGGGAGATCTGCAGTGGGCTGTTTGTAGCCCACCCTGTTGTAAAGACCCTCCGTATGCTCTGGGAGCTCTGAGAGCAAGCCAGAACATGTCAGGACGCCATGGATACCAGACCGGAAGCCTCCCAGCTCCTTAGAGTTCTATCTAAAGACACAGTAGATCATCCCATCTTTCAAAAAGTTCAAAAATCCAAGCAGCAATGGAGTATATAGCAGTTCTGCTGGACAATTTCCCGTTATGAAAGAGCCTGGTTGGAAAGAAACCATTCCTGCCCTTGTACTGCAATCCCTGCCCAAATTGTGCTCCAATATTGCTGCAGTTTACTAAGTGAAATGCTTCAGTGCTTTGAACTTTGGATAGACTATTGTCTCATCCAGAAGGAAAATCAGATTTCAAAGTCAAGGTGTTTAGACAGCAAAGGTGACAAACAAGCAAGTATTGGAGTGCATAAAACCAGACATGTCATTGGAAGGGAAAATCATAAAACTACAACTGACTTATTTGGCCATGCCATATGGAAGAACTCGCTAGAAAAAGTAATTATGCTTGGATTTGTTAGTGACAAAAGTAAACTGGGCCACCAAATAACATAAGGGCTAGACACCACAAAAGTTGACACCAATATGAGCATGGAATGACTCAAAGCAGGGCTATTTTTGGGCCGGAACACACTGAAACAGTGTTCCAGCTAGCTTCTGAGCAAGCCCCTCTCCTCCCTCGCCAAAGCCCTGCTCCGCCCCACCCCACCCTCAGAAAATTGGGGGCCAAGTCATTGGTCTGCCTGCTGTAGTGGTGGTAGAGGTGCAGCATGTGCTCCGAGACCATGTTGCAGCAGCAGTGGTGGCTGAGAGCCCTGGCTCACCTATCCATCCCCTGCTGCTGCCCAGCTCCTGCCTCCTGCTCCACTGCTGCTTTTTCTGGGGTCAGCCAAGCACTCCCACGGTGCCTGCCTGGGAGCCAGAAGGCTCCAGCCCTGGCAGCAGAGGCACAGCAGTGGTAGCAGGAACAGCAGGGCATGGGGAGAACCAGCCATCCTGCCCACCACTGAGGGGAGCAGGGAGTGGTGCTGCCAGAGCAGCAGCCAATTGCACCACCTCCCCTTCCTCACCAAGCCAACTGCAGGGGGAGAGGAAGAGAGAGAGAAGTTGAGGGGGGGCCAGACTGAGAAAGCACACTGCCACCACCTCAGCAAAAACAAAGGATGCTTCTAGTTTCAACTTTTATTTGTCTCACCACATTTTAAAGAATTCACAAAAGAGGCTATAGACTGCAGGGGTGGCCAAACTGAGGCTTGCAAGTCGCTTGCAGCTCACGAGGCTTGCTTACCACCCCATGTCCCCCCCCCCGCCTGCAGCATGTCCACAGGCAAGGCAACAAAGCCGAGCCGAAGTAAGCACCTGTGCGCCCACCTGCCCTTCCTTTCCTAGCCTTCCTTCCTTTCCCAGGAATCCCTCTGTGGGGAAGGAAACAACAGCAACGGTGGCAGCTGGGGAGGAGCAGGCTGCGCCTGGATCACTTGCTGGTAGAAGAGGAGATCAGCACCTGTCCTTGTGGGGCTCTGGCAAGTGCCCATTGAGTGAGATCAGAGGTGGGGCGGCACATGCCGCTTGAGAGGGCCATGCTCCCATTAAGCACAGGTGGACTGAGTTGGCGGGCTCCATGTGCATCACTCAATGGCTGAAGAGGAGAGAAGCGCCCATCTGACTCCTTGCAGAGCTCCAGTGAGTGCCCATTGGGCGAGACTGGAGGTGGGGCATGGTGCACCACCTGAGAGAGCCACACTCCCATCGGGCACAGGCAGACTGAGTAGGGGGGCCACACAGCTCACCTGCTCCGAGGGAGGGGGTTGACTCAGGAGCAAGGAAGCCTGGTGCCTCGGGGTCACTGTTGAAAATGTCCTTCAGTGAAATGGCGTCTGGATTCATCCGAGGGTGGGTGGGTGGCTTTCTTTCCTGCCTGCCTGCTTCCCAGTCTTTTCCAGTATGAGAGAGGCCCCCTTTTTTAAACATCAACAAATTTCATGGAGACCCCCACACACACACATGATAGCAGTGGGCTGCCAGCTCCAGGTTGGGAAATACCTGGAGATTTGGGGGGGGGGGGAGCCTGAAGAGGGTGGGGAAGGACTTCAATGGGTTGTAATGCCATGCAGTCTGGTTACCAAGTGGCCAAACTAGCCACGATTTCCTCCACAGCTGGGCATCCTGTGTTTCTGGAAGGAGTAAACTGCATGCCCTCCTGGAAAGAGGCATCTGCAGGCTACAATCAGACAGATACCCACTTGGAGATCATGAGAAAGCCAGTGATGGAGCAGGGGGAGTCCCATATGTACTCCCCTGCTACTGTGGCCACCTCCAAAGGTAAGAGGAGCAGTGTCCATCCACAGAGAAAAATCTAAAGACAAAATGTGTGCAATACCTTAAAAAAACACCCTATTTTTAAAAAGAATAAGAAACTATTCATGTTTAAGGCATGATGATTTAGAAAGTGAAATGTCTGAAGAAGCCCTTGGTTAGAGGCAACAACACAAAAATCTATCCCATTCCCTTTGATAACTATACTCCTATATTCTGATAGCTGTCTGCTGTAATCAGATGGTATATGCTTTGTAACATCTGGATAATGGGGTTTCAACTTTAGTCTCATTAATGTAATATTTCTATTTCAACTGTAGTCTCATTAATGTAATATTTCTATTTAAGTGATAAGACTCTCTGATAAAGCAAAGCTTTTGTTGATCATGTAAAGCACCATGCAAAGAAAGTGAAATCTTTTAAACTCTAGGGTAATTTTAGAGTGATTTAAGTAGCCCTAGCTTTTTTTGGAACATGTACCAGGTCTTTTGTTTTCTGCAGAGTTTCAACTTTCTTTTCAAAAACCTATTCCTGATGTTGCCAATGAAAATGTCAAGCTTATGTCAAACAAGGCCAATGAATTGAAGGACACCAGTACTAAGTATACAAATGTGTGTGTGGTTGTGTGTAAAAATGCTGCCCTTCATCAGGATTGTCTTTGGAAATTTAGCATTTTTTAAATTACACATAGGGTATCATATCATCGGTCAGGTTTGTGTATATTACAAAACTCACAGTACAATTCTGTTGAATAAGTGCCACTGAGTAAATCTCAGTAGGATTCTGAGTAGACCTTATTAGGATCGCTCTATTATAGTAAACTCCCTCATGGATCACTGCCTTGTTGTGGTGAGGGGGCTTGCGTGGTTCGATGAGGCTGTGGGCTATGCCGTGGAGGGCCACCCAGGATGGACAGGCCACAGCAGAGAACTCAGACCAAGCGTGATCCCCTGGAGAAGGAAATGGCAACCCACTCCAGTATCTTTGCCAAGATAAAAGATATGACGCTGGAAGATGAGCCCCTCAGGTCGGAAGGTGTCCAATATGCTACTGGGGAAGAGCAGAGGGCAAGTATGAGTAACCCCAGAAAGAGTGAAGCGGCTGGGCCAAAGCCGAAAGGACGCTCAGTTGTGGATGTGTCTGACGGTGAAAGGAAAGTCCGATGCTGCAAAGAACAATACTGCATAGGAACCTGGAATGTAAGGTCTATGAATCAAGGTAAGCTTGACGTGGTCAAAAATGAGATGGCAAGAATGAACATCGACATCTTGGGAATCAGTGAACTAAAGTGGACAGGAATGGGCGAATTTAACTCAGAAGACCATTATATCTACTACTGTGGCCAGGAATCCCGTAGAAAAAATGGTGTGGCCTTTATAGTCAACAAGAGAGTGAGAAAGGCAGTATTGGGATACAACCTCAAAAATGACAGAATGATCTCGGTCCGAATCCAAGGCAAACCATTCAATATCACAGTAATCCAAGTCTATGCCCCAACCACTGCTGCAGAAGAGGCTGAAGTGGACCAGTTCTATGAAGACCTACAACAGCTCATAAAACTAACACCAAAAAATGATGTCCTCATCATCATAGGGGACTGGAATGCTAAAGTAGGAAATCAAAAAGTAACCAGAATAACAGACAAGTTTGGCCTTGGAGAACAAAAGGAAGCAGGGCAAAGGCTAACAGAGTTTTGTCAAGAGAACACGCTGGTCATAGCGAACACCCTTTTCCAACAACCTAAGAGGCGTCTCTACACATGGACATCACCAGATGGGCAACACCGAAATCAGATTGACTATATAATTTGCAGTCAAAGATGGAGAAGCTCTATCCAGTCAGTAAAAACAAGACCTGGAGCTGACTGTGGCTCAGATAATGAGCTACTCATTGCAAAATTCAGACTTAAATTGAAGAAAGTTGGGAAAACCACTAGGCCATTCAGATTTTACCTAGATCGCATCCCCGATGAATATACAGTAGAGGTGAAGAATAGGTTTAAGGGACTAGATTTGATAGACAGAGTGCCTGAAGAACTATGGACAGAGGTCCGTGACATTGTAAAGGAGGCAGCAATCACCGCCATCCCAAAGAAAAAGAAATGCAAAAAAGCAAAGTGGCTGTATGATGAGGCTTTACACATAGCAGAGGAAAGAAGGAAAGCTAAAGGCAATGGGGAAAAGGAAAGATTTGCCCAACTGAATGCAGATTTCCAGAGAACAGCAAGGAGAGATAAGGAGGCTTTCCTGAATGAACAATGCAAAGTAATAGAGGAAAACAATAGATTGGGAAGGACTAGAGATCTCTTCAAGAAAATTGGAGAAATCAAGGGAACGTTCCATGCAAAGCTGGCGATGATAAAGGACAAAAACGGTAGGGACCTAACAGAAGCAGAAGAGATTAGGAAAAGATGGCAAGAATACACAGAAGAACTATACAAGAAGGACCTCGATGTCCTTGACAACCACGATGGTATAATCACTGACCTCGAGCCAGACATCCTGGAAAGCGAAGTTAAATGGGCCTTAGAAAGCATTACTAACAACAAAGCTAATGGAGGTGATGGTATCCCAGCTGAGTTATTCAAAGTCTTAAAAGAAGATGCTATTAAAGTGCTGCACTCAATTTGCCAACAAATTTGGAAAACACAACAGTGGCCACAGGATTGGAAAAGATCAGTGTACATTCCAATTCCAAAGAAGGGCAATGTCAAGGAGTGTTCAAACTATCGCACAATTGCACTCATTTCACACGCTAGCAAGGTCATGCTCAAAATCCTACAAGCTAGGCTCCAACAGTACGTGGATAGAGAACTGCCAGAAGTACAAGCTGGGTTTCGAAGAGGTAGAGGAACGAGAGATCAAATTGCCAACATTCGCTGGATTATGGAGAAAGCAAGAGAGTACCAGAAAAACATCTACTTCTGCTTCATTGACTATGCTAAAGCCTTTGATTGTGTGGATCACAATAAATTATGGCAGGTTCTTAAAGAGATGGGAGTACCGGACCACCTCACATGTCTCCTGAGAAACCTGTATAAGGGTCAAGAAGCAACAGTTAGAACCGGATATGGAACAACTGATTGGTTTAGCATAGGAAAAGGAGTACGACAAGGATGTATATTGTCACCTTGCTTATTTAACTTATATGCAGAGTACATCATGCGAAATGCTGGCCTGGATGAATCACAAGCCGGAGTTAAGATTGCTGGGGAAAAGATCAATAACCTCAGATATGCAGACGATACCACTCTGATAGCAGAAAGTGAAGAGGACCTCAAGAGCCTCTTGCTCAGGGTGAAAGAGGAGAGCGCAAAAGTGGGCTTGAAGCTCAACATCAAAAAAACTAAGATCATGGCATCTGGCCCCATCACTCTTTGGCAAATAGAAGGGGAAGTCGTAGAAGTAGTGAAAGACTTCACGTTCCTAGGATCCCAGATCAGTGCAGATGGTGACTGCAGCCATGAAATTAAAAGACGCCTGCTCCTTGGGAGGAAAGCGATGGCAAACCTAAACAGCATGATAAAAAGCAGAGACATCACCTTGCCGACAAAAGTCTGCGTGGTCAAAGCAATGGTATTCCCTGTAGTAATGTATGGCTGCGAGAGTTGGACTATAAGGAAGGCCGAGCGCCGAAGAATAGATTCTTTTGAACTATGGTGCTGGAGAAGACTCTTGAGAGTCCCTTGGACTGCAAGGAGATCAAATCAGTCAATCCTAAAAGAAATCAACCCTGATTGCTCCCTGGAAGGCCAGATCCTGAAGCTGAAGCTCAAATACTTTGGCCACCAAATGAGAAGGGAGCATTCACTGGAGAAGACCCTGATGCTGGGAAAGATTGAAGGTCAAAGAAGAAGGGGACGGCAAAGGATGAGATGGTTAGACAGTGTCATCGATGCGACGAACATGAAATTGAGCAAACTTCAGCGGACAGCGGAAGACAGGAGGGCCTGGCGTAAACTGGTGCATGGGGTCGCGAAGAGTCGGACTCGACTGTGCGACTGAACAACAACAACAACATTATAGTAAAATTTCCACACATGCATTTTTGTAAAACTTACCCCCAGACCCTGTTTCTTTTAGAAAACCTCATATTTTTAACCAATACTTTAAAAAGGAAAGCAAAAATCATTCCCATGACTTTTGGAATGCTTTACAATATTTACTTCTTAGTGCAAATGTCCCAATTTTCCTGTTTTTTATTATTTTTTATGAGCCATAGATTCAACAGTCATGTGAAAATGTGGTAATTGCGTCTTTTTAAGGAAACACAATTACATTCTGATATTGCATGCTCCCAATTAGAAACATAACCCTGGCAAATCTTTAGTGCTTCTTCAGTTGATCCCCAAAAAGATTTCTTTCTTTCTTCTGGTAACATGGGGGTGTGGCCTATTATGCTAATGAGTTCCTACGGGGCTTTTTCTACAAAAAGCTTCGTAGGAACTTGAAAATGGAGATTAGCTTTCAAGTGAGGTCTCATGGCAGACCTACAGTATCAAGGAGGAGCACAGAGAGTGACTGAATATACTGCCATGTACACAAAGTACTACAGCTCTTGGTCATACCAAAGTGCAATTAGCCCAGGATTCTGATACTGCCAGAGAGACTAAGCTCATATCCTACATCATGGATATAGACAACTTCAGGGATTTTTTTTATCCCCAGCCTCTGAATCCCCACTCTGTCATGGAAGCTTGCTGTGTGACCTTGGGTCAGTCAATCTCTTTCAGCCTAATCCTCTCACAGGATTGTTGTTGTGAAAATAAAATGGAGGAAGGGAGAATGACATTGTAAGCCACTTTGGGTCCCCATTAGGGAGAGAGTCCATTGGGGTTAGTTATTAAACAGCTCCTTCCAGATGTTACACGAACAGTCACTGCTCCAGTTGTCTTCTTAAGTCTCTTCAGCTAAAAATTGAGACCATTTCATCTTGATGACTCCCTCTCCGTCACCTCTTTCCCCTGGTCTGCTGTCTTCATCGCTGCTTGCATTAATCCAAGGTTTGAGTGCTGCTTCCTCCATGCTGGCGTGTCTCTTCAGAAGTTTTGTTACTTTGCAGATGGATTCCATCTTCTCTCGTTTCTCTTTTTCCTTATATTTCCGACCAGCAATTTTTACGGGCTCCATACTCACTACAGATGAAATTAGATCTCTAATGTATTGCCTGCTCGGCTCAGCAACCCCTTCTCCTGGCAGATTATTTTCCTTTATATAAGCGGAGTAGGCTTTGGGAGCCATATCCGCCTCTTCTTTTAATTCATTCGCTTCACTGCCAGTTAGGGGTGCCAAGTCATTCGCCAAGGTAAAATTGAGATCTTCACTCTCTTCTTCTTTCTCGCCCAAAAAGATTAGCGTCAGATTAACCTTCCTTGTTGTTTCCGAGATTTGCTTTTGCCGACTGATGAGAGCACTTTCCACTTTAAACAAAGTTTCGTTGATTTTCTGCATTTGCTTCAGCAGGGGCCGCAGTAACTCATTTTCCTGTTGATTGACAGCAAGCTCTGGGGGGGGGTTACCCGGACCAGAAGTCCCTCCCCTCTTCTCTTCCGGTTTTTGCAGGACCATTTTCAGCATCGACATTTTCTTTTTTGTTTACTTTTTTCAAAGTTCGTGCCGCATCCCCCAAGAAGCTAACAATGTCGTGATCGCCTGCAAAACCTCAACGGTACCTTCACCAACACTTTTTTCTCTTTACCCCCCTCTTCGCGCTCCCTTTATAGATCTCGCTTCTCAAAAGGGGCGGGGACTCCTCCCTCCTCCCTTACGCTTATACGCTTGCGGGGGGGTTTAATCTCGCTTCAAACTAGATCTTCAACTCACGATTCGATGCAATTCTTCTTTTTATTTTAATTCATGCCGCTTTCTTCACTCCTGGAAGTCGGTGGCGCTGCTAAGTTCCATTACGGGCACAACGCAGCGGGGCCGATTGGGGCGGGGAGAAAGCCTCAATTTCCCGGCTGTCTGCCGGCAAAGAGGCTACTCCCCAAAGCGCCCCCGGTTCGGAGCCTTTACCTAAGGCTCACTAGGGTCTTGCATACATGCAAAGACCCCCCCCAAACTGCGCGTGGGCTAACCACCTCCGGGAGCGTCCCGAAAGGTGGCCGCCATTCGCAACGCCGAAACCCGGATTATTATTGGTTATTGTTATCATTGTGGGCGTGGCTACTACAGCCTTAACTGTATATAAATCGCTGTTCTTGACTGTCTTGTTGTCTAGCTGGTCTAGTCCTTAGCTGGTCTAAACCTTGGAGCTAATAAAGCTGAATCACTTTTTGAACTTACCTCCTGCGTTAAGTCTCATACTTAACAAGTTCCATCACTGAAATGTAACCATTAGGAAGGACTAACAGTGTAACCCCATGTGGTGTAGTGGTTAGACTGTCAGACTAGGATCTGGAAGGCTCATGTTTGAATCCCCGCTCTGCCATCTAAGCTTTCTGGTTGATCTTGGGCCAGTCACTCACTCTCAGCCTAATCTACTTCACAGGGTTGTTGTGAAGATAAAATGGAAAAGAGAAGAACAACATAAGCCACTTTGAGTCTGCATTGGGGAGAAAAGTGGAATATAAGTGAAGTTAATAAATAATAGTCCTAGACCACTGGTTCCCGAAGTAGGCATACCGCCCCGCTGGAATGATCCAGGTGGGTGGTAGGAGCCTTGGGTTCAATTGGGGAACGCTGGAATGATCCAGGTGGGCGGTAGGAGCCTTGAGTGCAATTGGGTGGCGTTGAATAAAAACAAGGGGGTGTTGAAAGCATAAAGAAAGAAGAGTCCAGAACCTATCTAAAGCAGCCTTTTCCTGCCTTCTCCTGGTCTTCCCTGGGATCAGGGAGGGAGAGGAGGGGGAGAGGGGTCCCCACAGACAATCACAGTCATGCATTTGCAAATTGCAAATGTATGTGCACCCTTGTAAGGCTGGTGTTGCTGCTGGACTACTGTGTGGTGGCTGCTGCTGGCCTCTGGCTTCAGGCCTTCAGCTGCTGCTGCTCTGTCCCTGCCTTGGCCTGCCTGCCTACCTGGATCGTGGTGGACTCTACCTGAACTGAAGAAGACATCTAAAAGGTAAGATTTGGGAGAAATACATATTATTTTTAAAGGAGGATATTAGTAAATGGACCTTTTAAATTAGTGTCCTTTTACTTTTGGTTGGGCTGCCTGCTTGGGGTGGCTTTGGGTTATGGTTCTGTTGGATGTGGGGTGGGGATTGGCTAAACCTTACTCTCTTACAGTTAATAATCTTGAGAGAAAGTTTTAAAAGTTCAGTTTGCATTTAAAAATATTTCTGTTGGATTGGGGTTTTTATTAACTGTAGTAATTGCTTGTTGGTGTGGTGGGAGTGTGATGAACTGAGGGAAAACAGCCTGAAGGTAGGGAGTGTCAGAGGCTCACTCTGATTGGTGAGCCGCCTCCTTGGCAACAGAAGGTATCCAAGCGGGGGGGGGGGGAGGTCTGGTCAGTTAGGCGGTGGCTGGAAGCCTGAGAAGCTTGAGGGAGCTGGAAGAGTTTGGTTTGGAGAGAGAGTTATTGAGAAGGGGCTTTTGGTGGCTTCCTTCTGAGGAAAAAACTCTCCGTCTGTGACTCAGTGACAGCGTGTCACAGATCAGAGGGACAGACAAGACTCTGCGGAGAGGTTTTGCCTGACTCAAAAAGGGTAGACCTCTGTTCAAAAGAAAAACCATTTTCCTATTCCCGTACCCTTTTATAAAGAATAAAAACTTCTCATCTCTCCTTATAAATAATTATCTTTTGGTTTCGCAAGATTCCATGCGCTCCCATTGGCTGTAAAATGCCCTCCCTCAGCCATTGGCCCATCAGCCGCCACTCAAGAGTACTTGCGTGCCATTGGCCGGGTGCTGGGTCTGCTCCTCTTCCCCACCCACTCCCCCTTCAGACAGATTTTGCATGTCAGATTTACTGGCAGACAGCTCTCTCTCCTGAGGAAGACAGTTCTCTTGACTCCTGTGAGGGACTGTCCCCTCAGTGGCTGTCGGTAGGCAGCCAAGCTTGGTTCTGTGAGTAAAAAAACAAAGGACTTTCAGCATAACCCCCTCCCCAACAGCCATTTTCCTGTCAGAATAAATGGAAAAAGGCTCTTTCTCCTGCTTAGCTTCAGCATGGCTGGCTGGCTAACGAGGTGGGCCAGTGACCATCAGACCATTTTCTTCAACTCCCCGCTGTGTGGCTGACTTTCCCCTAGGGCTGCCAATCTCCAGGTGGGACCTGGAGATCTCCCACTGTTACAATTGACCTCCAGATGACAGAGATCAGTTCCCCGGGAGAAAATGGTTGCTTTGGAGTGTAGACTCTATGGCATTATACCCTGCTGAGTCCTTCCACACACACCCCAAATGCTGCCCTCCACAGGATCCACCCCCCCCCCAAATCTCCAGGTATTTCCCTAATCAAAGTTGGCACCTGTACTTTCTCCTCTGTCAGTAAAAGGCCCTTTCCACACCTATGTTGGCCTTTGGGAGAAAACTCATTGGGCCCAGTCCTGATCAGGTTGACAACTCCAGGTGGGCAATTCCTGGAGATTTCAGGGATGGAGCCTGGAGAGGGTGAGGTTTGAGGAGGGGTGGCACCTCAGACAGGTATGATGCCATAGACTCCACCCTCCAATCCAGCCATTCCCTGATGGGGAACCATAGTTGCCAATCTCCAGGTGGGGGCTGGAGATCACTCAAAATTACAACTGCTCTCTAGGAGGGAGGGGGGAGGAGATGGAAAAACTAAAGGTAGGTTGATGGTTGGCTGGGAGGGAAATAGGGTTGTCAACTCCAGGTTGGGAAATTCCTGGAGATTTGAGGGGTCGAACCTGGAGAGGGTGAGTGTTGAGGAGGGGTGGGACCTCACACAGGTACAATGCCATAGACTCCACCCTCCAAACCAGCCACTCCCTCCTGGGGAAGCACTGTTACCAATCTTGGGCGTGGGCTGGAGATCACTCAAAATTACTACTGCTCTTCAGGTAGCAAAGATCAGTTCCTCTGGAGAAAATGGTGGACTCTGTCATTATACCCTGCTGAGATTGCCACAGCAAATTGTCACTGAGTGCTCAAAGCCAGGGCACTCTCCCAGAGCCTCTTTCTAGAGCCCGCTGTATTTATTTCCACAACGGGCCTTATTCCTAGTTTTATATAAAACCATATTATCGGTGCCATTCTTTTATATCTGACAGGAAAGGTTTGGGCTCATGAGGTAAAAGGTAAGGGGATGACAGAAGTCATATAGGCCCCTTTACCAGATTGAGGAGGATACATCACAGGGGGGGTTTGCTCAATGTTTTTAATTTTGTGATTCAATTTTTGTTATTGGTTGTTTAAATATTGTAATTTTCTGGCGGGTTTTTCAATATATTAATTGAGACTGCACTGCTATGTGCCTCAAAGAATGCCAAATTCTTTGTAGTCTGCAGAAGTTATGCAAATAGAGTGCATTTAATGGGAAAAGCCAAGGATTGCAAATTCTGACTCCCTTGAACTTGGGTTTGTGAGATTCACTGAGACTTGGTTGCACGCTTTGAAGCAGGACTTTGCAGCTGGGAAGCCAGAAGCTAAAGTGGAAGTTCTTGAGAAGCTTCTCTTTCTATTTGGGACAGCCATCTGGTCAGTGTGGTACAGTGTTTTAAGTGTTAGATAAGGGTCTCGGAGATCTGGGTTTGAATTCCTGCTCTGCCACTGATAAGTAATGATTTCAAGATTAAAGAAATTGGGGTATTGGATTGTTCTTTGGATTGCACTATGTAAGCTACCTTGCACCTAGTCTACAGAAATGTTACTTTTTTACAGATAATATCATGACTGAACCTAAGAAAAAATGTAGACAGTACAGTATTCAATATTTGAACTATGGCTTTATTCAGTCGCCTACACACAGTACATTACTGATGTGCCTGATTTGCCAAAAACTTTTATCAAATGAAGCTATGAAGCCTTCAAGACTACAAGAACATTTGACAAAAGTTCATGCTGATAAGAAAGATAAGGATTTATCTTATTTTCAAGCACTTAAAGAAAACTTTTGAGACAGCTGACATTGGCAAAACTCTTTTCATTAACTTCCAAACAAGATGATGATGGGCTGTGTGCTTGTTACAACATTTTGTTACTGATTGCTAAATCAGGAAAACCATATTCTGTTGATGAAGAAATAATTCTAGCAGCTATAAGTGAGGTAATACACACCATGCTACACAAGCCAGCATCTGATATTACTAAGACAATTTCTTTGTGCAATAATACAGTGCAATGAAGAATTGATGAAATGGCTCAAGATCTTGAAGACTCATTATGTGAGTATTTAAAAACATCCCAGTTCGCTGTACAGCTCCAAGAAAGCCAGAGGAGGGGTCATAGTGTGCAGATTCATGCCAACAAACAAAGAACCACTGTGATAAAATTAACAATGGCACATTTAATAATTCTATGAGCATCTATTTGTGAAGCTATTAATCTTACAATGTAGGCCCGGTTGGTACGGCGCGGCGACGGGCTGCTTGTTGACTCACTCTGAGCTGTCCACCTTCTTTTCGTTCTTCTTGGAGCTCCCTGGCACTGGGGGGGCTTCATCGGACCTCCCAGAGAGAGGTCTGGTAACAAGGGGCTTGGTTTTGGCCCCTGCCACACCTGGCAAACACGGGGGTGTCTTATTTGGACTGTATTAAACTTCGTTTGCAATGTCTACAGCAACGCACCAACCTATATATGAGATTCTGCACACCCTGTTTGTGAGTATGATTGCTTTTGAGACTTAATAGACAATGTTTCATAAATACACCCTGAACTTTTATGCCCAAGAGAGGAAAGGATGGATGGCTAGAAAAGGAATGGGAAATACATTGTTGTTGCTTGTTTCTTTATGGGGTGGAAAACATAGTAGGAAAGGACTTATAATTATATGGGACATTTTAGTTGGCTGTTGAAAAAGTGAGTTATTGGAATCATGTAGTTAAAATGGTGCTTGAAGAGGGAATAGAAGAGGAGAAGTTCGATGATGACATGCAAGTGGGAGAACTAACTGTGGAGCAATTTTTAAAGTTCCTGAAAGATGAAATATAAAAAGGTCTTGAGGCAGCGTGCGCCAAAATGTTTGAAAATCCGCAGAGTAAACAACCAAACATTGAAAATGAGGAGCAATTGCATCAGGAGGCACTGAACAATATGGAACAGCAGGCTTGTCAATTTAAAGAGATGCTTGCTGATATTCAATCTACAGTAGTTATAGAAATGGAAAAGAAAACAATGAGAAAGTTTGACATAAAGACAAAGCTTAAAAAAGGAACTGCCAAGAACTATCTGTAGAGAAGAAAGAAAGAGGAAAGAAAAGAGATCAAATAGATATGTTTGGAAAATGGAGACTGAAAATGAATGTTGGGGCATAGTGAGGCTGAAACCTAGAGAGAGGAGTCCAGGAGTTATTTTGTACACATAAAGGAAGAAGACATGTGGACTCCCTGAGGCTAAAAAGCAGGCTACAAATTAGAAAAAAAGTTTAGATTTATGATAAATTGTAAGTTAAATATAAGTTGTATATTACATATAATACATAATAGGATGAAACAGCTTTATGGAAGGAAATATAATGTAGCAAGCGGAAATGCTTCTTTTCTTTCTTTTTTTGTTCATATCAATTATGTTGGGAAATATGAATATATAATTGTGGCTATAAGAAGTTATAGAAGCAGGATACCTCTGGAATCCTACCTCTAGAAAGCTAGTCTCAGTGAGGTTGATAAAAGGGAACACAGACTGTGGCAAATAAAATGCAAGTCTGTGATCAGGCAAGCAAAAAGGGAATATGAGGAGCATATTGCAAAAAACATAAAGGCCAACAATAAAACTTTCTTCAAATACATTAGAAGTAGGAAGCCAGCCAGGGAGGCAGTGGGGCCCTTGGATGACCAGGGGGTAAAAGGAGTAGTGAAGGAGGATAGGGAAATGGCTGAGAAGCTGAATGCATTTTTTGCCTCTGTCTTCACTGTGGAAGAGGAGAAGTGCTTGCCCACTCCAGAACCACCGATTTCGGGAGGGGGTTTGAAAGAGCTGAATCAGAATGCAGTGACAGGAGAGGAAGTCCTACGACTGATGGATGATTAAAAAACTAAGACATCACCAGGCCCGGATGGCATTCATCCAAGAGTTCTGAAAGAACTCAAATGTGAACTTGTGGATCTCCTTACAAAAATATGTAATCTTCCTTTAAAGTCTGCCTTCATTCCCGAGGACTGGAAGGTAGCTAATGTCACTCCCATCTTTAAAAAGGGCTCCAGGGGAGATCCAGGAAATTACAGGCCAATCAGTCTGACATCGATACTGGGTAAGTTGGTGAAAACTGTTATTAAGGAAAGAATTCGTAGGCACATTGATGAACAAAAACTATTGAGGCAGACTCAGCATGGGTTCTGTAAGGGACGATCTTGTCTCACTAACCTGTTAGTGTTTTTTGAGGGAGTGAACAAACATGTGGACAAGGAGGACACAATAGATATTATTTACCTTGACTTCCAGAAAGCTTTTGATACAGTTCCCCATCAAAGGCTCCTAAGGAGAAGTCCTCTTGTGAATCAAAAACTGGCTTATAAATAGGAAACAGAGAGTATAAATGGGAAACTTTCTCAGTGGAGGGTGGTAAGCAGTGGGATACCACAGGGATCAGTACTCGGTCTGATGCTTTTTAGCTTGTTTATTAACTATTTGGAATTGGGAGTAAGCAGTGAAGTGGCTAAATTTGCAGATGACACGAAGTTGTTCAGGGTGGTGACAACCAGGGAGGATTGTGAGGCACTCCAAAGGGATCTGTCGAGGATGGGTGAGTGGGCATCAACGTGGCAAATGGGGTTCAATGTGGCCAAGTGCAAAGTGATGCACATTGGAGCCAAAAATCCTAAATATAAATACACGTTGATGGGGTCTGAACTGGCAGAGACTGACGAAGAAAGAGATCTTGGAGTTGTAGTAGATAACTCACTGAAAATGTCTAGACAATGTTTAACTGCAATAAACAAGGCCAACGCTATGCTGGGGGTTATTAGGAAGGGAATTGAAAACAAATCAGCCAGTATCATAATGCCCCTGTATAAATCATTGGTGCAACCTCATTTGGAATACTGTGTACAGTTCTGGTCGCCACATCTCAAAAAGGATATTATAGCATTGGACAAAATGCAGAGAAGGGCAACTAGAATGATAAAAGGGTTGGAACACCTTCCCTATGAAGAAAGGTTAATACGCTTGGGGCTCTTCAG
The DNA here is from genome assembly GCA_029375565.1 of Gekko gecko. Taxonomy (NCBI): domain Eukaryota; kingdom Metazoa; phylum Chordata; class Lepidosauria; order Squamata; family Gekkonidae; genus Gekko; species Gekko gecko. The sequence goes on along the minus strand of JAPDNY010000002.1, from coordinate 160,023,095 downwards.
CTTGGAGAAATGACGGCTGAGGGGTGACATGATCGAGGTTTATAAGATTATGAATGAGATTGAGCAGGTTGAGAAAGAAGTACTTTTCTCCCTTTCTCATAATACAAGAACTCGTGGGCACTCCATGAAATTGCTGAGCAGTCAGATTAGAACAGATAAAAGGAAGTACTTCTTCACCCAAAGAGTGATTAACATATGGAATTCACTGCCACAGGAGGTTGTGGCAGCTACAAGCATGGACAGTTTCAAGAGGGAATTAGATAAACATATGGAGCAGAAGTCCATCAGTGGCTATTAGCCACAGGGTATAGATGGGAACTCTCAGTCTGGGGCAGGTGATGCACTCTGTAACTGGTGCTGGAGGGGGC